>OX579635.1:5737812-5784079 GCA_951230915.1 Antitrichia curtipendula
CTTCTTCACTCACATAGAAGTGAATAGCAATTATTTTTTATCATATATGTCAATAAACTAAGGAATTACCAACTCCGATCATTGTCTTGGACCCTTACTAACCTTGCTACTAAATAGAAGTCCGCCCTTCACATAGTAACTATACTATACAATACAAATAAGAGATTCATTCATTTTTGATTATGAAATCTTTTATGCCATTATAGTTTGTGTCAAGATTGAATTTGTATAATAATTTGGTATTCCTATCATATTGCTAAACATTTTATCTATGAAACCAACTGCAATAATCTATAAATATAATTTTGGAGTATTTTCTAGCATTTTCCGTAGAACCATATTCTTGTTGTTAACCCCTAAAGGTCAGAGACTATGTTTTCACCAAAACCGCTCCAAAACTGCTATTTCTAATACAAGTACCAAATTTTAGAAAAAACAACATTTTTGGACACATGTGACTGTAGGATCTTGTTTTAAACTAGTTTGACAAGTTGTTGAAAAAATTTCAGAAATTTCCACCGTGTGGGTTGCAAGATAATAGCGTTTAAATTCACAAAAATCCTTTTTTTGTCCCTGCAAAAATCCGGGCAGCTTCACTTCTTAAGGTCTTATTTGTATGAAAAAAGGCCCAAAATAGTGGTTACTCTTTGGATTCATTCTTCAAGGCAAGTTAGCTACATGTTTGAAAATTTTCAGATCATTTGGAATTATAAAACATATAGTAAAAAAATAATAAGTAGAAAGAGGTAGAGAATGTTCAAAACACTAAATTGTTAAGGATTTAAATATGGAATTGAAAAATGCCAATCCAACAGTTGTAATGGTGTAATAAACAATCTACATCCAATGTTTTTATTTTTTTTCAAAAATATTGAAAATTGAGTTAAATAAAGGACCTCAAAGTTTATCTTAGAGTAGAGATTCCATAACTACCCTCAAACTAAAACTCCTCATAACTTTCATCTCATTGATCAAAATGGAATGCTTCAAAGCTTCCCACGTATATATAAATCTAAAGAACCAATTTCAAATTTTTATTTTTCTTAAAACTGATTTTTAAAGAAGTTTTTTTAGCTGCTCGGGCTGCCTATTGACCAATGAAAATGACATATCATGCAATAACTTTTTAACCACATAGTCAAAAGCTATGAAAATTATTGGGCCTTAAAGCTACTCCTCGGGCACATCTTGTTTGAAAATTTTGAAGGAAAAAAATAAAAATTCGGGTCGTAGTGAGCTGCCCAAAATCGCTATGTTGTCAAAAAACAATGGTTGGTCCTTTAGGGGTTAACCTCGCTCAATTGAAAAGAAAATACTTGGATGGATGTAGCAATATATGTCCCTATGATTAAAGTCAGCAAAAAATTTCCAACAAAATAGAAGAGTGTATTTTCTTGTATATACCTTCCTTCCTTGCTATTAGAAAGAGCACTAGATGAAACATTATTATGTTAGAATGATCAATTTCTAAAGAAAAATATGTAGACAATTGCAACTAATCCATAGACAAAAAATGACATTTTCAATTTTTTAATTTTATCTTTGAGGGGACGAATGCTAGAAAATAAGTATGTGTTAGAGTTGAAATCAGACAACCATTTGAAAGCTTTTTAAAAAATAACAATAAATAATGTCCATAAAAATAAATCATACCTACAATGTTATATATCTTACATTTGACATTATATTTTTTCAGAAATGGATTTTTTATTACTAATTTGAAAAATATGATTTAATTATTATTTTTAATTATTAAATCTAATAGCAGCTAAATAGGGCAATGATGATCAAATGCAAATGTGTATTCAATAATGTGGATGCTATTTTTGAGTACATAGTCACTCTATGTGCTCAAAAACATCATTTAGAGTAGATTTTTTTTAGACTATTGAGCTTTTCTCCTAACACATGGATGGTAAATTTATATACGTATGCAGTTGTAACAAAATATATTTGTTATGCAATTATAAGTGTTTATATGTGTTTATATCTGAATACATGGATACCCGTATCCATAAAATCATATCCATATTTGCATTTTTGTCGTGGACTAGGTATTGTATCCATATATCCATTGTTGACCTCAAATAAATCATTTTTCAACAAGTGAGCCCCTTGGATTTTCTAGGTGCAAGAATGGCTCATGTTTTTGTAGGGATAGTGGGTACCAAATCATTTGTAGGGCTTTCTAGAAATCACTCAAACAAAATCTATCTCCTTTTTTTTAAATGGTTAATTTTATATTAGTCAACATTTTTTGACTAACTTAGGATGTTTGATTCCAAATATGAATTTGATTGAATATGATAAATAAAAAGTTCCTAAGTTTTCCCAAAGAAATCCCCACCCCCACCACCCAAGGTAGTCTGCAACCTTTTTATAGCTAATTGCTTTTGGGGGAAAACTAAATTCTTTGAAACAATTTTCTGTAACTTTTTGTAGGAAGAAAAATGGAATTAACATCTAACCCAAGTCGTTTCATATTATTTTGAACCTTCATCAAATTTGTTACAGATTTTTTGAAGTTGAAACCTAGTGCTCACTAAAAGCAACCACCTCCTAAAATGTACACTCTTAGTACATTGAAGAAAGCAAAATGTACCTCTGTTTGTTAGTGGTCACTTTTAAGAGCACGGTCGCTTTTACAGCAGACTGCCGTAAGCTTAGTTCAGTTCAGTTCAGTTCTGCAAACAAAATCTCTGTTCAGGTTCCAGTTCATCCAGTTGCGAATACCACTGATCCTCGGACATGTGTCATGATATCACGATGTGACATCTCATCCATCCTTCGAAGTTCCATCCAGATTAGTTCGCGCAGTCAGTGTGAATGCGTCCAGGGACCATTCTCCATGGACGGAGAAAGGGCGGAGCTCTTGAGTCTAGAAACCCTAACTCCGTTTTTTCGCAGTCTCGCTCCCTCCCTTCTCTTGCCACTCTGCCTCGCGTTGCGTGATCGTTGTGCGTGAATTCCACGCGCCCGCCCTCACGCTCGCTATAACTTCAGTTAAGGCCCCCGCATCCCTTGCAGCGGAGATCAGCAATCGAACGAGCGCCAGTTTGTATGAAATGGACCCCGATGCGTTGAGCAAGGCGTTTGTGGATCACTACTACAGCACGTTCGACACCAACCGGCAGGCGCTCATCGGTCTCTACCAGGAGGGCTCCATGCTCACGTTCGAGGGCGAGAAGATCCAGGGCGCGCAGGCCATCAGCAACAAGCTCAACGGGCTCGGGTTCCAGCAGTGCAAGCACAACATCTCCACCACGGATTGCCAGCCTTCGGGCCCCGCGGGCGGCATGGTTGTGTTCGTGAGCGGCAACCTGCAGCTTCCCGGCGAGGAGCACATGCTGAAGTTCAGTCAGGTGCGTGTTTTTTTGTGATTTCTTTGGAATCTGAAATGGATCAAGATTTGAGGTAGGTTCGTTGGATGGAGAGTGGGGCAGCGGGATTTTCTTGGCAAATGTCTGATGGAAGCGTGCGCTGCTGCTTTCGTTTTGCGTGTTTGGATATTACTTTGAGCTGCTGCTGCGTCGATCTGGTGTTAGAAACGTCGCGTATGGGTTGGCATTTATGTTGAAGGGGAAGATCGTATGTTTTTGTCTGTTTGGCTCATAACTCGGGTGCAGCTTTGACATTAATGAATTCGATATTTCTTACATTTCAATTTTGTCACTGCCGGGATGTTTCGTAAGCTTCTTGGAGTTACTTTTGAATTGTTTTTTTCTGGGAAAAATCGTTTTTCGAGTTTGGCGGTGATTCTGTGTAGGGTTTTGATGATTCAGGTGCTTCTTTAGCTTCTTGGGATAAGATGGAAAAGAAAATAACAGGCTTAGGATGTTTCTTGCAGATGTTCCACCTGCTTCCTACTCCTCAGGGAAGCTTTTATGTGTACAACGACATTTTCCGGTTAAACTACGCTTGAAGATGTGCAATGCTGTTTCAGCAAGGGCTCCTCTCATATTTGTTTGCGTGAGGACTGAGCACTTAATGTGAGCACTTTGGTGTTTGAGGATTATGTTTCTGATGTGAAGGTAGTGCGCATGGTGCTGTGTGCGGAAGATGTTGTCATCATTGTTTTAGTTGGTGACTATGTTAGGGTGCCAAGCTAGAGGTTCCTGGATATGTAAAATGAACCATGTCATAGGCAGCTGTTTAACGGTAGGTCGTGTGAATGGTTTGTTATATGCTAATGTCGTGGAGTTCCGTGACTGCAATGTTCATGACAACGATATGAGATTTATTTCTCACATTTTTTAAATACTTTGTAATGTACTGCACATGAGTCACATGAATGTGTTTTTAATTGTTGTTTCATTGTTAAAGACTGTATTGTAGTTTTTTAAACCCTTAAATGACGCACTGGTCACCTTAGAAATCATCATCTGTTTGGGTACCGTGTGAATTGTTGGCTTAGAAAAATGAAAAATCACTCATTGAAAGTCAAGCTACTGTAGAAGATCTTCCTCTTTGCACATAGAATTTGGAGGATGAATAGTTGCACTTCAGTCCTGTATGGAGAGATTCTTTGCCATTCATTCGTGGAAAAAATGTTTTCCGCAGTGTTTATGGGTTAATGATGGTCCCTTCTTCCTACCTCAATTATAGACAGGTGCACAAGTTTTTGTTGATTTAGAACTTATAAGACTTTGGTAGTTGATTCTGGGTTTCTGATTCGCAATTCATTGTGATTTGGTGTACTTGGTACTTAACTCTTTAAGAAGGAAGGTGTTTTGGAAGAGGAAAAGTCCCAAACTACCAATTTTTGATGCATTGTGCAAAATCAAAAATTTTAATTTCTTTTTTGAATTCCAACCAAACAAAAGTGTATCAACTTAAACAAGACTGAAAAATTACAGCCTATTTGACTTACATGGAGTGGAAGATATAATGTTCGAGGTGAAAAAAACTATTTGTTCATTTTTGTGTAACATGATGACTTTGAGCCCCTTTGGTTGAATATTTTTATTCTACACAAAAATAAGGATTTTCACCATCGTAAATATATGACATTAGATTTATACATGCAAAATGCTAGATGCAATTGAGATGTCATAATTTACTCTAAATCACCTTATAATACAAGGAGGTTAGGTGAATTGGTAATATACTAGTCATTTTTTGATGATTTCCTGTACAATGAGGAAATTTTTTATTTGAAATCCAAAAGGTGCAAGATAATTTGCTTGAAATTTTTCCCTCTTTTTTGAAATCCACAATTGCAAGACAATAACGCTTGAAGTTAAAAGGAAATATTTTTTTTCCTCAAACTACCTTAACATAGCTAACAAAGTTGACTCCTCTTAGAATGTGATTTGAAAATAATTAATTAATTTTTTTTAGATAATTTTATGCAATATTTTATTGGTTACATACATAACAAATTTGAAAAGTCAATGAAGACTTTAGCAAAGGATGTCAAAAGACACTCAAATTATTGAGGCTGCCTTAAAAATTTAGGTCAACATTAATTTTGATCCAAGCACCCAATCAGAAAAAATTAATATTTCTACAATGGAAATAAATGTTCACCTTGTGTCAGTATTCATAAGTACAAATCTACAAATTTTTACTAAATGCCAATTTTTTTTCAAATAGCGGGTTCATGCCATATGTCATTTGGAAACTACATTACCAAATAAATGGAATGCATGACTACTAGGAAACAAAAGTTACTAGATTGCCAAGAGAAAAATAAGATTACATGTGGTGACGCCCATACACATTTTTTAAAGAATTAAAAAAAATTGCAATTGAATCAACACTCTCTCTCTTCCTTATCACAAAATCCATACCACAATGCACACAAAATCCTCAAAAAATACTAAAAAGAATTCCAAATCATCCACTTTGTACTTCAGATTTAAAAAATACGTTCAAATGCTAAAAAAATTCAAATAAAAAAGAATCTATCTACAATATCATCAAAACTCGCAACACTAACCATCACTATTAAATTCTTGAAATAGAGAGACCTACGCCTTCTAGATCTCCCAAATATAAGCACCAATTTCTAAAACCAAAACCAAAACCCAAAAAGACATGCACAAGCTTGCCAAGAAGCTGGAGCAATGAGGGATGCAATGATGGTAAACAACAACCATGAATGAAATTCTTGATGAAATCAAAATTAGGAAGCGCTAGCAAGCAACATATCTTTAACTTGGGCATCCAAAACAAAAAGGAGAGTCCTCGATGATTGCCTTGTTTATGCGAGCATCCTACCTTATTTTTATTGCAACCCTAGTTTTTTGACCCTCTTAAACCATGTGATGGGGTGGAAGGTAGGTAATTTACACAATATTAAGTAATTTGTTAACCATACTACCAAATATTTCAAGTGTTTACTTAGTCAATTTTAGATGGAGTATTTAGGAAAAAAAATTCTTGTATAAAAATCCTTATAAATCAAAACACATCCTTTTTGTCAAAATCTTGTATAAAAATTCTCATAAATCAAAACTCATCCTTGTTTGTCAGCATCTTGCATCAATTTTTGGGATATTAGCTGAACACATCATCTATTGGAGAGGTTGCTTTTCAATTTCAGACACGTATTTTAAAATATGTAGATTCCTTTAGTTTCTTATGTTAAATTTAAAAACCTTATGAGGAAAAGTGTCATTTTGATGATGCTAGAAAAAACTCCATGGTAGACATTTCTTATGGTGGACTTGCTTAACCCTAGACCGCCCATGGCCGTTTTGGGTAAAAAACATCCTAGCTTTTGAAGTGCTATAAATCTAAATGAGACTAAGTAATTAAGATCTTAACCGTACAATCATGTAGTACACATGTTGTAGATGTCATGCATACAATTTGAAGTCATTTGACCGTGTAGATTGCAAGATTATAATGGTTTAGTGTTGAAAAAGAATGCTGAAATTTTCCTAAAAACACATTTAGAGGCCAAATTTGATTTCTAAACCTAATCAAATGAAAAAACTTTAAACTACAAAGTGATTCTAAACCAAGATACAAACACATTGGTGAAAAAAAATATCATTCAATTGACTCAATGTGTTTGCAAAATGGCTTGCAAATGTCAAAAATAGGCAAGAAAAGTTGCAAAAAACACATCTAGGGCTGAACCTCCTTCTACTAAAATGCTTCTCAGTCATTCATAAATTCTTGGATTGATATGAAAATTTAGCCGCACAAACTAGACTAGTATGCGCAACTTTTACAAAAACAATTATTGAAAACGAACATTTTATGAAGAAGATACAAGCCTCCGAAGTTCACTATAGTCCATAAATGGCGGGATTTTGAATTTTGAATTGCTCCCAAACATTCAAAACAACTTGGATTGACATGAAAATTTCACCACAATAACTAGAATTCAAGGAAAAAACAACCCAACAAATTTTATTGAAATCGAACATTGGATGAAGGAGATACAAGACCCCGAAGTTGCAGCCATGAAGTGCACTTCAGTGAATCAAATTGAGCCTGTGAACTTTGATTGGCTTCCAGAAAATCATTACCTCTTGGATTGATCTGAAAATTTTACCACACAAACTAGAAGAAAAGGCGCAAACTTCCCAACAAGTTTTATTGAATTTGGACATTGGATGGAAAAGTTACAGTACTTTGAATTTAACTTAAAACTATGTGGGGACACTTTTTGTCCTCTTGGGCGGTCTAGGGTTAATTCATTTTCAATGAATGGTGTTGGACATTCTTTCCTAGTAATATTTTTAACTTTCCTACTTAAAAAAATGACAATCTATATATAGTGTATTTTGGCAACTTATATTCTTTTATCTTGATCTAAACGTTTGCTATGAATTTATTTTTTGCATTCAAATGCAACTATATAATCAAATGAATCTTATCAAATTTAGTTTTTAACTCTAAATTTTAGAAATTTCCTAAAATTAAATATTTTATAGCAATTTGAACTTCATGCCTATATCCATGTAGTGCTGATTTTCTAATTTTACAATGACTAGTAAAAAAAATTCTCTACACTGTATTATAAACTTGTGGGGAAATTTAAAAAAATTCAAACATATATGAATGTTATTTGAATTTTTCATTTTTGTTCACAAAAAAATTTTCATTTTTTTACGTGAAATTCTTATGACTTATACAAAACATGTAATGATATCCTGATACATAAACTCAAAAAAACACATTCAAAGATAGTTTGAAAAAAATAGTGATATACTCATATTTTTTAGAATTATAAGTTTGTTGATATGGAAGTCTTTACAATTGTAATGCTGCACTTTGGAGGTTTATATTGACCTATAGCTAACATTTGACAATACATTTATCAATATCCCCCCGGATGTGGCCCTCATGGTTGCAAAGTAGACTGTCCATTCCACTTTTTTTGTAAGTTTCATTGGTTGCTTCAAAAACTTTTTAACTCTCTAAATTGGAACAAATTCCAATCCAAATTTTTCTAGACTTCATTTTAGAAATTAATTGAACCCCAAAGGTTCTATCAAATTTTTTTTTTTAATTCTTTCAAAGAAAAAAGACGTTGAATTCTCTATAAGCTTTAATTTTAGTCATGTAACTTCAAATTAAAATTCCAATATTTTCATCTTGACTTCATTTTGTCTAGGTTTCATTCTATCATTCTGGTCATGGCTTCAATTTTAGTTGTGGCTTCAAACCCACCCTATAGAACTTGCAAGTACCCTATATATATGTCAATCCATAAATTCCAAAGGTCACTCTAAAAATTTGCTATACTAAAATTGACCTAGAAGTCATCACTAGAATTTAGTTGTTAAAAGGTTCAAGAATTGATTATATTGCATTCTTTAAATCAATGTATTTTATTTTATTTTGACAACAAGTCAATCCTACTGGACTCTTTCATTTTTATTCCCAAACTTTTATAGAAATGAGCTATACTTTTTTTTATAGAATGAGCTATACTTTTTTTTATAGAATGAGCTATAATTCTTTTTATAGCCAAGATAGCAAATTAAGGCATTATTGACTCTGACAATTTTTTTTAATCCTCTATCAACTTCTCATACATAAAAGATTTTTTAGATTGAGGTACCTTAGTTTGATCCTTTAATGGAATTTGGTCATGAAAACTAATGAAATAAAGATGGCAATTCATTACCTATACATTTAAAATTGTACAAAAAATAAACATAAATTGACACTTATAATTGTTATAGTAGGGTGCCCCCAAGCATAAAATAAGATTGGTTGATGCATTTGATTTTTAGATTGGGAAGGAACCAAAAGAAAGTAATTTAGGGTATTTTTTTTAAAGTGAGTAAGGCCCTTCAACCTTTAAGGAGACTAATCATATAATTTTTGTGTTCATGCTTTTCTTCTAGTATACTTGTATCAATATTGACCAAATTGGAAGATTTTTATATACTAGGCTTGGTGAAGATCGTCAACATAATTTTCAGTTTTTATTTTTTGTATTTTATAATATTGTATGTTAAAAGTATTATCTATTGCTCCATGAACTGCTTTAATACAATGACTTGATGATACATTCTACAGGATTTTTTCAAAAAAATCCTTCTCAAATCATTAAGAAAAAAAGTGAAAAATTGGAGATTACTATTTATAAGGTTGGATTTTTATAAGTTGTTTGGGATTTTTTGTGCATTTGTGAAATATAATCTATCAATCCACATCAAAAGTTATATTTTTGAATTTTAGTATGGTTAATTTTAAATGTCATCTTAACTTTACAACCTAAATTGTACTTGCCATTATCATTTTTGTTCAATGAAAATGTAGTATAATTCTGAAGGTGAAGTGTAATATCATTGTACTGATATTATTTGTTGCAATCTTACAATATTTTCAACTACTAAGACTCTTCACTTTTGCACAAATTAAATTTATTTAAGCTACCACATTTTTATTACATTTAATATTCTTATATTTTTACCTATTTTTTGGTGCATAAGAATGAAAAATAAGAAGTTGGAAGGCTCATCAAATCTAAATCAACTCCATCTAAATTTGACTAAATAAGCATTTGAGCTTGGTTAGTATTATTAAACTATCTAAATAGTTGATGGATCTCTTTTGAAGTCTAAACGGAACTTTGGATTCTCTTTGCATGCATTTTTTGGATAACTTATGAAAAAACTACAAATTTACCAAGAATTGAAAATACACATATCTAAACTTGACCCTTAGCCCTTATGTGTAGCAATTACATATTTTTCAGCCCTTGTGGAGGGCTATGAGTTCCCCAGGGTTCCCAGACTCGGAAACTGCCTGGAATTGCGCCGTCGCAATTGCGTGACATGGCCGAGCAATTGCCACGTCATACAAAAAAAGTATTTTTTTTCAACAAACAACAACCAACTGTTTATCTAGTTTTTTCATTTTAAGATTTTTTTAAAAACTTTAAAATTAAAGTTTTTTTTTTTCTGGTAGCGACCGTTTTTTTGCTGCTAGGGGAACAACGCCGGGAATAGGCCCAAAATGGCCCTCAAGACCCCCCCAAAATCATCTAATGAGTGATAACTTATATTTTAGGCAAGTATCTAAATTAATTTTTTTTGCAAATAGGTCACCATTTTTTTTACAAAGTGAATGACCATGTGAACCACCTCAATATACCTCACAACAATTAATTTCAATTTCCCCCCTCCCCCCTCCCCCCTCCCCCCCCCTCTTTCCTTTAAAAACAACAACAACCACAATACACTCCTTCACTATTCATTCAAAAAAAATAAACTACAACATTGTGATTTTTTTTAGCATCTTCTTTTGTAGAGAGATTAACAACACTTCAATAAAGGAATTTGAACCAAAATCTGGTCTAAGCACATCCATAAAAAATTGAGATGATTTAAAGAGACAATATATTAGACTTCATTCTCTAAGTCTAAATCAAAATCAAGAATGAACACTTTAGATGTTACAGACAAAGTTGACTGCCAGGATGCATCCACTTTTTTGATGTGGAGACTTTCTTTTAGGGATTAAGGGCTTAGCGTAGGACTTTAGGGGGTTAAGGGTTAAGCATAGGGTTAAGTATAGGGTTAAGTGTAGAAATTAGATGCTATATTGTGGCGTGCCAATTTTACCGTACCGATGCTCTTACCGGCACCGCAAATGCAGCACCGTAGCCGGCGGAAGGTGTCTGAAGTTTCGAAGAAAGCTCCGGGATCCTTCAACAATCAACACGGCCATCCACAGTGCTGGTCTTTCTTCCCGACCATCCCCGTGTTTCCCATTCTCGTCGGTTTTGCTTCTATCGCTTCTTCTCTCTTCCTCAATTCCCGCATCTTCTGCACCAGCACCAGCATCTGCAGCGCTCACGTTTCTGCGCGTCGCATCGAGAGTCTGTTGTAACACGATCATCGGATGTGAGGTTTGGATGCTGTGATCCATCGAGCTCGTGTGCAGGTATGTGATTGGGAACACAGAATAGAGCTTTGTACTCGTGATTTGGGTTTTTTGAAAACTAATTCACGAGGGCTGGCGACGCTGAAAAGGCTTAGACTAGTTGCGTGTAATGGTAATATCTAACATCAAATTTCGTAATTTTTGGAATCCAATCTGTGGACTTCTGGAATATGTTGGGTTTGATCTTTTGAGATGGCCTTTGGAAACTTTGGTTTTGGTTTTGGGATATCTCGCTTTCCAGGCATATATAGGTTTTAGGGTTTGGATGGTGCGATCCATCGAGCTCGTGTGCAGGTGTGTGATTCGGGACACGGTATAGAGTTTTCTACTCGCGTTTTTTTTTTTTTGATATCTAATTCTCGAGGGTTGGCGACTCTGAAAGGCTTGAATGCGTATAATCTGAATATGTAAGGTCAAATTTCGTAAGTTCTGGAATCCAATTTGGGAACTTCTGGATTATGTTGGGTTTGTTCTTTTGGAATCCATTTTATGGAATCAGAAATCGCGTAGTTATGATGTGTTTCCAGAAGGTTTCGAGACGTAGTCGTTTTTAGACATCTCGCTTGCTTTCCAAGCAATCTTAGGTTCTAGGGTTGAGAGCTCTCGTTTGGTGGTGTCATTCCCTTGTGTTGACAGAAGTGAGTTTTGGTGCAGTTTGGTGCCCATTCTCATTCGGTGTAGTACTGTGATCGCCGGACATCACCATGAGTGAGATCTTCGATGGCTATGAGAGGCAGTACTGCGAGCTTTCGGCTAACCTCTCTCGCAAGTGCACCTCCGTTCCTGCGCTCCAAGGCGGTATGGAATTCGGATTCTTTATTCTGATGTCTTTATTCCTTGGTTTTGGTTTCGTGTGCATGTATATGAGAAGGTGTGTGAATTGACGTGGGGGATTTTGTGTTTTGTTTTCTGATTGTAGAGGAAAAAAAGCACAAGCTTACTGATTTGAAGACTGGGCTCGATGAAGCAGATTCACTGGTATTGATCTTTAACTTTCTGCTTGTAGTAGGATTAGTTCGTTTCAATTTATTGATTGCTCTTGCGCCATGACTTTTATTGAGGGATTAAAGAAATCGGTGGTAGTTTCAAGGAGCATTTGGTCTCAACATTTTGAGGCTGTAGTTTCAGCTTTTGCTGTACTGCAACAATTGCAATTACTGTGGGCTACACACTAGATTTTACATCATGTTTTATATCTTGGTGCAACTTTTTAATCTTAACAAGCTTTTCAATGTACCAGTTACCAAATTGTACATGACGTTATACTTTCCCATTTTGTTTAAAAAATGTTTCATCTAATTCAAACTTATAGCAGACAGCGAAGAACCTTCTGGAATTTGTTTGTTCCACAGTAATTGCACTGTGGTGCATTTTTGAGTCCTTGTTTGCCGAGGGAAATGTGGATGCGGTAGTCGGTGTTGGGAGTGGAATTTGGGCAGTATGCTGTAAAGGCTTGGACTAACCAGCTTCGATGTGTAGATCCGTCGCATGGATCTGGAGGCTAGGAGCCTACCCCCGACTCAGAAAGCCACGTTACTTGCCAAATTGAGAGAATACAAGTCTGATTTGACGAACTTGAAACGAGATGTCAAGAAGTCAGCCTCAACGGATGCTGCTACTGCTAGGGATGACCTTTTGGAGTCTGGGATGGGCGATTATGTGAACGTAATCACACTTGTGACCTTTGCTTCTTGATACTTTTATTGTGAGCCATGACCTGTCATTTGTCTTATGGTCGTGATCATATATTGTTTGTCAGTTCTAAGCAGTTTTCTTTATGACAGAAGACCATGCAACCCCGTGCTTTGACAGTAACTAAGTTTCAACTTCAGGCAGGATTCAGTGCTTTTCTTTCAGAGTTGACACGTTTTCTTATTACATGTTCGGTGCCAGAGACTTACATTTATGTTCCTTCTCATCTGTGCAGCCGACCCACGACCAGAGGGGTCGATTGTTGATGTCCACGGAGCGGTTGAATCAATCTGGCGAGAGAATTAAGGAGAGTAAGCGGACTCTCTTGGAAACCGAGGAGCTGGGCGTTTCCATTCTGCAAGATCTTGGGTCACAGAGACAAGCCCTTCGTCACGCTCATGACACTGTACGTTTACTTCACCCTCAAAGCATTGTTTTGGAGTCGGGAACAATTTTCGTTCTTAGAATGCTTGTAGAGATGGATAAATAGATGGGTTAACTAATAACTACTGGTATTTCCCCTACTATGTATTCTCATCAGGGACTACCAAAGTATTTGCCAGTGAGACTTGTCTTCATACTTCAGAATGGCGAACTGGCCTTCTAGTTAGGTCATTTTACTGGAGCAGGTGCATTCAGGCATTTGATTCAGGCATCAGAATGCCCTACGAAGACGTGATGAGCAATTAACTGTGATTTGATGAATAAAGCATGAGAACGAAGCAGTGATTCTTGGCTTGAGTGAGCTTTTTCAGTCACTTCTAGAGAATGGGCATTAGGTAGATAGAATCAGATTTTAGAGACGCGGGCTTGCCTTGATGGATTCTGATTACTCGCCTGCGTTGTGCTTGCAGCTAAATAGCGTGGATGATAACGTTGGGAAGAGTCGGCGGATTCTGAACTCAATGTCTCGACGTATGTCACGGAACAAATGGATAATGGGAAGCATAATTGGAGTGCTTATCCTGGCCATTGTATTGGTGATCTACGTCAAAGTTAGTAGTTGAAAGTCGTGTTGGTTAGTTGTTATGAAAGTCTCTCATCTTGTGTGTGACGATAGAGATAGAAAAGGCGTGGTAAACCAGTTAGTACTTTTTATCTCCCCTCCATGTATATAGTTTCAGACGAGATGGAACATCTTTAATTCTGGCAGGTTGGCTGCAAATTTTGTGCCATTGAATTCTGATTATAGAAGATTTTCACCTTCATAGGGAACTGAATGTATTGAAACGCTCTGACTCTATGATGCGGAGTTTGGGTTAATTCGGATTCCTGGTTGGATCACAGATAATAGAACCTGAATTCCTTCAATTGATATGACAAGCTGCTATTTGCTGGGTTGTGGAAGTTTTCTGGAATTGAGTTCCGGTTTCTGAAGAACCGAGTACTGGAAAGGAACTTTGTCGCTGGTGGGAAGTGACTGGATGGCAGCAGCTGCATCTGTGGGCACACAGTGACGGTGAATGCGTTGCATTTTACGATAGCCACCGTCATTGTGAGTGATGCGACCTTTCACCTTGGCAATGTTTGTGAGTCGGACTTGGGGTGATCTCGATCTCTGGGAAATCATATTTAGCAGCTCCTTACAACGACTGAGGTAGGAACGTTTTCCCGTGGGTTCCAGCAGTTTTGAGTGGGTAAACATTATCAGAATGAATTTTTTTTGTCCTTATTATTGGGTGGATTCCAACGCTCTAAAGTATGAGTTATTTAGATACCATATGAATAAAGTATGAATTGTTGAAGTTTGCAGTAGGTGGGTCCTAAACTCCCAATCTCAAGCATAGGCTATGCTCCGTCTGAACCAGTCTGCAGCGAAGACTTGGCTCGTGGAAGTTTGTCCCACGGGCTTCATGCACATGTAGTGCACATGTATTCTGAACTTGACATGTGGAAGGTGTCCAATCGTCTACTTGAACATGTTCACAA
This sequence comes from Antitrichia curtipendula, assembly GCA_951230915.1. Classification (NCBI taxonomy): domain Eukaryota; kingdom Viridiplantae; phylum Streptophyta; class Bryopsida; order Hypnales; family Leucodontaceae; genus Antitrichia; species Antitrichia curtipendula. The sequence goes on from OX579635.1 coordinate 5,752,795, forward strand.
CTTGGCATGTAGAAATTGTCCAATCAGATTATTTTCAGAATATGGATTTTTCCTACTGCCCTGGATTCGCAAGTTAACGTAACACTTATAAACAGTGATGCCGGCAGGTGCATATTATATGCGATGTTTGTACTGTTGTTCCTTTCCCCTGCGCTAGATTCCATGAATTTAAGGTATTTCCGCACTTTTGGTCTTGGGAGTAGTGTTACGAAAGTGTTATTAGCCCAAAGGTGTTTCCAAATTCACGGATTTTCGCAGCATAGGTACATCGGGCTGCTATGCTTCTGAAATTTTCTTTAGATATAGAATTCTATCTCTTTTGTTGACCCCCTTGGACTTGAAGGACTTTGCAATATGAGGCCAGAAGCAGAGTGAAATGTTTGGCGGATAACAGAGTTATCGATATCACCCATTCATTTGACATTATACAATGGCAACAGCATCCAATTGAGCTGCAAACTTCGCGCCTCTGCACGGCACCTAAACAATTGCAATTACAGATGTTGTACAGAGCTCCAGCCTGCAGGGCACCCACTAACTTACACAAAAGAATTCACGCGCTTCGTGCACTTCCAAATTTCCAATTGTCACTTTTCAATGGAGAAATGTCCTCCTTCGTTTCTAGAAATCAGTCCTGATTCTCTCACTATTGGTACACTACATGGCCAGACGACCGTGGCTGTTCTTGGAGTCGCCGTCACTTGTATGCCACAAGAAATGGGCGTAACTGCCTGCGCTGTAGGAGCTCTCGGGGTCAGCCGCCAACGCCGCCTTGTACACCCGCTCCGCTGCAAGGCGATCCCCTCGCCCCAACCACAGAAAACTCGCAAATCGATCCAAAATCGTGGAATCGCGCGGGTCGGCTTCCATTGCTCGGTGGAAATACTCCTCCGCCCTGCCACACAATAATCCAGATCAAACGCTCAACGATAGAATCATAAAAGAAATGACCTCTACAGGCTAGGTCAAGGGATCATAAATTTTGATTGACCAACCCAGATAACATTCGACAGAATCCGTATTGATTGGCCCACCCTCTAAATTGGCATGAGACGGTGAGAAGGAATCCGACACACACAAAAAAGAAGTGAGGAGCTCTTCTCCTGCTCAGCAAAAATGAACTTTCTTGTCACCTCGGATCATGAGTGATCGTCAGAACCTTCAAATTTCAGAAGCATTAAGCTTGCTAGAGTTGCTTTGATTAAACATGACCTTGTTCAACATAACTGAACATTAACAGGCATTGTTCTTTAAAAGCGGCATGCCATTACTGCTCAAGAATGTTATGCTGTGAAAAATGAAATTCAAATTGTGGAGTCTAATTTACACGACTAGAATCAGAGAATCAGACATTTCATGTACTGATCATAGGGATGGATAAATTTGTCCTTGTGAAACTGTATTACAGCAAGTTTTGAGTCAAAATGAAGATTACACAAGCTGTACAGTACCTGTTGTGGTCCCGGCGGACGACGAAGAGGAATTGGGCGTAATTCGCTAGCAGTACTGAACTGCACGGGTCTTTCGCAATGGTGAGCTGGTAGTCCAGATCCGTGCGATCAAAGCATCCATAGTCATCATTCTCCAAATGGGGCGCCACCAACCTCCGCGTCTCAATCTCTTGCGCCAGTTGCACTTGCTCCTTCATGGCCCCCGTCAGCCAGGAGTCCTCATCAAATCCTTCCGCCACCACAGAACCCGGAAACCTGAAGTTCCCTCCAGCGCCAGCACTCGGCATCTCCGAATCCCGATCCCCAAAATCATCTTTCACAAGTCCCACATTCGCTAATTGCGGATTGGAACCGTGATTAGTAAGAAACTGGGAAACTGCAGGTGGTGTATCCACAACAGTGGCGATGGCAAGATTCTCCCCCATCGAGAACACCGTGAAATTCGCCAGCAGAATCATGACCGACAGCATGAGCTTGGGCGTGCACGCGAACACGCGCTGGAACAGCCACACGAACGACGAGTGCATTTCCTTGTGCACCAGATGCAGGACCTCCTGCACGTCCCAGGTCTCCGAGAACATGACCTGGCGGATTTGGAGCGCGTGGCTCTGCAAGGCTTTGATCATGTACACCATGGAGGAGAAGGCCCGTTTGATGGCGCACCCCGCTGATGGTTCCCCTTTTCGCCGTCTCAGCTTTTGGATAGAGGATGGGAGCTGAACGCCGCCTCTTGGGATTTCGCAAAGCTCAGGAGGACTAGTGGTGGGCGTAGGGGATTCGCCGCCTTGGTCTGCAGTGGCGCGAGGAGGCTCCCAGGCGGAGCTCAGTGAGCTGCCTTCGAAAAAAGAGGCGGTGGAAGTGGAGGAAGCGCGGGAGAGTGAGTGGTGAGAAGCTTCAAGAGCCATGTTCATCCGGGCGAAAAACTCGTCGTTGATGAGCTCCGGAGGTGGGGTGCTGCGGAAGGCTTCCCTGGAGTCCTTCGACACCGATAGCCTCTGTGCATCATCTGGGGTCAAAACAAGCACATGTGCACACTGATTACAAGTGTTTTTCCAATTGGTTTGTACAGTACATTCGTGTATTGCTTGTACCCCGACCAGAATATACATAGTACCCCGCCACTTCATAAAAGTCATTTCCTGGTGCACTAATCAAGAATCGATTACCGGTTTGTTTCGCAAATTCAAACACGCCAATAGATATTGCTTGCCCAATACAGTATCGATATATATCTACACCAGTTTGCCAGACATAACCACACAAGACTACCAAGGTTGCATCCATTGCGCACCAGTTGGATTTTCTGTAACAGGGCCATCAGGCAACCCAGCCGCGTCGAAGAAACTCGCCCTACAAGCGACCGAATCCACCAAACCAACCCTCTTCCGGGCGCCTCTGTCTTTCAACCCCGTCCGCTTCCCCCGCGCACCCGCATTCCGCACCAGAAACGGCAGAGTGGACACGGCGCTGGAGCCCAAGAATCGAGAGCTCCACAAAGCCTGCACCCCCATCGCGCCCCCACCCTCCTTCCCTCGCAATCCCGAACTTGGTCACCGCTAGATCGAATTTCCGTTCGAAACCCAATCTAGATTTCGCAAGGGTCACTTGAACCACAAACTCCCACACAGCTGCATATCCTTCGCCATCGCTCACAGCTTCAATGCGAATCACCCACAACACCAATTATACTAGCTAGCAATCAAACCAAGCTCTCAATGTACCACCGGCCGAGACTGCAAAATTCACCGCCTTTCTTCAAATTCCTTCCTTACTGCGCGCAAATTCATCCTCCCCTTTTCTAAGTCATCAAATCTTCCCCCAATTCCTCGAAATTCCACGAAATTAGTTCTTCCCACATCAATCTCAATCACACTGGATCCCGTTTCGAGGGAAGATCGGAGAGAATGGGGGATAGGATTGTCAGAGCTTGAGTGTCGATCGATGCGGACTGAGCGCTGCCTGAGGAAGAGGATCGATGATGAGTTCCATGAGGGATCGACGGCTGTGATTGGACTGATCGGAGGGTTGGCCAGGTTTGAAAAATATCTAGAAACGATGGGGACCAGTGAGGAGTCAGAAAGGAAGGAAAGTATCTGGTGATCCGGGAGGAAGGAAAAGGGAGATTCCGTGTAAAAATCATACGTGGCTTTTTGTGATTGGTGCATTGTGTGATCTGGTTGGTCATTGGCCAATTAGTGTGGGGGAGAAAAGGGGGAATGACAGTGGGAGGATATTTCCAGGTTGGCGGGGTCAATGGGGACTTGATCTTTGTTGATATTTTTGACCCAAATCCGGTAAAATTAGTGTAAAATTAGTGTAAAATCAGTAAAGTGAAATCAGTAAATTATTTTCTTAAGTTCAGTATTTTAGGTTATATAACCAAATGGAAAACTAGGAGTATGTATATAGGAAATGAACACATTATGCAAAGGAAACAATAATTTTTCATTTTTTTTCATTAACCCGTAAAGGACCAAGGAGCCCACTTTGGGCTTTCTGAGAATTCTAGCAAGCTCCAATGTTTGCATGATTTTTTTAGGATGGATGCTCTTCATCAAAATCTATGTGTGAAGCTTTGTTTCATGTCATTCCAATAAATATTGCAAAAGTTAAAAGTCTTTTTTAAAATTTCAATGTCAAACCGGGTAGCAAAAAGTATGTTCTAACAAAATATTAATAATTTTTTTGGAATTGTGTAGATTGATACCTACTCCAAAAAAAATTGAACTGTTGAATTCCAAATAAAGAAGTAAAAGTTATGCTGAGGTTTTTTTTGCAGGCGTTAAAGGTAGAAAAAACATATGAAGTCATCTTTTGCTCTCAATTTTCAAAATTTTCAAATAAAAATAAAAATAAAGGATATCAATTGTTTACTAAAACATTCTCACCCATTGGGATTAGCATTTCTCACTTTTTTCCAAAAATTATTAGCATATTAGTTATATCTTTCATTCAATAACACCTTCCACTTTACAATTTTTTTTTAATAAATAAGAAAGTTTTTTTGGTTAAAATTTTTAATATATATTTTCAACCTGTTTTTCAACATATTGACTAAAATGCACAAGTTATAGAACATACATGTTTTTTTCCTTTAAATGTTGAAAGACAAAATTTCACCTTTTGGAAGGACTAGAAAAAACTACATTTTGAAGTTTAGGCACATTCAACTTGCAATCAGTGAGGATGTTTTCTCTAAAATTTTGGGACAATGTACTTGAACTAGTTAATCAAAAGATCATACAATTGGTTTTGTTAGAAAATAAATATTGATGAAGATTTTGACCTTGCTTTGGAGACAAGTATTTTGAAGCAGTTTGAGGCTTCTAAACACGATGATCCTCTAGGGGTTAAGAACAAACGGATTTTAACCTCTAAAGGACCAAAGTGCATTTTTTTGACAGTATAACAATTTTGGGCAGCTCACTACAAATGGAATTTTTAATTTTTTTCTTTGAAATTTTAACACAACATTTTGCCAAGGAGTAGCTTTCAGGCCCAACAATTTTCAAAACTTTTGACTACATTGTCAAAAAGTTATTGAATGATGTGTAGTTTTCATTGCTCGGCGGGCAGTCTAGGCAGGAAAAAAACACTTCTTTAAAGATCACTTTTTTGAGACATATAAATTTGAAATTGTTTTTTTGGATTTCTATAGAGATGGAAAACTTTGAATCATTCCTTTCATATTAATGACGTGAAAGTTATAAGGAGATTTAGTTGTGGGTAGTTTACAAATAGTTATAAAATCTCTATTCTAAAATAAAATTTGAAGTCCTTTATATTACTCAGTTTTCAATATTTTTGAAAAAATATAAAAACATTAGGTTTACATTGTTAAATACAACATTACAACTATTGGGATTGGCATTTTTCAATTCCATAAATAAATGGTTAACAATTTAGTATTTTGAATCATTCTCTACTTTTTTCTACTTACTATTTTTTTCATATATGTTGTACAATTTCAAATGATCTAAAATTTTTCAAGCATGTAGGCAACTTGCCTTGAAGAATGGATCCAAAGAGTTACAACCATTTTGAAATTTCTTCATAAAGATCTAATCTTGTGAAGTGCAGGTGCCCGTTTTTTTGCAGGAGCAAAAAAATGATTTTTGTAACTTCAAACACTAATATCTTGCAATCTACAGTGGAATTTTCTGAATTTTTTTCTACATCTTCTCAAACCAGCATACTACAAGATCCTACGGTTATATTTGTCCAAAAATGGTTTTTTTTCTAAACTTTCGTAATTGTATTAGAAATGGCAGTTTTGGAGCAATTTTGGTGAAAACATAGTCAAAAACCTTTAGGGGTTAATTGTCCTACACAAGCTTTTGTCGATTGCTAGCTAAGTAGTCCAAGGGTATAGCTTGTTAGAATTGGTTAGTGGAAAGAAGACAAGCTCTTTGTACAAGTGGAGTAATAAGAGATAAAATAATTGATGTGAGATATGTTAATGAAGATTACCCTACATGAAGGTCAGATTCGGCATAAATTAGGTCATTTTTGTAAAAAAAATGTCATATATTGTCTTGTAAATGGTGTGAGGTGATGTGGACCCCTAAGAATTTGTGTAGAAATCCAATTTTGGCACCTAGTTACTGAATGAGACCTTCATGTATGGTAGAACGAGTTCAACTGCTCATAGTTAAGTCAAAAGCTAGGAATTGTGTTCAAGGTAGGAATTTTAGACCTCATTTTGACATAGTAGAATAATTTTTTTCAAAAAACTTTTAATTACATTTTTTTTTTTTGTATTGATTATGAAAAGGTGATGAGGTCAAACATGGTTTATAGATGACTTTTGAGATTAGTGTAGAAATAAAGAACACACATATTACTTATTGGTTCATAAATTAAAATCATTTTTGGCACCAAGTACCTTGGTGATAGGTCTTGTCCTTTTGGTTAACCCTTAAAAGAGCATAGTCAGAGTAAATATAGATTTGAATCATTTTAAAGAAAATAAATTATAGGATGAAAAAAATCTAAACATAATTTTTTTTTATTGAAAATTATAAAATTAAATTAAATTTTCAACAACTTTGAAGGTAAAACTTCAAAAATATATTAGTGTTTCTAAATTCCTGATTTTTTGAGCATATGCTTTTTGTTTTTCCTACTAAGTGTTAAGTGCATTGTTTGAAGGTGGTAAAATGAATTTGCCAATTTTCTATTGAAAAATTAAGAAATATTGTAATTCTTTTAAAACCAAAAGATGATTGAGTCATTTATTTTATGATAAAAACAACAAGCAAAATACATCTTGTATACTTTAACTTATTCCATTTTGTACAATGGCATTAGATGTGTTTTGGGGGCATTGGAGGACCATTTCAGTAACAGTCCCAATGTTGTGAACCAACCATGCTAGTTAGAATAGTTAACAATAATTAAAATAAATTATATATAAAATAATAATAATAATAATAATAATAATAATAATAATAATAATAATAATAATGCCTTTTGAATGCTTAAAGTTTTCAAGACTTGCAAGAACCTGGTCTATATACTCTAGTCTATGACCTTTTCTAACTTTTAATTCACCACCAAAGATGGTACACAATCTAAAATAAATGTTCTCTAATACAAGTGATAGTAATAGCCTTTATGTTCTATTTGTAATCTACAATGTGCTAACCTATACTAGCAACCAAATACACGCTTTAATTCTACAAAATTGAAACAAAGACTATATACTTTTCATTATAAGTATGAAAATCGAAATTAATTACCTCTATTAAAGAAACTCCATTTGATTTTGATAAAAATAAAACCACCAACACCTTCCTATTTGAACATCTAAAAATTGATAGAAATATTATAAATCTTTTTTTTATAGTGAGCTACTATAATAGGAAGAACAAACTATATTGCTCCATATTCTAGCAATGTGAATGGGGCTCTTTGTACTAAATGGATACTACTAATAATGAATCATCAATTAGTCTACGCTTTTTTAACATAGCTAATAAATCTCTTTGTCTTTCCTTACACAAGAATTGAATAGAAAGATGAATAATATTTTTAATATAAATAAATAAAAACTCAGTCCCCCATACACATCTATACAAGGTAGATGTTGATGCCCTCCAAATTAAAAAATTTAATATATATATTTTGTCCCATCTGATGTTACCTCTTCCTTCAGGGGAGGAAGTGCATATGCAAAAGAGAAAGACAAAAGGTAAGATAGAGGAAGGTAAAATAGGAGGGCTTAAAGGCAAAGAGGTGAGGGTCAAAAGAAGAAGGATGGAGTGATGAGTAGAACTTGGGGATATTATATTAGGAAGTAGCTACCTAGCTATTGCTCTTAAGGGTTCAAAAAAGATTAAATAAACCACCTTTTAGAATTATAAAATTTCATTTTTCAAATAACCATTTAGAATAATTACAAATTAAATTCTTCATGTAGAATGGATTATGAACAACAAGATTTTCATAATTCTTTCTAATTTTGAGGAAGACCAGCCAACCAACCCATAACATTAATCAACAATGAACAAAGGTTGTCTTTGATTCAATCCTTTGTCACTAAGGCTTGTACTTATTTTTATTAGTTATTTCTTGTTTGGACAAAGATTATCACATTGATTCTAGCATAGACTATAGTTTCTTAGTTTAAGTTTCCAAATCCTATCGTTACACCCTTATCTCCTTGGGATGCTCAAAATGCCTTAGTAAGGAAGGAGAACCTTGGGGATGATGTCCCAAGCCTTGCAAAAGTCTAAGAAGGGAGAAATGAGTGACTCCCAAGCAAATAGGGTGCTATCGCGCTTTGAATTAGAAGAGAATGGTAGAACATCATATATTCTTGAAGAGCCCTTTAGAAGACGCTTTCAACCGTCCAAAGAACACATGATTTGGACTAGTTGGCTAGAAGTTATGGCCGTTCAAAGTTGGGGGGGTCCTGATGGCGCCGAGACACGTGAGGGCTAGGAGTGAGAGGTTCCCAATTAATCCTTCATGAAAATATGTCATGTAGCATACTATTGGAAAGCTAAGAACACAAAGAAGCTAGAATGACAAGCATTACAAGGTTTAAAGCTACGAGGCCATGGTGAAGGCATGATGCCGCTCCCGATGTATTTGAATCTTTGGAGGGCCATAACTATGTGAGAACTTGTCCAAATGAGGCAAGTGAGCAATTCATCTGCATTTACTCATTGCATAGATATTCATAATGGACTTGCATGTGGGATTTGAAGCTTTGAATGCAAAGTTGCACCGTTTAGAAATTCGGGAGTTCAAATAGGGTTGTAACTTGGTGATTTCGGTTGGAAATGGGTGATCTTCCCAAATCAACATGGGTTTTGGAAGTTCCTCTAATCTACAAGGGTAGATATTGCTGAATCCCACAAAAAATACTATAATAGGGGTTGGTCTTCCTCTTCCCTCCCTCTTGAAGCCTTGGTAAGCCCGGTGATTCAAGGTTGATGATGTAACTTCACCACCGAGTCTAAAGCCCTATGAGACACTTGTGTGCGTCTTGTGGCACCGGTTGGATGGAGTTTTGCTCCTTGCTGGGTCATTGTCAATGTGTCCCGAGTTGTAAGTCACGATTAGTCACGATGTAAAAGTAGCAAATACACAACGGGCCTAGTATAGAGTTGGATGACATTCATGGGTGGTTAGCACCGGTGGGAAGTAGTGCCTCCACCGACTGCTTAGACATCAATATATAGAAGTTCCACCCCATATCACCATGTGACATGCCAGAGGTCATGTGTGTTAGCAGTCCCAAGGATTAGGACTTAGCAACATGAGTTGAAAATGGAGAACTAATGTTGTAGGTGCATGGCATGTGAATGCTAGTTAATTGTAATTCTAGTGATACTGAAAGTGAAGCGTGGTGAGCCCATTAAGTTGTAAAAGAGCTATAGAGGCTGTTTGGAGCTATAAAATGTTACTAGAGTTGCAACACTTGTCTACAACCACATTTACATTGCACATTACAGTTAAGGGGTTGGTTGGAGGGGGAAGGGTCTAATTAGACCTCTCTTCTTTGTTTAGCTCGTTGAATTGGGAGGTCCAATTTTTCTCATTCATTTTTAATTAAATTAAATTTTAAAATTTTAAAATTTGGTTGTGTATCATTTATTCAATTTTCTCTTTATTGGATTTTCCTACAATCTACTACTAATAAACTAATATTATTGTTTATCTAAGACAAAGCCTCACGATCACTCTATTCTTGTTGCCATATGACATGTATCAAATCACTATATAATAATTATTAATCTCCTATGTTTTTTCAACATTAGGAAAAATTTGACCCCTACAAAGGACCGCTAACTATTCATTTTTGGCCTCCCGCGGTGCAAATACAAATTTAAAAAAAGTTATTATTATTAAATTAAAATATATATATATATATAGTCAATCTAACATGTATCTGACGTGGCACTAATAGTGCCACATCAATTTTCAAAAAAAAAAATTATTAAAAAAAAAACTGCATTATTTCTCTAATTGCACCTCTAAATCAAATATAATTTGTGTCCCACTAAAAAGCTTTGTTTATTGATTTTGACCATTCAACCTATGTTGAATGATCAAGGTAAGTTAAGCAATTACAGATTCTTCAGTAGAGATCCAGATAACAAGTATTTCAATAACCAAACTAGTATCATAGTTAGCATTGTTCAATAGGAATCTAAACAATGTTTCGATATCCACAACAAACCATTTCAAAATTGCATATTAACATTTTGAACATTTTTTACTCCTACACTAAGATAGAATAGTCCATTGTGGTCAAATGACCTATAGTGGACACATAAGGAATGGCCCCATTATGAATTTTTCCAATTTGTGAGATTTTGGCTTCAATGCATGTCTTACAAAACAATAATGGAGTAGTTAGTGAATTCATTAGGAACTTCCAACTTTTTAGTGTGAATTCATTGTAAGAATTGACTTTTTAGGCCTTCCATGTTAAAAAATATTATGACTGCTTTAGGTGACCAAAATGAGCATGATGGATTCAGATTTTGTTGGTTCTAAAGTAGTCTACAAACTCTTTTGGGCCATGATGCATTGAACACTTCAAAAATTCATAGCAAATTCACACTTTGTCAAAAAAACATAATTTCAATTGCTCTCATTGTTTCACACTTGTACTAATGTGGGGAAAAAATTGAAAAATTTCAGCAACCACATAAGGTCAAACTCCTAATTCTGACCACAATGGGTTGTTTTACCTTAATTCCACACTTTTGAAACCAAAATTAGAAACTTCACGCTCCATGGCAATTCCTGCGTTTTACTTCCTCTAGAACACGGCCCGAACAAAACTACAAGCAATGCTTCGTAAATTTCGAATTCCAGAAATGCTGCCATCATTCAAGTCCACAACGACCATTTGAAGGAAGCAAGATTCAAGTAGTAAAACGCGGTCATGCCAGTTGCATTTCAAGATTTTGCTCAGGTGTGACAGAATAATGTAAAACTAACTGGCAATGCGTCGTGACACACAGGACACTTGACCTAAGTTAGTAGCTCCAGATAAAGAACACGAATCAAATACCAAATTTAAATGATCAGAATCGTTGCTTGTGCTGAAACGATGCACATAGTATTAGCTTTCTTCCAAGCATCGAGAACAGCGACAGATAAAAGCATAGTCTGCAAGTCCAGCCCTCCTCTCTTCCAAAGAGGCATCCTCGTCAATATATGAGATTGTCACCTGAAAATAATGAAGCACCATAGAGCATACATATAAGCTCCTCGCAGCATTTGAATGGCAGTATAGTGCACTAGTTTAGTCTCACGATAAAATTCTTGAACGGAGCTGCAAACAACTGTTAGTTCAAGGAAGAATCACAATATCTAGGATTCTACAATTCTCTGATATCGTTTTTGGCACAGATTCTCACATCTAGAGTTCAATGAAGGTATTGGTACACTAATAGACAAGTGGAGTTTCTGCCAACAACAATGCAGCTACAGTGAAAAGGGTGAGTGATCAACATTGCTTTAGAATGCTAGGACTGATGACATACCTCTTCGCCTTTTCTAATAGGTCTTGTAGCAAGTAGCACTGCGTGTCCGTCTCGATCCTGAGTACATGCACATCAAAAAATGGATCAGTGATCATATAATTTCATCGTCTCGGCGAGAAAGCTTTCACGTAATATGAGCTTGCAATCTGCATTATTCATAAATAGAAAAATATACTGCAATGAACCGAAAGTAGTGATAGTGGTTGTTCACCTCATCTCTCTTGAACGCCTTGGCATTTGGCCGGCAAGAGTGATTCATGCAGCTTTGCAATGAATAAAAGCCTGACCCTGTAAAATAGACAAGTTGACAATCATGAGATTTTTGCTGAGTACATTACATTACAGATGCCCGCGGCAAACTCAGACCAGATATTTGTAACAGAGACTTCAGTAAACTTAGACTGTTTCAGGAACTTTTAGACAGCATAATCAAGACAAACTTCCTCAAGGTCTCTATGGTTCAAGTGATCATTTGGAGCCTTCCCTGTTTGTATGTTTCTATTCAAAATGAAATGAAAAGAAAACAGAATATAAAATAAGACATGTCCCAGGCGCAAAATAGTGGACTAGTGGAGGAAAGAAAACACACCCTGACAATAGGCGGCATAGTCATCACCTAAAGCATCCAAGAATGGTTTTGTATAAACTTCCGCCTCTGCCTGCAGGCCATCAACGTCAATCATTTATCCGCATTCAATATGTGAATGCAATCCAAAAAACACCAAGAAAGACCTCATACGATTATTATATCAAAACCAACACCACGCCTAAAACCAGCGCTATGTACCAGTCATATATTTAGAGGTTTTAAATGTTTGGAAGTCATACATTGTGTTGCTTTTTAGTACGGTACTGGTTTCGGGTGTGCCTTTCTTAGATTGCTATCACAAGGATAACACAATGAAAGACAAATACACACAAAAATAAATAAATAAATTATAAGCATAAATAACAGCAAGAAGAGACGACCTTGGCAGCTGGAGGAAGGTCGTCGATGTACAGAAAATAGTCTTCAACAGGTGACGCCACGACAATCTCCCTGAAAGACAAAATGGGTTGGCTTTTTACAAGCACAATAAACCAACAAGATAACTTTCAAACAAGAAGTCGAAAGCAAAACGTCTGCACGCATCATGCGTGATCCAGAAAGAACCGAAGTGAGGTAGAGAACCCTTTCCCATGGAGACCTTTTGCAGTGGGTAGGCAATGAATAAACAGTAAGTGACTAACAAGTACATTCAGAATCTCGTGGATATGACAGTATTCAATAGCTGAAGAGTCAAAGCCTACCCATGATTTTTCTCTACCTATGAGCAACACTTCGAAAATTTACAACTTATTCATACGATATCCAAACAAGACGTATTCTAGTGCAATTAACGAAGAGTGACTTGAGCATAATTGTAGAAGGAAAAGAGACTTACAAATTGTTCAACTCGAACATGCCAATTATATGTCCGTACACCTCTAAAGAGAATACTAAAAACGTGCACAAGTTAAGGAAGAGTCACTTCAAAGAAAACTTTTAGTACACAATCCAATGCAAACAGTATGCAGTGAAAAGCCCGTCTTAAAATTATAATACAATTTCTGATCGCTATTAAGGTGGAGTAAGAGATTACGATCGCCGCAACATCTAAAAAGTTTAGTGCTGTCTTACTATTTAGTTCCTCGCAACAGAATGATGAAAAGGGATACAGGGTGCATAACTGTCCTCATAAATCGCGCTTCTCAGTAAAGATAATGACTGCAACAGTAACATTGCATTCTGTTAATCGATACTCGCATCTTGAAAATTCACATTAGCTCAAGTGTTCACTGATAAGGAAGACGAACGAATGGAAACACTTAATTTTCGTGATTTCGTAGCATCGCAACAATGTGATCAGCCTCGATGACCTGGAAGCATGCAACTCTATGAGGTATGCGGTGGAGTATCTTCCACACACAGCAGCTCAAGTGAATACCTGGGCTGCAATTTTCTTCATCTGTTCACGAAACTGTCGCTCATCAACTGGATCCACATCGGACGGTAGAGCTACTGTTTCCCACCACCTATATATGAAAAATAAACCAAATTTTAGACCCTTAAAACCCTCATATGCTGTAGCATGAGCAATTCAGAACCCTGAGTGCCCAAATACCCAAAGTAGCCGCTTCCATGTCTATATGAGTTGAAATAAATCATTTAGGAAGATTCAGGGTAGCAAAATGTGCCAATAGTAAGGAAAAATCAAACCCTATATTTTGAACAATAAATATATGTTTGGAAAGTTACCATGATTGACCATTGGCTTCCAACGTGGACTTTTTAGTTTAGCTTGGGCACTTTGGGGGGGTGATTATTAAGATTCTGGGATTTTAAGAACGTAAGTTGCCATCAAAATTCCTTACTACAATTGTGATTGTAGCCACGCTTACAGGAGTTTGAAGCCCATGGCAAAAGGCTCCCAGGCCCTTAGCAAAGTTGACTCGTGCTTGCCTCTGATAGTACTCTCAAGTTTCCGGGCTCTCAACAGGGTTCCAGCAATGACCTGTTAAAGAAACTGATGTGAGAAGTGAATTCTACAGGCTATTCAAATTTGAAGAGTAATATTCACAAAAAATATACTACATACTTAGTCTTTTCGCGGGATACTGCACTAACACGAAAAAAGGGTTATTTCCTTGATGAAAGTATTTCTATGATGGGCAGATGTACCTGAGCGGCTATATGAAAGACGTCATTTGTTTCTGTTTTCCATCCCAACACAAGAGCCACAATTATTTGCCGAGACTTGTTCCATAAACCGCATAAGAAGGAAATCCTAGATTAAGAATATCCTCAGACTAATATACATCTGAGTGCTTTGCTGTGAAGTTACAGGAAGTACTAGAAAAGCAACCTCGCCAATAAGAGACAGTTATTTTCCATTTGCCCTGATAGACGTACAAATAATAATCAAGAAGTACTGGGACACGGCTTAAAGCTGAATTTCGACGAGCTTTTCACACTAGTTCAAGATGCAAGATGTATAAAATAAGGCATACCATCCGCAAACTCCTTGAAGCTGACCAAAGCATCAGTGTTCTTGCAATGTGAAGAAGGACCGGTGCAAAGTAAGCTGTGGTACGCCGCCCAAGCTGCATCTGCACACGAATCGCTAGTATCCAACAATCTAACATCAATTATCAAAACAATAAAAAAATGAGATCATGGGATTTCCATAAAGCTCACAACTACGGATTCTTCTTCATCATTAAACCCCAAGCATTTCATGTTTTCTGTGATAGATCCATACAAAATTGGTTTGAAAAAAGAATAGCAACCTGCAATAAACATCATCTAGGCAACCACCCTTGCACGTCACAACATGAGGTAACGGAAATTGATTGCTGTAAGGAAGCACTAGGGTCCCGCTAGCAAGAGCAGTTCTTGCATCTGATGGAAGCGCTTTCTTCTTCTTAGAGTCTCCACTGCATCCACAATGCTCGTCATTCTCAACCATGTGTTCTCCAACTTCATCTCGCTCTTCGTTGTCCATGGAAGTCGCTGGTTCGCCATCGCTATCCATAAAATCGTCACTCGCATTATCATCTGTGGCAGACAAGGTTGAAATTTACTGCCCAAAATTTCCTTTTCTAGCTTGGCTTCCAATTGCTCAATTGATCTTGTAACAATTCTATCAAATGCTCCTGTAGTTGATTTAAAAGGTTTCATCCTGAATTTCTTAAGAGGTTTCCTGGAGAGTCATAGAGATTTTTAAAGAGCAGATGTGAAAACTATTAATCAATAGCATGAAATTGAAAGTTAAGAGTTCTGCAAAACCTTCTGATAAA
Source organism: Antitrichia curtipendula (assembly GCA_951230915.1). Lineage (NCBI taxonomy): Eukaryota > Viridiplantae > Streptophyta > Bryopsida > Hypnales > Leucodontaceae > Antitrichia > Antitrichia curtipendula. The sequence goes on from OX579635.1 coordinate 5,768,075, forward strand.
TTTCCATCGTTTTGAAGAAGACGCCGTGAAAACTGCAGCTCAATGGAGCCGACATACCGAAAGCAGTGACTGCACACCATAGCGTCTCTCTGCTCCCAATTAAGTTTTTAGTGAGAGTGCTTGTGTTTGGACTCATATTCAAAATACTTGCCAAATTGTAAGAAGCGAAAAAAGCAATACGCACTTTATTCTGCCTTATTATGCCATTCCACCTATACAACCATAAATATTACGTCCATTGTGGTTCTATGGTGATTAATTAAGCTAGAGGGCCTAGACGGCTGTCCACGCCTTTCCCCAAATTTCTTCATAATATTTCTGTGCAAAAATAGCTTGATAAATATTTAAGCTTGATGAGCAGTTTTCGAAAGTCATGTCCAGTAGAGAATTTCCGACGGACTAAAATACGTACCTTATTGCGGGAGTGTTGAGCGCCTACAAGCGGCGCTTCCCGCAGTACTAACTCCTCAGAACTAAAATCTCTATCCGCGAAAACACCTGCGATCGGATCGACAACCAAACGAACCCCCCAAGCAATTACACTTCAGATCATTCGCACCTAGAAAATGAACTGACAAATTGAGCTTAGTTATTGGCATCTCCATTCATAAACCCTAAACCCTAAAAATCCTGAAAAAACTTGCAATCCTCCGCACACTAGTTTTCTTCGTACAGAAGCAGAACCATTCCAAAATGTCAAACCGTACAGAAACCTGCAATAAAATCGTCTCGCCAACAAAAATTGCAACTTCTCGATTCACAAAAAATTCACACGCAGTTGCGAAATCCGTAATCTATGCCTGTAGGCGGCAGCTAGACTTCAATCAACACGGAAATTCATACCCTTGCCCATATCGCCATCGATACCGCGTACTTGCAGACCAGGTCCCAAGCCCACCCTCGAAATCTCGGCATAATACTTCTGGAAGCCAGGTCACAACATTTCAGTACAAAATCTCTCTCTCCATCCTACAACCATGGCATTATCGAACACATCGAGTATACCTCCATTTCGCAAAATATGAATATCCTCTCAGTTCATGAAATCTAATAGGACAAAATTTACAAATGATTGAAACCTCCAGAAAAGAAACAAACTCGGTAGCTGCCACCACCATGGAACTCTAGTAATCCAAATTGAGGATCAGAGCGGAATGTCGCATCCTCTGGAAGAAAATTAGGTCAAACCAAACCTGCATTTCTTGAGGTGCAGGGCGATTCAGCAGTTGCTTTAAAATTGCATCGGCAACACCGTCTCCTTCAACCTCCATCGCGTTTCTGCAAACCTTGGAGCTCGAAAAAATTCGAAGCAAACACAAGTGCCAAATGCGTCCAGCAAATGCCGCTTCCCTCTCCGTATCTCAAATGCGCTCTGCTTTGGTCTGTTTGCGATGCAGTGGACTGCTCCCAATACTCTTTAATTGCACACTATGCACAATGTAGTGACACTCAAACACAGTCCAACTCTCTAATTGCACCCTCTGCAATCGCATTGGAGTCCCTGACTCCGTGTATGCTCAATCCTCTCTAATTGCACACCAACTAAATACCGTAGGACTGAATCTTCTCTAACTGCACACCAACTAAATACCGTAGGACTGAATCTTCTCTAACTGCACACCAACTAAATACCGTAGGACTGAATCTTCTCTAACTGCACACCAACTAAATACCGTAGGACTGAATCTTCTCTAACTGCACATATAGTAATCGCACTGAAGAGCACGACCTTCTGTAATTGCAATGCCTCACATGTCTAATATATATCATAAAATTTTCAAATTTTTTTCTGTGAAAATTTCAAATTACCAGATTTTTGAAGAAAACATGAAGAAAATTTGTACCAAATACAAATCATGTTCAAATTCAGAATTTTAAATATAGAAGTACATTATAGTATAGAACATTGTGGTATGAAGAAAAAATTTGTATCACTCCATATTTTGAAATGTGTTTATAGATGTTCAACTTCAAACTATACTAAAATGCTTATCTTAAGGAATTTTTCAAGTGGAAAAGAAAGTGCACTTTAGAAGCTTAATTTTGTTAATTTTCCTTAGAAGCAATAGAAATTATTTTGAATGTCAAAATCAAGATTTAAAGAAAAAAAGAAGAAGCTCAAAGCAATGAAATACACTAGATAGCGTACTATTTTTTTTAATAAGCTCCCTATATATGAAATTAAAAAATAACTACAATGTCTTGAACTTAACTCAATGGTGTGGATATAGCATCAATAAAGTTGCACACTCCAAAGTAGATGAAAATCATTCATTCTTCAATATGCACAGAGCCTAGTTGCCAATCCAAAGGACACAAAAAGTCTTTAGCACCTTCTAAGGTTAAAACTCTCAAGTTGCACACTAACCTACTCTTGTTGCATACCATTGTAATGCCTTATCAATTACAAAGTACTGTCCACTACACCAAATCTTCTCTAATTACAATTTACTACATTCAAGCCTCTCTAACTTCAAACTTTCTAATTGCAAGTTTCTTGTATATTCCAAAAATCTTTTGTTTTTTTATATTAAATATACAATGCCACAATCCCTATCACAATCCCTATCACAATTCCTATCACAAAATTTGTCACATTTCCATCTTGAAAAAATATCATCCAATCTTCTTATTTTATATTTTTATCTTATGAAAACCTAAAGCACACCAAATGAGTATTATTTATCAACAAGAATGCAATGATTAATTGCAATTTGAATTTGCTAGTATTTTATATATGCAAATGTAATTAAATAATTTTCACATGTCAAGTTGCACTTGAAGAAAAATTTGTCTACCTCAACTGACGTAACTGTGAGTAAGTGTCCTACACAACTATCTTGTGATTGTAGGCCTCTCTATTTGCACCAAATCTTGCTTCACTATTTTACATCATTGTTTTACATCATTAGTATATTTTTTTTGTCGCAAAGTAGTTGTAGAATGAAGTATAAAACATTGTTTGAGTTGCAAAGCAATTGTAAAATGTTCAATGTGTAAACATTGTTTTAATCGCAAAATAGTCGTAGAACAAAGTACAAAACATTGTTTTAGTTGCAATGCAGTTGTAGAACATTCAAAGTGTATACATTGTTTTAGTCGCAAAGCAGTAGTAAAATGAAATGTAGGATTACAAGAATTGTAACAAAGTTCAAATTTAAAATGCGTGTGAGCTATCCAATTTTCATCACAATTGTCGATGTGGACTAGTCTGTATACTCTATGATATTCACCATGTTATTTTGTAGTCACAAAAAATGACTAGGAAATGACTAGGAAACAACTGCAATTGTAAAATGAGAATAGTTGTTTTCTAGTTGTTTTGTAATCATTTTTGAATTGTTTCTTAGTTGTTTTATAGTCGTTTCCTAGTCATTTCTAAAGACATCTTCTGATTGCCTTATAGCAATTGTCCTATATCAATCATCAAAGGTACCATTAGGTTGGACATATAAGAGTTGTAAGTAATTGTATCCTTATGTATGAATTTTGTTAATAGAATTCTAAGATTTCTACAATTTTGAAATTTTGAAATCTACAAATTCTACAAGTTACAAACATGCAAATGTGCCACAAACAAGTTGCAAATGGGTCAAAGACACGTTGCAATGAAGTCACAGATGAGTCGCAAACGAGTCATGCATAGTCGCAAACGAGTTGCCAATAAGTTTGTACAACTTACTCATCAATTGATGGCCCAACCTCACGTAGTTGCAAATACCATATAAGCAACCACACAAAAAGAGTTCAATGACAAAGTTCCAAGTAGATTGTTGGATGTTTTTTTGCTTTTGCAACTACAGTTTGACATGTGACTTGTCCGCAGCTACTTCAAGTCTTGAGATTTTCACCAGTCACAAATGTCCAATGCAACTCAAAAACCAGTTGTTCTTTATAGTCACAAAATCCCTCATTTTTTTCTAGTGTTGTGAGCACATATAGGAATGCATTTAAATGTTTAGTTGTTTTCTTAAAGTGATGCAAAAAAGGAAGCTTGAGTATATCTTAATACTAAATGTTGTATTGAGATTGTTGATTCTATACATGCTAGATAGACTACCCATAATCTTTACTTTAAAAGTTTACTTATACCAATATGCAATTTTTTTTAAATAACTTGACTCAGTTATATCTAATGTTATCAAGAATTTGGTTGGCCTTGAGGGTTTAATGTATTGAATTTCAAAGTAGACATACAATACAATATGAGTATTGATGTAGGTCTCGGGTATGCAACTCCCGTATTATACGGCCCTCATTATAATCACTTATAATGCATTTTAGTCCAATCTCAAGGAACATAATTTGTTTTAATGTAGAAAACTTTTGTAGCACTTTCAGCAAGGAATCCAAAAATGCAATTATTTACTTTAAATGAGTATTTTTAAGGAAAATAAAAGCATTAAAAAACTAATTATATGAGTTTTTCTGATACATGTATCATAGGCCAAGCTACCCAACTTTGGGGGCTTTCTAATAAAAATTTAAGATTTTTTAATTATAAATAACACATTGAAAAAATAAATTTTAATTGGAGGGAACTTCTTGTATGGACTTTTTAAACTATGCATTGATTTTTCAATTCTTCATATATATTGCAAGTTTTTTTCTAATATGTATGCAACCCAACATTTTTTGCATTTAATTTTTTTAAATTTGATCTTCACCCAAATTTTTGGTCTTTTTAATTTGATATAATTTTTACAAAAGCCGTCCTCTAAGACATTTTAATGTTGATGACCTATATGTATAATACAAGAGTTGCATACCCCAGATGTAGGTATTTTTCAGTCTTCAAAGCAATTAGATTTAACACATCCATTGAAACCATTATTTCATTTTCATTTACACTACTCTTGAAAATTACTTCCTTAGGAGAAATATGGCCACTCTTGAAGCCCCTCAAAAATTGACAAAACTATACTTGAAAATTTGGGTACACAACCTAGTTTAAAAACAAACAAATTGACAAAAAACAGTCTCCATCTTGTACGAAGTACAAGGTAGTCAGCTTGTGTACTTCTTCAAATCGCAACAATATAATATGGATGTACACGTCTACTATGAGAAGGAGTACTGCGAACAATGATAACATATAGTATTTTGAATCTAGTACCAATGATGAGAGAGGGGAGCATAAATGTTCATAACATAACCTTGGTGGATGTTCCCAAGTGCTATCACACATTACGTGGTAAGCCATATTTCCACAAAATTCCTCATTTAAACATACAAGTCTTTTTTTATATGATGATATGTTTAGAAACCTAAATGCATGTATCTAGCATTGGCTTAATACACAATTCTATTGTAAGTCCTCGATTTCAATCAAATTTAGGTTGTTGAAATCTTGATGTTTGTCACCATAGATTAGTTAGCACATTTGCAAAAGAATTGAGGTCATTAAAGAAATGATTAAACTTGCCTTGGCAAGATTTATTGAATCCTTAGTTGTTTGTTGATCAACTAGAAAGCAAAATACAATAGCTGTTGGTAGTAGGAACTTAAGACATTTAATTTACCAACTTCAAACAATCAATATATCATAGACTCGTGCTAGCATTATATAACACTAGCTAGTTTAATAATCATGTTATGAGCTATTGTATATGTGATTTACAAAAAAGCAACAACAAAGGTTTAGGTGGACTCCAACCATTTTCATCATTGAGAACGCTCATATTTACATCAATCAAGAACTTCACACTAGTATTGCATAGTAGATTGACAATATTACATTCTTAGATAGTTAATTTTCAATTTTTTGCATACAATTAACTTATTGATTAGATCTATAGAGACATCTCAGTTTGCCATGACCAATTATGTAGCAATGTATATTTGTTTCCCATATTAGCGATTTATTTTTTATTTTAGTATTCATTACAAGTTCTAAAAGGATATCGTGAAGCAACTGTACATGTGATTTACAATACAAATGACAACTTGTTGGAGGCACTGCGTGTACAATACAATAAGAAGCCAAGGTACTCGCCATACATTAAAATCAAAAGCAAAGTACCATAAGAGTCATGTATTTGTATGCTGCCAATACAAACTAACCAATAAATAAATGATTCTCTACATCATTGCCTAAGGAGGGGAGTTGGACAAAAATAAGGGATTTGAAAATCCTAGTAAGCTTGAAAGTATATGTTTGTGATCTAAGAGGGGTCTCAATGTATGAGTTGTAGGGGGCTTCTGTAGGGGCCGTAATTCTTTTAATGCTATTGTTTTATTAATTTTGCAAACTTCAATGTAATAGAAAATTTATAACAATGCAATTTTATAACAAGTACATTTTAAGTAAACTTGTCAATTACCACATAGACAAAATTCAAATCCTTCTCTACAAAAAGTAGAGATTTCCATGCTTTCAAATTTGGCTTGATTATTAAATGTAGCAACTGTCATGTTACAATTTCCCTTCAAAAAACAAAATGCAAATAGGTTTATTTGTGAAATTTTTATTGCAGCTTAAAGGCAATGGGGCTAAAACGTAGTTTAAAATTCTTTGCAGTCCCTTATCGCATAGTGAAAAAGATTAAAAAATTCATCAATTGAACTAGTTAGAAAGAGGTCCTCTCCTATCATTGGTAGAGAGTTTGGTTGCATTCACACTATCAACAAGCAGAAGACAAAATTAATAGTAAAGGAAATAGTCTTGAAAAGGAACAAAGACAAGGCTTTTGAGCCGCCATGATGCATTAAACCCCTAAGCGCCCAACCCATATTCACAAAAATTCAAACCCTTCTACACTCATTCCAATTAAACTATCACTTAAGAAAAGATCCACACTAATTGGCTGTACCGATTGGTAGTAGAGACATGTCCGGAGATATATGGAAAAGAACGCATCCTTTGACCCTACCATTGAAAAGATTATAAGAGTCAAACAAGGACATCTTTCAAAAATGGAGAGGCCATATTTTAGCCCCTAGGGCGCTCGAGGGTTTAGCTCCAATTAGTATTAAAGTTATGACAAAGCCCTCTCATTGCTTTTGTATGTCGCTTTTTTTCCCAAGCGGTTACTATGGGGTAATAGAGATGGTTATTGTTTAGTTTTTGGATTTGTATGGTAAATGGCAAATGGTAGATTTACTCTAGTTGATTTTTATTTTATTAATAAATTATAGTGCACATCCATAAGCTTACAAAATCATTAACACTTAAAAAAAATTATGAGTAACTTTGGACATCCAACAAAGTCTTTTACCACCTACTCAAAAACTTTCAATTGGATGAAAATTATAGGTATGTAACAATAGACATTTAAAGATTAAAGATGGTTAGAGTTATCTTAAACATGCATTTTCATGCACCAAAAGTAATTAAGATTCTTTAATAAAGAACTTTAGATTTAAAGATCTATATTTCCTACCTCCACTTCAACTTGACCATCTTGGTGACCTTTGATCATTATAATTTTATTCCACTCTAATGGATTTTTTGTAACATTTTGTAGAGTAGAGCATAATTGAATCTCCTTCATCATTGCATTGTTAATTATGTAATTACAAGGTTTTATTTAATGGTATTGCATTCAAAAATTACTTATTAGTTGAAATGGTTAAACATCCACAAGCACTTAAAGCTTAACAATAACACTTAAACCTTGAATGCAAAACCATTCAATGGGTGCATTATGATTATTTCATAACGTATGCATCTACTCTATACTCATTAAAGAAACTTTAAAAAAAATCATGTCTTATATGCATGTAAAAAGAAAACATTGTTTTAGATGAATCAATGTTAAAAATGTTTCGGAAGAATCACATTTTTTTTTTAATTATATTTCAAACCTAGATTTTCAATCTTAACCTTGAACATCTAGGGGACAAGAATTGATATTATTCTCCAATACTTATTTCAATGCGTATTCCAAAAATTTCAAATGAGCTCTACGAATTCCTTTTTGTTTGGGGGTTGGGAATGCGACATGCACCATAGAAAGCACGCAACTCATAAAAATCATCCAACTTGCACATTCATCTCTCACTTTCTTCATCACGTTAATAATCTTCATTCAAACTTTGACAAATACTATATATTTATCAATTTTTTAAAATATGATTTCATCCACTTTTTTCCTACCTTCTTCAAAACTAAAAAGAATAAATACCCGAAAAGTAAGAAACTCCTAAACATTTGCCCACAATTGCACCACCTCCAAGGTCCCCACGTCAGAAGAAAAAAAGTTCAAATCAAGGCTGAGAAGTTCACTCCAGCAAACAAATCCGGATGGATGAGACTCGAATAGGTGCTCCATTTGACCTCAAGTCAGCCTCGCTGACGTAAGCAGAGCCAGTATTTTCTAGGTCATGACACGGCTGCGGACGGAAGGAGTGGGCACAGACGCTGACATGGCCAAGCTAGGGATAAGCTCCAAACCCTAAAACGCTTGAGCGGTAGGGACGAGGGCCTGGTGCCTCCTTGCTCGCTCCCTTTCATCTCCACTCCTGCTCGTCTTCCACATTTCCCCTTCCATCACTAACCCCCTTTTCGCCCACAGATTTTCTCACTCTCTCGCGCTCTCTTGCACTCTCACTTTCTCGTGCTCTCCGCCTTCGGCTTTGTTTCCTCTCGTTCCGTCGTCGCAGCTCGCTTGCCCCGCTACAGTCTCTTTCATGGGAGTGAGCTTGTTCCTGGGTCGCCATTCTTGGATTGGAGTTGCCCGGCCGCCGCTGCGATGGTGATGTGAGCTTTAGGTTCGACCGACTCCTGAGGGGATTTTGGTGGTAGGGACGTTTTCCACGGGGCGCGGATCAGGCATCCGAGGCGCGAGCAGCCATGGCCACGAAGAATTTCTTCGACTTGCTGGGGGACGACGAGAACGAGGACCCGGCGCAGGTGGTGGTGCGCGCGAATTCGCTCGCCGCCGCGGACGCCAAGCCGGCTGCTGCCGCCGCCAACGCCGGGACGAAGAAGCCGGCCGCGGCGGCCGCCAAGCTGCCGTCCAAGCCCGCTCCGCCATCGGAGGCTGGTACGTGTGTGTGGGATTGGCTGGGGAGGAGCCCTTGCATTGGCTGGTTTTGGGTCCTAGGTCGTGTCGCCATTGGCGTGGGAGTGTTTTCGGTGCGTAGGTTTTGTGCATGGTGGAGTGTGTGAGTGAGCGTTGTCGCGTGCGGGGGTTGAGTGCGTGAGTGAGTGCGATTGTGCGTGTGGATTTCATGTTGGGTAGAGTTTTGTGCGTGCGGGGATTCGTGGCATTGGGTGTTCGGTGAAGTCGGCGATTGGTGTCGGTGTCGTCGGCATCGGAGTGCGTTCTGACCGTGTTGTTGTTTCTTTCCTGTCTGTTTTCGTTTCAGTGCGAGATGGTCCGCGGGGTCAGTATGATGGCGCCCGCGGCGGCCGAGGTGGTGGTCGCGGAGGACGTGGCGGTCGCGGTGACCGGGAAGGAGGTGGCCCCCGTGAGGGAGGAGGTTATAGAGAACGCGGCAGCTACAACAACGACCGCAATGTCGGCAGCACTCGCGACGCGGACGGTTTCGTGGGAGGTCGCGGGTCGCATGGCGACAAGCCCGTGCGTATCGAGAACGGCGAAGGTCGGTCCTACGAGGGTGGTCGCAACAGAGGAGGTCGTGGTCGCGGATACGGCGAAGGTGACGAGCGCCCACGCAGGCGCGAGTTCGATCGTCACAGCGGGAACCCTAGGGGGTGAGCTGCGTTGCCCTTTTTGCGTTGTTTGGATTTTCCGAGTGCGCTCAGGTTCCGGGTTTATTTGCATTTGATTTCCGTGTCTTGTGGATTTCTCTGGCGTGCTGCCTAACATTTTTTGCATTCCCTTCTTTTTGTTTTCTCGTTTTGTGTGAGTGGAGTCCATTTCGGCCGCATTATCCTTTTGCTGAATGTCCGAGCTATTTTGCAGCAGGGCCTTGCATGAATGCGTGGCTGTGAATCGTATTTGAATTCCATTCTCTTACCTAGCGTCTTTCAGATATGAGACCGAAAAGAGAGCTGGTTCTGGCCGCGCTAACTGGGGAACGGACGTCGACCCAGCACTGATCCAGTAAGCCACATGGGGGGACCGACTCTGGAGTTCTGTGCTGTGATGGCTTCGGCTTTTTTCTGTGTGGAGTTGGTCGTCTTGTTGGATGGGTGTGCCTGCTGACCATGTCTTGTTGGATTTGCAGGGAAACTGTCGAGGGCGTCAAGGAAGACGAGAAGCCCGCCGTGGAAGGAGCCGTGGTAGACGAAAAGAAGCCCGAGCCCGAGCCCTCCGCCGAGGTGGTGGTGGAGGAAGGCGCAGCGGAGAAGAAGGAAGAGGAAGAGGAGGACAATGTGAGAGTCCGTTTTTCTTCATGTTTGTCCGTCCCGTGCGGGAGTTCAGTGAGTCTGTGTCCTTGATGATGAGATGCCGAGCGTTGACGTGAGGTGGCGCTTGTGAATGTGTGCAGGAGATGACTCTGGAAGAGTACGAGAAGGTATTAGAGGAGAAGCGCAAGAGCCTGGAAGCCGCCAAGGCCGCCGAGAGGAAGGTCGAGGTGGACAAGGCCTTCTCGAAGATGCAGCTGGTGGACAACAAGAAGCGTGACGAGGACATCTTCATCAAGCTGGTGCGTGAACGGCGGATTTTGTAGCTGGTTGATGCGAGGTGCACGTTCGTGGTGAGAGGCCTGGATTGTGGAGTCGCCTTTAATATCTTTGTGTGTGTTGTGTGCAGGGTCAGGACAAGGAGAAGGTGAAGAGGGAGGCCGCCGAAAGAGAGGAGAAGTCCCGAAAGGTAACGTGTGCACTGTTTAGGGGTCGCTTGTTTTCGTGGTGTTTTTCAGAAGGAAGTGCAGTGCAGCAGTTTGTGTGTGTGCTGAACTTGTTGCTTGTTGTGGTTGAGCAGCCCGTGAGCATCAACGAGTTCCTGAAGCCAGCCGAGGGTGAGAAGTACTACGGTCCTCCTTCGAACCGCGGTCGTGGAGGTCGCGGTGGTCGCGGCGGCGATCGCCGTGAGGGTGGCGAGCGCCGCGAAGGTGGTGGTGGTGGTCGCGGTGACCGTGAGTCGAGCCGCGGCGGTTTTGGCGGCGGCAGGTTCGGCGGCCGCGGTGGCGCTGGTGGAGGTGCATCGGCGCCGAAGATCGAGGACCAAGCGCAGTTCCCAACTTTGGGAGGCAAGTGAGCGAAGCTGGCCGACGGTGTGGGGGAGGCAGCTGAGGATTTATGTGCAGGAAGACCCTAGGGGTGTCTGCAGTAATGACAAGCTGCCTGGGTTTGTTTAGGAAGTGTTTTGTCGATGTAACAAAGTGTAGTGTGGCAGGGTCCAGGAAGCTGCTGTTAGATCACTTTAATCCTCTGTTTCTTATTTTTCTGCTTTTCTGCCAATCTGCCAGAGCCTCATGGGTGTGGTCGATGTGGATTTGCCAATCTTAATGAGAAACTCCCTTTAAATGGTTAATTGTTAAGACTTGGTGGTGTTGGGTGGTCGGGAGAGTCGCATGGGGACGACGTGAGGGTTTTGAATCCGCGGCGGGGGATGTAGTGTCAGTGTAGGACGCGAGGGTGACTCCATATGGGGGATGGATCGAGCTGAATCGAGTCCTACTGCCATTTGGAGTGTTAAAGTGACGATCTTGGATACTGGTGTTTAGGTGGGATGGACTTGACGTGGACATCAGTGTTTGTTTTTGGTGTCTTCATGTTGACTGAAATGGTCAGGATACTTGGACACTTCTGTAGCATTTGAGTATCGATCTGGCCCGTTTTTGAGAGTTTCGTGAGGAGCAGGGATGATGGTCTTGGTTCCGTGTGACTGGGATCCGTGTGGTTGATCTGCTTGGTTGTGTTGACGGTGGCCTCGAGGAGATTCTGGCGGAGGGCTTCTTGTCCTGGCCCCTGAGGAAGGTTTTGTTGCTTCAGAAGGCATATTCGCTCCCTTTTCCGAAGGCATCGAAGGGAACGCGCTTTGGACAGTTGCTTGCACGATGAGAACGTAGTAAGTTGTGAATCGCGCAGCGGGGGAGGTGGATTGATGTTGCAGGCACTGAGCATCCCGTGTAGGAAGGTGCAGCAGATCTTTGGAGAGGGGTCTTGTATTACTCGTCAGGTTCCTTAGTAACGTTCGGTATTGGGAAAGTAGATGCACGCGCTGGGATCTTCAGGAACGGCCTGGAATATTTGGGTACTTTGATACAATAGAAAAGTACTGGGTTTTGATACCCCCTTGACATTTCGTGAGGTATGTGCACCACGTGAAGTGTACGGCTTGCAAGTGGTGATTGTGGTTGTGCATACCTTAGAATTTGTGCTGTCAATCATGGGCATCTGGAAAATGTCACCGAAACCGAAATTGTCAGAACGAGCTAGCTGAATGAGTACGGGTTTTCGAATCCTGATTTCATTTGGAGGGAGTGTCCAATGCTTCCGAAAGTATGTTTGGGTAAAAAGGCATGTAAGTTCCAAAATTTGCAACATTTGGGGTCTGGATCAAGTTAGGGCAGACTGGCACACGCCCTTCCCATTCTTCTTCTGCTGCAGGCTTTGCTTTCGTTAGCATTGCGTTAACTTGTGTGAAATCACAGTGATGCTTGTCGCAGAATGTCTTTGCATGTCCACTTAAACAACATTGCATTGCGAGCTGCAGGGATGATGTAACAAAGTGAAGCCCAGATGACAACTCGCATCTTTGATCACTTTGGGAATCCTGTCAAATGTATCTGCTAATACCAAGGATTGGCGGGCATATAATCCTTGATGGACATGCTTCCCATGTGACTCTAAGCATAACAACAAAGGTTGAGGTAGATAGACTACCACTTTTATCGTACACTAGCCATGCAATGTGGCCACTCGATGTAACGTGTTTTAAGCTGTTTAAGACAATTTTTGAGTATTTAGAAGCATATGGTTTGTCAAAAATGAAGATCAAGGGTTATAGACCTTGAAGAAAGCATTATCATCAAAAAGGAATGTCAAAAAACAACTTTAGGATTATAGGTAGTTGATTTTTTGATAGTGATGCAATGTAGAACTCGTTCGTTGGGATTATAGGTAGTTGATTCTTTGATAGTGATGCAATGTAGAACAAAATACCTCCTTCCTTGGCATATACAAAATCTGAATTTGTGAGTAGTGAATAGGAATGTTGAAGTCAAAGTCTATGAACTTGATGGTATGGACAATGACTTCCTTATCCAAGAACTTGACAAGGACAACGAGGAAGACTTGAAGAGAACTTTGGATCATTATTTTGTTTGTATGGATCAAGATAATGACCTTACAAAATAAAAGAATAACTATGATGATGTGAACAATCCACAAGGCGACAATTTGTCAAGCCACAGTCAAGCCAAGAGGTGAAAGGACAAGACATAGCAAGATTCTTGGAGTTACCTTGTATTGAAGCATTGTCATTGTGGAAGACAAAGAGCACGAGCTAATTTTATAGTTTTATGACCCTATGTGAGTGTAATTCCGATCTCAGTCAAAATGTTGTCTGGCTGGTACAATCACTTTTTAGTGCATTGTGTGACAAACTATGTCACAATGCACTAAAACACATACCCTCCCCCCCTTTGTATTTAAATTAATAAATTTTTTATACCCTCCCCCCTCCTTTGTATTAAAATTAATAAATTTATTTTAAATTAAATTAAAATTAAAAAAATTCAAGAACCCCCTCCCCGCTTTATAGTTTCCAGATTGGGGTGGGGTGACAATTGATATAGGACATATCGTGTATTTCGTATTTCGTATTTTAACTGTATCCTATGTTACGTACAATATATTGTAGTTGTATCTTGTATCCGTATCCATTCCGTATTTATACCATATCCGTATTCAGTATTGTATTTTAGATTCATATTTGGATGGCTTGGATTGAATCTCACAAAGATCAAGGGCTTGTGATTTTTTGAGAAATCAACGGCATCTTGGAGGGGAAACATTTTTCTAATTTTTTAAATCAACGGTCTGTGTTTTTTTTGAGAAAGGGGGGGAGGAACTAATGCATTGAAAAGAGGTGACAACCTCTTTTCAGTGCATTGGCATTGTGTGAGTGTAATTCCGATCTTAGTCAAAAAGCCTAGGACAAGAAAGCAAGCCACAAAATTAGACGTATAAAAAAATAGTCATTAGAGCAAATTCCTACAACAAAATGTAAATTGGATTTGGTAGAGATGAAGGTTTTTTACAATGTGGGTGTATCCAAAGAACATAATAACATTGAAAAAATCTAGGAAAAATCAATTTGTTCTAAAGGAAAACTTTTATGTCACGGTGCATAATTTACACTAAATTTCAAAACATTAGTGATAACAATTGAGATCATTTTCAAATATTTTTACATAGGCCTTGACATTTGCTAGACTTCCTATCCATTCCAAACCCTAGCCTTTGACCAAAACTTACTTGTGCATAGCTCAACTTGAAGAAAGTGTTTTGACATTTTTAGATACTTATGGATTTTCATCTCTTGGACTCCTAATTTTTGAAGATAATGGTTTTAGTGCATGTCTTGAGAGACTCATATGTACCTACTTTCCTTTCACTTTTTATGAGCATTGAACTTTAAAAATAAAAAAAATGTAACCCCTAGATTTTGAAGGCCTTCTATTTGTTACAATTCTCTCAAAACTTAAATTGTCATTTTTTGCATACCCAACCATAAATTCTTACAAAATATTAGTTTGAGAATTTGTGGAAGAAATTTCAAAAACTTTAACAACACAAATTGCAAGACAAATCCATTCAAAGTGAAGAAATCATGATTTAAGGGGATTGTAGCAAATTTAGTTTATGAGACTTTGAATCCTCTTAGCTTAAGTTTTTTGCACTATATATGTTGAATTTTATAAAAATAAATTATTATCAAGATTGAGTTGAGAGCCTAGGAGTTTTTGTTATTTTAACCCCTAAAGTCCCAAGGCCTTTTTTCCATCAAAGAACACTCAAAGCTGCCATTTCTATTGCAAATAGCAAAATGCTTTAAAAGTTATTATTTTTGCATATTTGACCATAGGATCTTACACTAGACTAGTATAAAATTGTGTAGAAGAAATTTCAAAAACTTTGACCGTGTAGATTGCAAGATATTTGCATGTAAAGTGAAGAAAACAAGTTTCTTTCTACCTCGCTTGACTAGATTCTTTGACTTTAAATCTTTTTAGCTTAAAAATTTTGCACTACTATTTTTGATTTTCTATTTTTTAATCATGAAGAATTAAGTTGAAAATCTAAGGAAAAAAAACTCAATAAAAAAATACTTAATTTTCACTCATTAAAAAATTGTTAAATAGAAGTACATTCAATTGAAAGAAAAACTAAACCGTTAATAGCTCTAAGATGGAATTGAAACACAATAATTTCAATGGTGAGATTGTTCTAACAAGAAAACTTTACTACGTCTAACAATTTTTCTTCAAAAAATAAATTCAAAAATGAATTTTATAAATTATTTTTTCTAGAAGATACTTAGATTGCCCAAAAAATAAGATTGTCCATAACTTTCTCATCACTAGTCCAAATAGAATGAATCAAAGCTTTAGATGTAGACAAAAATATAATCTTCAAGAAAAAAAATTAAAACTAAAAATATTCAATCTTTTGTGATTTGAAGGAGGTTGCCCCTTGAGCTACTTTTTGGATTTAGGGTGGCATCACTTTTGCTCCCAGGCATTGATTAAAAAAATATTATATTATCAGAAAGCTAATTTAATTTTTTGTCTTCAAAAAAAGGTTTTTAAATTTTTTGTCAAAATTTGAAATCACACAAGCCTACCCAAAATCTCAAGAGTATCTCGAAGGGACTTTGGGACCAATGGCGCTAGTTTGTAAGCCTAAGAATGCAAGCTTTTGAGCTATAAGCATATTCTTTGTGAGCCCAAAAATTCTCTATGAAAAAATTGCAGATTTCACAATTTTAGGTTGAAAGGTCTGCATCTATTTGGGCTTTTTTTCTAAAAATAATAAACCTACAATTGCATTATTGGGTCCCTATTGCCGTGGACCTATACCATGAATCTATTTCATGAGACCTATTATTGTGGTAAAATTAATGGGTTGAAAGTTTAACT
>OX579635.1:5784279-6066447 GCA_951230915.1 Antitrichia curtipendula
AGCCCCTAAAGCCCCGAGGCCTTTCCTCCATCAAAACACACTCAAAACTGCCACTTCTATTGCAAAGAGCAAAAAACTGTAAAAATTGTTTTTTTTTGCATATCTAATCATAGGATCTTATACTAGACTAGTATGAGAATGTGTGAAAGAAATTTCAGAAACTTTGACCAAATAGATTGCAAGATATTTGCATTCAAAGTGAAGAAAACAAGTTTTTTTGCACCTTGCTTGACTAGATTTTTGGGCTTTGAACCTATTTAACTTAAATTTTTTGTATTGTTGATTTTGATTTTCTAAGCTTATATGTTGAATATTTCAGTTGAGAATCTAGGAAAAAAAATTCAAGGAAAAAACACTAAATTTTTACTCATTAAAAAATTGTAAAGTAGAAGTAGGTTCAAGATTGAAGGAATAACTAAATCGTTAATAGCTCTAAGACAAAATTGAAATACCATAATCCCAACGATGAGATTGTACAAGAAAGCAAATTCAACTTTGTCTAATAATTTTTTCTGAAAATTGTAAAAATTGCATTCAAAAATGAATCCTAAAAGTTATTTTTTCAAGAAGATGTTTAGATTGCCCAAAAAACTAAAATTCTCCATAACTTTTTCATTATTAGTCCAAATAGAATGAATCAAAGCTTCAAATGTAGACAAAAAGACATAGATTTTGTAAAAAAATTTAAGAAATTTATTTTGACTTTCTGAATTTTTTGTGTGCTGCCCGCTCAACTCTTATTTTGGCATAAATTTTTCTCTTAGGCACCAACTGAAATAAAAATTATATATCCATAAAGCTCTCGCAAAACCTCAAAACCTCAAAAAATCCCAAAAAAATTCTCTACAAATTGTGGTCACAGGAATCTACCCAGACCCAAATTGTCCCCCGAGGGGACAAACGGGCCTTTAGGGGTTAGAATTTTTGGAATTTTTTTCCTAGATTCTCAACTTAATCCATAAAATAGTGTTTGAGGTGCCCAAATGTAAATGCCAAGTCACATCCCTAGGGGGTCACGTCACCACACACTGTTTAGAAGATGACATGTGGCCCTTTTTTTCCAAAAAACTTAATACCAGCGGAATTTGACCTACTATATACGATACATCAAATTAACAAAGGAATATGTCAAATTTCAATTTCAATGAAGTACAAAAGCTAAAGAAAGATGTAATTGTCTAGCACAATGATACATGTTAGTCAACTGACACCCATCTTTAGCTTGTCAAATCATCCCATATAAATTCTTTTATATGATCTCATGTTGAAAATAACAATGGTTATGGGATTTTTTAGGTCACAATTCAACATATTCAATTTAGCCATGTAGATTGCATAATTAAAGAAGTTAAACTTTCAACCCATTAATTTTACCACAATAATAGGTCTCATGAAATAGATTCATGGTATAGGTCCACGGCAATAGGGACCCAATAATGCAATTGTAGGTTTATTATTTTTAGAAAAAAAGCCCAAATAGATGCAGACCTTTCAACCTAAAATTGTGAAATCTGCAATTTTTTCATAGAGAATTTTTGGGCTCACAAAGAATATGCTTATAGCTCAAAAGCTTGCATTCTTAGGCTTACAAACTAGCGCCATTGGTCCCAAAGTCCCTTCGAGATACTCTTGAGATTTTGGGTAGGCTTGTGTGATTTCAAATTTTGACAAAAAATTTAAAAACCTTTTTTTGAAGACAAAAAATTAAATTAGCTTTCTGATAATATAATATTTTTTTAATCAATGCCTGGGAGCAAAAGTGATGCCACCCTAAATCCAAAAAGTAGCTCAAGGGGCAACCTCCTTCAAATCACAAAAGATTGAATATTTTTAGTTTTAATTTTTTTTCTTGAAGATTATATTTTTGTCTACATCTAAAGCTTTGATTCATTCTATTTGGACTAGTGATGAGAAAGTTATGGACAATCTTATTTTTTGGGCAATCTAAGTATCTTCTAGAAAAAATAATTTATAAAATTCATTTTTGAATTTATTTTTTGAAGAAAAATTGTTAGACGTAGTAAAGTTTTCTTGTTAGAACAATCTCACCATTGAAATTATTGTGTTTCAATTCCATCTTAGAGCTATTAACGGTTTAGTTTTTCTTTCAATTGAATGTACTTCTATTTAACAATTTTTTAATGAGTGAAAATTAAGTATTTTTTTATTGAGTTTTTTTTCCTTAGATTTTCAACTTAATTCTTCATGATTAAAAAATAGAAAATCAAAAATAGTAGTGCAAAATTTTTAAGCTAAAAAGATTTAAAGTCAAAGAATCTAGTCAAGCGAGGTAGAAAGAAACTTGTTTTCTTCACTTTACATGCAAATATCTTGCAATCTACACGGTCAAAGTTTTTGAAATTTCTTCTACACAATTTTATACTAGTCTAGTGTAAGATCCTATGGTCAAATATGCAAAAATAATAACTTTTAAAGCATTTTGCTATTTGCAATAGAAATGGCAGCTTTGAGTGTTCTTTGATGGAAAAAAGGCCTTGGGACTTTAGGGGTTAAAATAACAAAAACTCCTAGGCTCTCAACTCAATCTTGATAATAATTTATTTTTATAAAATTCAACATATATAGTGCAAAAAACTTAAGCTAAGAGGATTCAAAGTCTCATAAACTAAATTTGCTACAATCCCCTTAAATCATGATTTCTTCACTTTGAATGGATTTGTCTTGCAATTTGTGTTGTTAAAGTTTTTGAAATTTCTTCCACAAATTCTCAAACTAATATTTTGTAAGAATTTATGGTTGGGTATGCAAAAAATGACAATTTAAGTTTTGAGAGAATTGTAACAAATAGAAGGCCTTCAAAATCTAGGGGTTACATTTTTTTTATTTTTAAAGTTCAATGCTCATAAAAAGTGAAAGGAAAGTAGGTACATATGAGTCTCTCAAGACATGCACTAAAACCATTATCTTCAAAAATTAGGAGTCCAAGAGATGAAAATCCATAAGTATCTAAAAATGTCAAAACACTTTCTTCAAGTTGAGCTATGCACAAGTAAGTTTTGGTCAAAGGCTAGGGTTTGGAATGGATAGGAAGTCTAGCAAATGTCAAGGCCTATGTAAAAATATTTGAAAATGATCTCAATTGTTATCACTAATGTTTTGAAATTTAGTGTAAATTATGCACCGTGACATAAAAGTTTTCCTTTAGAACAAATTGATTTTTCCTAGATTTTTTCAATGTTATTATGTTCTTTGGATACACCCACATTGTAAAAAACCTTCATCTCTACCAAATCCAATTTACATTTTGTTGTAGGAATTTGCTCTAATGACTATTTTTTTATACGTCTAATTTTGTGGCTTGCTTTCTTGTCCTAGGCTTTTTGACTAAGATCGGAATTACACTCACACAATGCCAATGCACTGAAAAGAGGTTGTCACCTCTTTTCAATGCATTAGTTCCTCCCCCCCTTTCTCAAAAAAAACACAGACCGTTGATTTAAAAAATTAGAAAAATGTTTCCCCTCCAAGATGCCGTTGATTTCTCAAAAAATCACAAGCCCTTGATCTTTGTGAGATTCAATCCAAGCCATCCAAATATGAATCTAAAATACAATACTGAATACGGATATGGTATAAATACGGAATGGATACGGATACAAGATACAACTACAATATATTGTACGTAACATAGGATACAGTTAAAATACGAAATACGAAATACACGATATGTCCTATATCAATTGTCACCCCACCCCAATCTGGAAACTATAAAGCGGGGAGGGGGTTCTTGAATTTTTTTAATTTTAATTTAATTTAAAATAAATTTATTAATTTTAATACAAAGGAGGGGGGAGGGTATAAAAAATTTATTAATTTAAATACAAAGGGGGGGAGGGTATGTGTTTTAGTGCATTGTGACATAGTTTGTCACACAATGCACTAAAAAGTGATTGTACCAGCCAGACAACATTTTGACTGAGATCGGAATTACACTCACATAGGGTCATAAAACTATAAAATTAGCTCGTGCTCTTTGTCTTCCACAATGACAATGCTTCAATACAAGGTAACTCCAAGAATCTTGCTATGTCTTGTCCTTTCACCTCTTGGCTTGACTGTGGCTTGACAAATTGTCGCCTTGTGGATTGTTCACATCATCATAGTTATTCTTTTATTTTGTAAGGTCATTATCTTGATCCATACAAACAAAATAATGATCCAAAGTTCTCTTCAAGTCTTCCTCGTTGTCCTTGTCAAGTTCTTGGATAAGGAAGTCATTGTCCATACCATCAAGTTCATAGACTTTGACTTCAACATTCCTATTCACTACTCACAAATTCAGATTTTGTATATGCCAAGGAAGGAGGTATTTTGTTCTACATTGCATCACTATCAAAGAATCAACTACCTATAATCCCAACGAACGAGTTCTACATTGCATCACTATCAAAAAATCAACTACCTATAATCCTAAAGTTGTTTTTTGACATTCCTTTTTGATGATAATGCTTTCTTCAAGGTCTATAACCCTTGATCTTCATTTTTGACAAACCATATGCTTCTAAATACTCAAAAATTGTCTTAAACAGCTTAAAACACGTTACATCGAGTGGCCACATTGCATGGCTAGTGTACGATAAAAGTGGTAGTCTATCTACCTCAACCTTTGTTGTTATGCTTAGAGTCACATGGGAAGCATGTCCATCAAGGATTATATGCCCGCCAATCCTTGGTATTAGCAGATACATTTGACAGGATTCCCAAAGTGATCAAAGATGCGAGTTGTCATCTGGGCTTCACTTTGTTACATCATCCCTGCAGCTCGCAATGCAATGTTGTTTAAGTGGACATGCAAAGACATTCTGCGACAAGCATCACTGTGATTTCACACAAGTTAACGCAATGCTAACGAAAGCAAAGCCTGCAGCAGAAGAAGAATGGGAAGGGCGTGTGCCAGTCTGCCCTAACTTGATCCAGACCCCAAATGTTGCAAATTTTGGAACTTACATGCCTTTTTACCCAAACATACTTTCGGAAGCATTGGACACTCCCTCCAAATGAAATCAGGATTCGAAAACCCGTACTCATTCAGCTAGCTCGTTCTGACAATTTCGGTTTCGGTGACATTTTCCAGATGCCCATGATTGACAGCACAAATTCTAAGGTATGCACAACCACAATCACCACTTGCAAGCCGTACACTTCACGTGGTGCACATACCTCACGAAATGTCAAGGGGGTATCAAAACCCAGTACTTTTCTATTGTATCAAAGTACCCAAATATTCCAGGCCGTTCCTGAAGATCCCAGCGCGTGCATCTACTTTCCCAATACCGAACGTTACTAAGGAACCTGACGAGTAATACAAGACCCCTCTCCAAAGATCTGCTGCACCTTCCTACACGGGATGCTCAGTGCCTGCAACATCAATCCACCTCCCCCGCTGCGCGATTCACAACTTACTACGTTCTCATCGTGCAAGCAACTGTCCAAAGCGCGTTCCCTTCGATGCCTTCGGAAAAGGGAGCGAATATGCCTTCTGAAGCAACAAAACCTTCCTCAGGGGCCAGGACAAGAAGCCCTCCGCCAGAATCTCCTCGAGGCCACCGTCAACACAACCAAGCAGATCAACCACACGGATCCCAGTCACACGGAACCAAGACCATCATCCCTGCTCCTCACGAAACTCTCAAAAACGGGCCAGATCGATACTCAAATGCTACAGAAGTGTCCAAGTATCCTGACCATTTCAGTCAACATGAAGACACCAAAAACAAACACTGATGTCCACGTCAAGTCCATCCCACCTAAACACCAGTATCCAAGATCGTCACTTTAACACTCCAAATGGCAGTAGGACTCGATTCAGCTCGATCCATCCCCCATATGGAGTCACCCTCGCGTCCTACACTGACACTACATCCCCCGCCGCGGATTCAAAACCCTCACGTCGTCCCCATGCGACTCTCCCGACCACCCAACACCACCAAGTCTTAACAATTAACCATTTAAAGGGAGTTTCTCATTAAGATTGGCAAATCCACATCGACCACACCCATGAGGCTCTGGCAGATTGGCAGAAAAGCAGAAAAATAAGAAACAGAGGATTAAAGTGATCTAACAGCAGCTTCCTGGACCCTGCCACACTACACTTTGTTACATCGACAAAACACTTCCTAAACAAACCCAGGCAGCTTGTCATTACTGCAGACACCCCTAGGGTCTTCCTGCACATAAATCCTCAGCTGCCTCCCCCACACCGTCGGCCAGCTTCGCTCACTTGCCTCCCAAAGTTGGGAACTGCGCTTGGTCCTCGATCTTCGGCGCCGATGCACCTCCACCAGCGCCACCGCGGCCGCCGAACCTGCCGCCGCCAAAACCGCCGCGGCTCGACTCACGGTCACCGCGACCACCACCACCACCTTCGCGGCGCTCGCCACCCTCACGGCGATCGCCGCCGCGACCACCGCGACCTCCACGACCGCGGTTCGAAGGAGGACCGTAGTACTTCTCACCCTCGGCTGGCTTCAGGAACTCGTTGATGCTCACGGGCTGCTCAACCACAACAAGCAACAAGTTCAGCACACACACAAACTGCTGCACTGCACTTCCTTCTGAAAAACACCACGAAAACAAGCGACCCCTAAACAGTGCACACGTTACCTTTCGGGACTTCTCCTCTCTTTCGGCGGCCTCCCTCTTCACCTTCTCCTTGTCCTGACCCTGCACACAACACACACAAAGATATTAAAGGCGACTCCACAATCCAGGCCTCTCACCACGAACGTGCACCTCGCATCAACCAGCTACAAAATCCGCCGTTCACGCACCAGCTTGATGAAGATGTCCTCGTCACGCTTCTTGTTGTCCACCAGCTGCATCTTCGAGAAGGCCTTGTCCACCTCGACCTTCCTCTCGGCGGCCTTGGCGGCTTCCAGGCTCTTGCGCTTCTCCTCTAATACCTTCTCGTACTCTTCCAGAGTCATCTCCTGCACACATTCACAAGCGCCACCTCACGTCAACGCTCGGCATCTCATCATCAAGGACACAGACTCACTGAACTCCCGCACGGGACGGACAAACATGAAGAAAAACGGACTCTCACATTGTCCTCCTCTTCCTCTTCCTTCTTCTCCGCTGCGCCTTCCTCCACCACCACCTCGGCGGAGGGCTCGGGCTCGGGCTTCTTTTCGTCTACCACGGCTCCTTCCACGGCGGGCTTCTCGTCTTCCTTGACGCCCTCGACAGTTTCCCTGCAAATCCAACAAGACATGGTCAGCAGGCACACCCATCCAACAAGACGACCAACTCCACACAGAAAAAAGCCGAAGCCATCACAGCACAGAACTCCAGAGTCGGTCCCCCCATGTGGCTTACTGGATCAGTGCTGGGTCGACGTCCGTTCCCCAGTTAGCGCGGCCAGAACCAGCTCTCTTTTCGGTCTCATATCTGAAAGACGCTAGGTAAGAGAATGGAATTCAAATACGATTCACAGCCACGCATTCATGCAAGGCCCTGCTGCAAAATAGCTCGGACATTCAGCAAAAGGATAATGCGGCCGAAATGGACTCCACTCACACAAAACGAGAAAACAAAAAGAAGGGAATGCAAAAAATGTTAGGCAGCACGCCAGAGAAATCCACAAGACACGGAAATCAAATGCAAATAAACCCGGAACCTGAGCGCACTCGGAAAATCCAAACAACGCAAAAAGGGCAACGCAGCTCACCCCCTAGGGTTCCCGCTGTGACGATCGAACTCGCGCCTGCGTGGGCGCTCGTCACCTTCGCCGTATCCGCGACCACGACCTCCTCTGTTGCGACCACCCTCGTAGGACCGACCTTCGCCGTTCTCGATACGCACGGGCTTGTCGCCATGCGACCCGCGACCTCCCACGAAACCGTCCGCGTCGCGAGTGCTGCCGACATTGCGGTCGTTGTTGTAGCTGCCGCGTTCTCTATAACCTCCTCCCTCACGGGGGCCACCTCCTTCCCGGTCACCGCGACCGCCACGTCCTCCGCGACCACCACCTCGGCCGCCGCGGGCGCCATCATACTGACCCCGCGGACCATCTCGCACTGAAACGAAAACAGACAGGAAAGAAACAACAACACGGTCAGAACGCACTCCGATGCCGACGACACCGACACCAATCGCCGACTTCACCGAACACCCAATGCCACGAATCCCCGCACGCACAAAACTCTACCCAACATGAAATCCACACGCACAATCGCACTCACTCACGCACTCAACCCCCGCACGCGACAACGCTCACTCACACACTCCACCATGCACAAAACCTACGCACCGAAAACACTCCCACGCCAATGGCGACACGACCTAGGACCCAAAACCAGCCAATGCAAGGGCTCCTCCCCAGCCAATCCCACACACACGTACCAGCCTCCGATGGCGGAGCGGGCTTGGACGGCAGCTTGGCGGCCGCCGCGGCCGGCTTCTTCGTCCCGGCGTTGGCGGCGGCAGCAGCCGGCTTGGCGTCCGCGGCGGCGAGCGAATTCGCGCGCACCACCACCTGCGCCGGGTCCTCGTTCTCGTCGTCCCCCAGCAAGTCGAAGAAATTCTTCGTGGCCATGGCTGCTCGCGCCTCGGATGCCTGATCCGCGCCCCGTGGAAAACGTCCCTACCACCAAAATCCCCTCAGGAGTCGGTCGAACCTAAAGCTCACATCACCATCGCAGCGGCGGCCGGGCAACTCCAATCCAAGAATGGCGACCCAGGAACAAGCTCACTCCCATGAAAGAGACTGTAGCGGGGCAAGCGAGCTGCGACGACGGAACGAAAGGAAACAAAGCCGAAGAGCACGAACTAGCGAGAGAGCAAGAGAAAGAGGGTTTGGGGTTGGGCAGGGGTATGAGCAAGGCGAGCTCGACGACGACGATCCGAGTTGAATTGGAAGGGGCTTCCGAGAGAGGCTCCAGCTCTTTGCTTCCCATCCCCCGATCCTCACTCCAAACCTTTTAGGGTTTCGAGCGTATCCCTAGCCTTGCCACGTCGGTGCTTTTTTTGCCCTCCCTTTCATCTGCTGCCGCGTCATGCCCTAGAAATATTTTCGGAACGGTGGTGGGCCCGGGACCCAGACCTCATTACTTTGCATTTTATCTGCAAATCTAGAATCCTATTTTAAAAGCGTCCGAAGCTTGGTCTGAAAGGGCAGAAGGCAATGATGGTCTCTTTTATTTTGCCTTTGTTCTGAATTCGCCTTTGTAACTTTGGAGGTGCATAAGATGACTATCAAGGAGTTCATTTTATTTTTTGGGAGGGTTGAACCTTATTAAATTATATTTGGGTTTTTTTTTCATTCTTAAAAGAAAAAGCATGTATGTCCAGTATTTTTCACTTTTTAATGGATTCTTGAGGAATTAATTATGAATTGGGAAGTGGAAATTGTAATAGACTTTATAAGTGGATGGTTGCTATTATGTTAGTCTAGAATAATAAGCACGTGAACATAGGAGTCTAGACATCTATATTATAGATATCTATATTATATAAAACTTTTATGATTATAGTCTACCTATGCTATAAATACCTATATTCTAGGTGTTTATACTTTAAGCACCTTCAATGGTCATAGAATATGTATTTATACATATTCTCAAGGCTTGTAGGGCTCATATTTTCATGCTCACATGCTAACATCGGTCATTTGGGACTTCAAATTGTTTTAACACCTCCTACCTTAGTTTGATTCAAAAGATAATTGAGAGGAATTGAGTGTAAAATAACATCACATGAGCATCTAATGAAGAATTTGAGCATGCTTCCTATTATAACCTGGAAAAAAAAAATTTTAAGCATGTTGGCAAATAAAATTTTAGAATATGTTCGAATGCATTTTCTGAACCTAGAATGAATAACATTTGAATTTCGAAAGTGTTTTAAGCACACTCCTATCTTAAATTTGTTGACCTTTTTCTTTGATGAATAGAGGGATTTTGTTATAGGTATAAATGTGTAGGGGTCGGTTCTGCAAATATGTCATATTTAGATGCATTTATCTTTTTATTATTATTTTTTTGAATGTCACAGGTAAAACATTTATTTTATATAAAGGTTGAGCTTGATTTACATGCGACTTCATATTGAGTACACACTTGACAGATTAGAAAAGATATATGAACCTAGTCTATAGCTCAAACCTTGTACTTGAATATAGAAAAGAATCACCTTTTACACATATTCTTGTCCAATATGCATGTCATACCAAACAACAAATCTTTTATTTAGGCTTGAGGCTTTGAGCCACCTCTTCACCATAGAGGTCTCCTCTTCATTTGGAGACAAAGTGAAAAAGTTTTCAAGAAACCTTTCATTGTATTTTTTTCCTGATTTGGTTAAACTTTATTCAAAGACAAAAAAATGAATTATTTTGATGAAGTCCATTCACACGTTATCCAAAGTCATGCCCTTCTATTAAATGGGACAATTCTTATAATGTTATAAAATTGAAAATTGTTATTTTGCTTGATAAGACAATTTTGTAGTTTTTTGATGACAAAATCAAAATAAAATAAAATTTGAAATATCATCAACAACACAAGTTAAAATGACCAAAAACCTATTGTATGCAAATATGAACTTCAAGACCGTTCCAGTCATAAGAAGTATGGCAGGTTGACTCATTGGTTATTGAAGTCCAAGGTATCACCTTACATGAAGCAAATCAAATTAAATTATATAGCTTTATAGTATAGATTATAGATAATTGTGTTATTTTTTAGACATGTATATACATCTCAAGGGTGATTTAATAATACAATAAGTTAGCATTATTAAAAGATTTTTGAGGCCTTTAAAAGACCATGAATTTCCAAAATGTGGGGAATGCAGAAAAGAATCAAATCAACAATATGACATGGTCAAATAATGACCACATCATATAAAAATATTTAATTATTTTTTTATGTTTTTTTATTTTTTAATTTGTATTTAAAATAATTTAATCATTTAATCATTTGAGAGTGTTGCAGTGGTCCACAAGAAGGGGAAGAATCCCAAAACAGTCCTTTAGGGGCCTCAAATTTTTCCTAATGTCATTATCTAAAATATATAAAAAAAACAAAATTAATTATGACATAAAGTTGAATAACAAAATTTTAATTACTTGGAAAAATAAACTTTTGAAAATTATAAGGTCTTTGGAGGGCGTTATAAGTGGACGTACTAGATTTCAAAAGATTTTATAGGCCTATTGTATAAACCCTAATTTTACCATTTTTGTAAACTTTATCATTAGTAAGTTGCTTACAAAATAGAATTGAAAGGAATGGAACACATTTGGTTTTCAAATAAATGGTTTAGAATTTTTACTAATGGATGATGAATTTTAATGAATGTGCCACATATACATGTCATTTGATTTCAACTTAACTCTTAATAAATCAAGAAATTTTGACACTGATTGCATCATGACAAAATATTTATTGCAACATAGTAAAACACTAATTGTAGTAATGATAGAGTTGTTGTAGACAACTACATGATTAAATTCTCTGAGCTTTTGCCCCTAAAAGACTATGGATCCCACTTTGGATTTTTTGAGAACTCAGTCAAGTTCTTTTGACTTAATAATATGAGATTTTTGCATCATTTTTTTAGAATGGATGTTAATCAGCATACTCTATATGTCACATTTTGTTTCACACTATTTTGATAAATTTCACAAAAGTAATAAGTTTTTTAATTTCAATGTCGAAATGGACAATTAAAAATGTAATCTAAAGAAAGACTAATTAGATTTATTTGATTGCATAGATTGTTGCTTGTTCAAAATCATTATAACCACTTAATTCCAATTAAAGAGGTGAAAGTTATAAGGAGTTTTTCTATACGAGTAATGAAAGTAAAAGAAACATCTTTTGAACTCAATTTTGAAAATTTACAATGAAAAATAATAAATATTGAGAACCTATTGTTTACTAGAAAAATCTCACTAGTTGGGATTAAATATTCTCAACATTCTATAAAAGTTATCAAAAGTTTAGTTTTTTCCTTCCTTGAGTATCACCTTCTATTATATAATTTTTTTGAAGATGAATACAAAAAATTATTTGATTAAAATTTTTTAAATATATTTCCAACCACACTTTCCACAAATTGGCTTAATCATACAATTTCTGGACTTATATGGACAATGTTGAAAGACAATTGAACTTCAGCTTCAGAATAACTTGTAATAGGTGTAGATTTTTACTCCAAAATCTTGAAAGGATACATGTATTTGAATAACTTATCAAAAGGATCCCACGGTTGAATTTGTTAACCCCTAAAGGACCGAGGATATTTGAACATAGTCCTTGTTTTTTTGACTAGCTCTTGTAACAAGCATAATTCCTCATTTGTGTAGAATAATTTTGATGATTGCCACCATTGAAATGAAACAAGACTTATTTAGCTTTCCTATTAAAAAAAGATCAACAAAATTGCACAATTTTTGAGAAACTGCCACCATTGACAAGATTGATGAAAGATGTTTGGCTAAAGAGTACTTTGTATGTACACTAAAATCAAAATTTTAAAATCGGGAAGCTCAAAAGTGCTTTAACTTTCTTTATTTTTTTCCCACGCGTGCATATTATCATAATATTGATGTTTAATTTTTCTTCCAAATCATTTTGAGGTACAGAAAAAAGATATGAGAATGTGAAGTAATGGCCCACAGTATTTTTTTTATTCTCAAAAAATTCACCAAAAATTGCGTACTCAATTGATTAAGCAAAGATAATCATCTAGGGTCTCATTGTTGTTTGCAGATTGTTAGTGAAGTTCACATATCAAATTTTTTACAAGTGTAGTTGTAGAAGCCATGTGGTGGCCTTATGATCCTTTAGGAGTTAAAGAATAAACATAGATGAAGATATAAACCTTGCTTTGGATATTGTACATTTTGTGAAGTAGTTTGGGCAATAAAACACTAAAGTATTTTAGGGGTCAGTTTATATAAATTGTCTATAGATATTCAATATTTGGGATTTTGCTCAAGGATCTTTAAAAGGAAAAAATTGTTGCGCATATGCACGGGCCTAGTGGTAGATGATTTTACTTTATTTTTATTTTTATTTATTTTTTTGAACATGGACAATTTCCATTAATCACGGAAACAGAACAATGAACCAGCAGGCACAGCCCACAGCAAAATTTGATTTTACTTTATTTTTGCCTTGCACAACATTGGTGATGAGCTTTGATGGTTCTTATTTAAGACCCCAATTGAAGTGTGATTGTTGTGCATTTCTTTGAAGACTATTATGTTTTATGGATTGTCCTTTAACCTTTAAAGGCTCAAGAATTTTGGAGAAAATGCAAATGTGATATGCAATATAAGTTCTATCGTTTTTTTGAAGTTTGCATCAAAAGTGAAAATGTTAAGAATCAAGAACAACAATCAATTTTTTCAACGTAGATTTGTTTCAAATGATTTTTGAAGGCTTAATTTCAAAAATTCATCAAAAATATAATTTTTAGCTTTAGCAATTGAAAAATTCCATAATTGGTTAAGAATTTTCTTTAATCAATTTCTAATAAAATGCACAAGATTTAATAAATAATCAACTCATGAATCCTTTCTCCATGTAGTAAGTTTTATAACACTAAACAAATGCTTTACACTTTGCAATGTTTTTCTTATAATTTTTGTGTAATTGTAGCAATTTTAGTTTCAAATTTTTTAAATAGAAAAAGAACTCAATCTAGTTTTTACAAAAAACTTTTTCTGAAAAAAAAAAATTTCTACAAAAAGTGATGTCTAGAGCCTGGCAATAACTATGAAGTGGTTGATTGGGCTTATAGGTTTTATGACATTATAAAGATTGATTATTTTTGTGAATTTTTTCCAAATTTTTCATCTAGGTTTTAATTGTAATAGGAATTTCATCCAATGTCATTTTGATAGCCAATTTGTACTGAGATTTTCATCCAATGTCACTAAATATTAAATGTCTTGAGCAATTGCATCATGTGTCACATATGTCATATTAAAGGATTCATATAACAATCATTGAAGGCAGTGGATGTTGTTTTTCTACCAAATTATGTAATTTTTAATATATTTTTTAACATTTTTATTGGATTTTACAAATTTCATATACATGTTAATTTTATTTGATCTATTATGAGATTTGATATTTACCAATATGGCACAAAAATCTCAATAAATGGAATGAGTGTAAATGATGGATTCAGAGATGGAAGTCTCTTAAAAGCCATGGTGGCTAGGGTATTTTAGTATATAGCTTAAAAAAAAATTGGATGGCCTTGAAGAACAGTTTATAGCTAGTTAGAAGGGTTAGGAGGCCAAAACAGAGCCACCAAAAAGGACCTCCACAAGTTCCTTAGTAATAGTAAAGTTTTCATTGTCTATAAATGCATCCCTACATTCTTTATATTGTTTACATACATTTTTAATAAATGTTTGTATTTTATTGTGTGTATATGGTTTGGGATTTTTTTAGACATTTTGGATGTGATATGCATATAAGATCATTGTAAAAATATGTGATTCCAGTTGTCAAAGGCTATGACACTGATAAAAAATTATAGGTGAAGAAATACAAAATAATGTATATTTCATTGTTTAATTTGGAAATTTTACACTTTCTAAATATTAAATTTCAAAACACATAACTATTGATAAATAAAAAATTGAAAGCATATTTTAAATTTTGGACATACGAAGCTTTTGTATTTCATTAAATACAAAACAACCAATTTACTTTAAAAAAATAAAACTTTTGTTTTTTATATTAATTAGCCTAACTTCCAATGAACTTGTCCAAGCTTAACATCTATGAACTACTAAGATTTACACTTCATTAAGACACATGTTTTCAATTTTTCAATTCAAAATTTCATTGCTCAAAATTTTTAAAATATCAACAAACATACATAGTATTTTGTGAAATATCATATAATTCTCAGTCTTTATTAGCTAGAACAATGGATTAGGAGCTCTTTTAAAATATGCAAATGGCAATGGTGCAACAAAAGAACCATTTTTAACCTACTTCTAAAAAGAAGGATTTGCATGTCATGAATTTCAAGACCAACCTTGAGCAACCTATTCTAGAAAAATAATTGGGACACCTCAATCTCCCAATTTCTAATCCCATAGATGTGATGTTGGCTCTGTATGCACTTAAAGAAAGAAGATGTATTTATGCGGTCACTCTTTTATGATCCATTTGTAGTTAATATCTAGAGGCAAATATCAATTGTTCATATTATGGCCTTGGTATTGGATATTTTTCCTTCATCGATTTCATGAATATAAACTTAATGGTTGTTTATGGAATTATGCTCTAATGTCCTTGCATTGACTTGCAAAAGAGTTGGGGTTCTTACCCTTGTATTTTGCAAATTAATTTGCATCTTTCAAAAACAATTCTTCGGATTTGCCAATTGATATCACATATATGGTCCACACTTTTTGATGTAATTTTTTGAATCTCCTAATTTGCATGGAATGCAAAAGTGTTTGCTAAAGAATAATAATCTTCACATCATCTTCATAACATCCTTAACAATCTCTAATTCATCATGGGAGAATGGCTAGGGAGAAACTTTCGTCAATGCGTTGTAAGTAGCCTTGAAATGCTACTAATATAATGACAAAATATTAAGATAAATGGATGTATTCCAATTACTTAGGATTACTTGAGGGTTAGCAAGTAAAATAGAACTACAAAAGGCCTTTGGGGGCATTCTAGTTTAGTCTTCAAGAAAAAATATTGAGTATTAAACATATAATTTATCATTTTGTAGTCGATATTGTGTTTCTAGATTAGTCGGTTCTATGGCTCGACAAGTATATGAATTTTTTTGTGATATAAAGTTTTCACTTGTACCAAAATAAAACTCTATAAAATACAAAACTATTGATATAAAAAATAAATCATGATTTTTTTTGGCACATAATGATTTTTCATTTCATTAAATACAAAATTTCCAATTAAAAATACAATTGAGTTTTTGTCCTGTTGCGTAAGTAAGTCCCAAATCCAATGACTTGCCTAAGTGCACAATTTAGAAACTACATGATTCAACTTCCTTTATATAGGTATTCTTTGATAGAAAATCTTAAATCTAGTTCTTTGAAATTATTAAAAAATTGATAAAAAATTTACTATAATTTGAAATATAAGAAATTACATCCAAAATTATATAATGGATGTTGTGAAATAGTGATATAATTAATGATGACTACTTTTGACCTTTAAATATTTTAATGGTGACCTTATTTATATGAAATAATAAGAACCATTTTTTTTAAATTGATTTACAAAATCTTAATATTTTAGAGACCTTTTAAATTTCAATGGTATTGAATTTTATGACCAAGGAATTTTATGTAAGATATCATTAAACCTCTATCTTTTAAAGGCACCACAAACTCAATGGATGTTTTGCAAGGTCTTTTATGATTCATAAATCAATAGCAACTTTTCTTATGGATTTGTCAAATTTTGTCATAGTTAATTATCATTAAAGTTTTAAATTTTAAATTTTAATCTTTTGATGTTCATAAAATTACTATGTTTATTATAGCCAATTATGGATGGATGGTTCAATGAATTGATACATGGATCAAAAGATCCATTGATGTGGTTCTTGATGTTGTTTGCTTGGTAGAACTTCTCCAATAGAGTTGCACTTTATA
The DNA here is from genome assembly GCA_951230915.1 of Antitrichia curtipendula. Classification (NCBI taxonomy): domain Eukaryota; kingdom Viridiplantae; phylum Streptophyta; class Bryopsida; order Hypnales; family Leucodontaceae; genus Antitrichia; species Antitrichia curtipendula. The sequence continues at coordinate 5,800,919 of OX579635.1, forward strand.
TTTGCTTGGTCTTGAAGTACATAAAACAATTTGGCCATGTTATCAAAAATGATGTATGCTTTGAAAAATAATGATCATAATTTGAAGGTCTAAAGAATATTTCATTGTTCTAAATAAATCATAGAATAAGATAGTGTTCAATCTTGATTTAGAAATTTTTAGAGAATTAATCTATAGTGAAAACTAATACTTGCTAAGATTATCTCTCTATGTATTGTCCTAATTGGATTTTTTTCCATGTAAGACTGTATGCATTAATTTAATATAGACTTGAAACTATGTACATTAATAATGAAACTTAATGTTTGTAATACTAATTACAAATTCTAATACTAAATGTCAACATAAGCTCTAATTATCAACCAAATGAGAATAACAATGAGTTGCATGATAGGGTAAATAGCAATAAATTTCATTATCAATATAGTATTATGGTGACTTTGAAAATCAATCTAATCCAATGCACGTCCTCCAAATTAAAATCCTTTTTGGTTTGCGTTAAATTTAGATTTATCTTTTCACTTTGAAAGTCACAATGTGACTAGTACAAATGCAATATGAAAAAACTATGGTCTAAAATGGTTTTGTGTGAAGTCTATGTCCTTTTTTTTAATGCAATTGTACTAGTTTTAGCACAAATTTATATATATTTATATGATGCATAACGGTCACCATTTTGAGTTCATATTTGCATGTGTTTGAGCAAATTACTTAAATGTGATCTTCTAAGTTGCTTTTGATTGCATAAGGCAAAGGAACAAACTTGAATACTAAAATATTCTGCAACTTGATTGAATTAGAAATTGTTTTATCTTTATTATGTTCGTTTTTTGAATGTTGATTCTAGGCTACTCTAAGTAGCAAAAACAAATATAAAGTGGTAGTCTTGCATTGTTTTCAGCTAATAATATATGCTACCATGATATAATGTTTAAGATTACAAAGTCTTACCTCCTAAAAGCACTTTGAATAAAAAATTTACTTTTATTTTTTGAAAGTTTCACACAACATATGCCCAAGGAGTAGCTTTAATCTCTAAAGTCCCAGTGCCTCATTTCCATCAAAAACACTCAAAACTGTCATTTTCAAAGCAAAGAGCAAAAAACAATTTAAATTATTTTTTGCATATCTAACCATAGGATCTTGTACTAGACTAGCATAAAGATGCATGGAAGAAATTTCACAAACATTGACCATGTAGATTGCAAGAAATTTGCGTTTAAAGTGAAGGAAATAAATTGTTTTGCACCTTGCTCAACTACATATTCTTGCCTTTGAACCTTCATAACTTTTAATTTTTGCTCTACTGATTTTAAATTTCTAATTTTAGATGATAAATTATTGAGTTGAAGGTCTAGGAAAAATTTCAAAAAACATATACTTAGTTTTCATTCATTAAAAAATTGTTAAACAGAAGTAGGTTCAAGATTGAGGAAAATCTAAATTGTTAATAGCTTTAACAATTTAGATACACTGATCGAATTGAAATACACTAATTTCAATGGTGAGATTGTTCTAGCAAGAAATCTTAACCTTGTGAATTTTATTTTTTTGAAAAATTGTGAAAATTGAGGTCATGAAGGAATCCTAAAAGTTATTTTTTCAAGAAGATGGTCTAATTGCCGGAAAACAAGATTGTCCATAACTTTTGCATAACAAATCCAAATGGAATAAATCAAAGATTTCTATGTACATAAAAATATAATATGTACAAATTTTATTTTGTTAATATTTTACTTTAATATTTTTTGAAGATTATTTCTATCCACTGAACTAAAGAAAAAGGCTTTTTGTGCCATAACTTTTGCTACTGCACTTTGTTTGAAATAAAAATTATATTTTTGGAAAGCTTATACGTTTTTAATCTTCACAAAAAGATTCAAAAAATCATGACAAATATTGAGACCATAGGAGCTTGCCTAAAATCCATTTTGTCCTACCAAGAGACAATGAGACTCTAGGGGTTAAGGCACGACAATTTTCATAACTTTTGACTACTTGATTAAAAGTTATTGTATGACATGTAATTTTCATTGCTTGGTGGGCAGTCCGGGCAATTCAAAATTAAAATAAAATAAAATCCTAAGAAATAAATTTTTTTAATTGGTTTTCCAAATTTATATATGAGTATATTGTTTTGAATCATTCTATTTTGCTCAAAGTTATGAGGATTTTTAGTTTGCAAGTAGTTATGGAATCTCTACTCTAAAGTAAACTTTGAAGTCTTGCATTCAAATGAATTTTCAATGTTTTTGAAAAAAAATTAAAATGGATGTAGATTGTTTATTACAACAATACAACTATATGGATTGGCATTTTTCAATTCTATAACTAAATTCTTAACAATTTAGTATTTTCAACCATACTCTACTTCTTTCTATCTACTATTTTTTCAAGCATGAGTATGAAGTTTTTTTGTTTGAAATTTTTTATAGGTATTTCCAACTTATTTTTTCAACATATTACTGAAAATAACAAGTTGTAGGATCCACACGTTTCTTTGTAAAAAGTTTGAAAGATGAAATCTAACCAAAGTACAAATTATTGAAAATACTTCTTTTTGAAATTCAAATGACTCAATCTTGTAAGTGGTAAGGTTTTTTATTTTGAAATTTTAGGAGGATGTACTCTAACATGTTAACTAAAGGATTTCATAGTTGGATTTGTTAATGAATAAATATAGATGAAGATTTTAACCTTGCTTTGGATTCAAGTACTTTGAAGTAGTTTTGTGACAAGAACACCCTCCACCCTTTAGGGGGTAAGCTATATACTTGAGGTACAATTACGTGAAATGTTTTCTACTATGCAAAAATGAAGTGGATTATTTTGAGTTTGGTATTCCATCGGAATTGCATGTGACAATGCTTTAATTCTAAGCTAATTGTTTCAATCTTATTGCTCCAATCCATATAATTTGAAGATTTTTTTTGATAAATATTCAAATTATCTCTTTGTAGGATTATTAATTCCAATAAACATTTTATAGAAAATGACCTTGTATGAATGGAGAGTATTGTGTTGCAAATTAGACAATTCAAAACGACATTATTATCCCATGCACATGGGTTGTCTTAGATGATTAGGTCAGTGACTTGTGAAGCTTGGGCACTTGTAACTTGCTTGCCTTTATTTGCTTGAGATTTAGAATTTAGAAAACACATAATATGCTACGTTTGACCATTTTTTTGTAGAAAATATCTTGACTTACTTCATATTGATATTTTTTGGCAAATGAATCTCATGTTTTCCAATATGAAGAAATGGGACTAATGGATGTCTTCACTTAATGTATTTATTGTATTAAATTTATGTGTCTTAATAAAAGGATAAATCTGAAATATCAAGAATAAGAATTCTACCTCTACAAGAGACAACATTCAATGGATTAGATGATGAATTTCAAGGGTTTAGTGTAAGAAGCTATATGCCACAAATCATTTATATCAAAGTATGTTGAGAAAACATTTTTTGTCTAGTATGTAGTAATGTGAGTAGTTTTGTCATTTGGTGGTTCATAATTTTTGTACAAGGTGCTAGATCAAATCATATAGAAACATAAAGATTTGATCAATTTGTAAGAACAAAGGTCTTCCAATTAAATTCATTTTAAGCTATAATTTGTTTTGCATCAAAAGGTGTTTATCAAGATTTAGATTTCTACCAATTCTCTTAGGAATATCTTCTTGGCGCCCACGGTGCTACATTTGGGTGTTCATAAAGCCTTGATGTCAAACAAAAATGTATCAACCTATTGTTTTTAGGCCTTGATTTTAAGAGCATAATCAATCAAGTCTACTTTATGTGCCAAAAATTATTTAATTATTTTTTTCTTTCTCTAATCAAATGTTGTGCAAAAGGGTCCATTGCAAAATTGGTAGTTCCAATGTAGAGACTTCTTGAAGTTGAATCTCAAATACATTTGAATTTGGAAAACAATCACATTGCAAATTAATTTGTAGATTGAGTAGATTTTGAAATATATTAAATTAACCATAGTTTTATTTGTTATTTTTTTAACCTCATATTACTTTCACAACTATAATTTTAGGTTTTGATTTGTAAACAAAGGATTGAAAGACTTCCAAAAACATCCAAATTTATAACTTTTTGTGACCAAAAATTATATTTTTTAATTCATATGTAATATTATTGTATTTTTTTTTTCTATGTGATCCATGTCACATTTAGTTTAAAATCCTTTGTTTACAATTTGAAAAACATTGCTAAAATCTATCAAAGTTTTGACTTTTCATTTTGTTTAGAGGCATAGCTAGTCGAAGTACCCCAATGCTCTTCATTCACAACAATCAATTTTGGCCTATGTTACAATCATTATTATTTATTTTATTTAAATTTTTTTTCAAGAAGCTTAAAAAAGACATTGGACATTCAGAGGTTAGTTTATTGAATTATGTCTTGGCTCAAAGACTTGATATTACAACTCACGGACATAGTCCGATGATTGAAAATAATAAGGCGAAAACCAAAGTTCAACTCAGCTCTATTAACGAATGCAATGAAGCATTGCACCATTTCATTGTGGTCTCTCTTTGTAACGTAGGAGGTATATAAAGTGCCTATTTAAGAGATGATTGCATTTCTCTGAATTTTCTAGAGAATTTGACTTAAAATATTTTATTTTAGGTGCATTCTCCTCTGGAATTTTATAGTTTGGTTGTTCTATGATTTATGGATTTACTGGAGTTACCAGCTTCGAGGAACTGGGGAAGCTAAAATCTTTGAAACATTTTTCAATAAATTTCCATAGAAAGAAAAATGGAATTGGCATATAATCCAAGTTGTTTTATATTTTTTGGCCCTTCATAGGATCATTTACGAAATTTGGATGTTGAAACACAATGGTCAATAAATGCGTCCACCTCCTAAAATATACACCTCTAATACATCAATGGTGCATTGAAGAAAGCAAAATGTACCTCTGTGGTAGAGGACAATATGCACACCGACGAGAATTGCCCGCCAATAACAATGACAGTCGACGCGGAAGGACGAATGATTAAGTACCGGATAGAGATGGCATTGACCAAATATCATCGAGACGCTAACTGGAACTCGATGCCTCACATTCTCATCGACAGGACATCATTGGTCGGGGTCGTCGGTTCTCTCCAGCTCAAATTCAAATTTGAATTGGGCGCGCGTCTGTCTTCCCTCCGACCGGACCCGGCGAAACCACGGGTCATACCCCCACAGCGTTCAAATTTCTTCGCGCGCCCGTCCACCCGCCCCGCTGATGCTTTGGGCCACCCCCGCTCTGGCTCAGCTCAGTCTCTATACACTCCAGCCCCTCTTACATTGTCTTCCTCGCCTGCCCTCGCAATCGGTTATTGCGCCTTGGAGCTTAACTTAGTGCCACCGGGAGTCGCTTTGCATTGTGCCTTCGGAGCCAAGCGTTTCAACGGTTCAAGTATCGAGCGATTGCGTAGTTTATGGAGCGAAGGAGGGCACCTTGGAGGTGACAGTTGTATCTGTGGTTCTGTAGCGGGTTAGATATCGAGCCTCGACTCCGAATTTGATGCAGGAATCGTTCTTCGGTGGTTGGAGGTGAGCTGCTGTATATTATGTGTTTTTGAAGTTGAAGTTGAGTTTCGTGTTTTTGAGCAGTGCTGACATTTGTGGTGATGTTTATGCTTACTGGCTCTCACACTGAGGTGAACTGATTTTGGGAGTATAATGTCTAACAATCCGAAATCGGATTTGTGTTTGTGATAATTGTGAATACTGAGATACAACTTACTCGTTGTGTTGAAAGATATAAGGAGCGGGTGTAGTACAGGAATCTCGTCAATCATCTCGATTGCAAACCCATTTCCGGTGAAGATATCTTCACTGGAGCGTTGGTATTCAGGTGTTGTTCATTCGGTTTCAAGGATACGTGCATGATGAAGAGGAGCCAAGTCGAGGAGGAAAATTGTGGTCACTGGGAGTACGAAGATCAGTATCCAGAGAGTGGAACCCTAGAGCTGAGTTCAATGCCAAGAAGCTTAGGCACGACGATTACTCGGAGGTCGAGGTTTTTGAGAACATCGAGCAGGGATTTTACCGCGGGAATGACACTGGTAGGAATGGCCAGCCGAGTTGACGAAACTTGCAACACACTTCAGAGAGTTCGGACGGATGCGCCTGCTGCGCTTGTGGCGACCGACAATCGGATGATGAGCTCGACAGTGGCCGGGACGAATGACAAACCGAGTGAACCCCACGATAGTAATGTAATTGTGATGGGTACAGCGGAGGATCCTATGTTTGATGTCCACGAGGACCAAATTCCTGGATGTACTCAAAGTGCGGTGGATGAATTAAGCCATTCAATTACTTCCGATTCGTTGCAAGAGCTTGAGTCAGCTGCGGATCCAGACGAGCCACAGCAAGATAATGGTGAAGATGATCGTGACAAGGAAAATTTAGATCCCCTCGGGGACACGGGTGTCTTGCCTCGTCGCAGCCCGTTGCCTGAGTGGTTTCCAAGGATACCGTTGCAAGATATCACTAATGTCCTCGCTGGCGGTCTGGTGAGATATCTGATTACATCTGAATTATTACGATTTACATCCCTGCCGACTGTCTTCTTCTTCAGTGAGGGAAACATTGTTTGTTAACTTCGATTTATGTGACGTTTAGATATGACTTGCGTAGTGGAGTAGTATCCACCTCAATGTTCACATGAATACGTTGAACTCATCACCACTTGGGCTTTTGTCCTTGCAGGACGATGAACAGCCTCAACCTAAGAAGAAACGCAACAAGAAGATAGGCTCTACTCTAGTGCCAACGTTGTTGTCACTACGTAATACTCCTGTACAGAATGCTCCAACCAGTACCCTTCCCAAGCCCTTCAGCTGCGCTACCCCCAAGCAAGCGTACAATCTCAGGAAGAATTTCCGATGACCGGATCAGTCACTGCATTTGTGCCTTATTTGTCACGTTCAAAGGCAAATTGAATGGTGTCATCATTCAGTATGATTTCAGGAAGCAGATGAGGGATTTATTACTGGTGAGTTCCTCGTAGCGTCTGTTTGATAGTATTTTTCATCACCTGATGATTTGCTCGTACTTGAGAGTTGGACTCACCTCCAGCTTTGGCAATCATGCCTGTTAATACCAATAATAGCCAAATGCTGTCAGAGTGTGGCTGTCTTGTAGATCTTGTAGTACTCCGTGGTCAAACTGCTGCCTAGTTGTGTCGTCTTAGAATGACAAACAATGTCTCTTCAATTTTGTTAGTCGGCACATTAGGTTTTCAATGATAATCGCCACAAATCAATGGCATCATCATATTGCTGTTAGTGCAGGCATACTTGTAACCCAAAGGGTCTACGGTATATTAAACTCATTGCCTAATTTTTAATGCACTGTTCATTATTTATGTGTCACCTATTTGGATTCTACACACCAGATCCGCCATTGTCCATTGACCGCAGCTTGGGCGAGTGGGTATTCTTTGAGCAATGTATGATTTTGCAATCTCGTGAAAGTGTTTCATAAGCATAGCTGTTTCACACTACGGAATGTCACTGTTTACAGAAGGAAGATCAGTGCACTAGCATGTTGTTGCTTACTTTCTCATCATCGTATCTTATGTTTTTCAATGAAATTATGCATGATTGTATCAAGTCTGCATGCATATCATAAAGTAAGATACGAGAATAGCTCCTACTCAATTCCCATCCTGCTCGATCTCTGATTTCAGTGATGGTAGTGTTCTATCCTTCCGACTTTTTCTTGCCTCCTGTTCGCAGTCACCCCTCTCCAAGACGGTACAGCTCTGATTCACAACTTTCTTTCCTGATAGGAAGAGAAAACTTCAGAGCTTTGAATATACTGGGAGCCAATTTTTGGTGCCAGAATCGCTCGAATATAACCAAGTTGACATAGCTACCCAAAAGAAAGAAAAATTAGTCTACCGATGGGATAAAAGAAATTGTGCTCATTGTAAAGAAGCCAAGCTTTTGGATGTTCTACCTCGCAACAGGTTCCAAACAATGGATTCCAAATTGCTGAAGAATCTCCCAAACTTCCGCCTACCTTTCGAGACTGAACCACCACAGGTACATCATCCCTCTACCGAGACTAACAAGCTTTTCTGCTGTTCTCCTGAGAGGTAGTCTGCCTCGGTGGGGAATCTGTCTAGACCTATAAATACTAACCTTCCTAGTTCAGTCTCCCCACTTTGGTACCATCCTCCTCGTGTTTTCTGAGTTTTTTCTGTGACTAAGCTTAAGTCCTGCTCTTGACTGTTGTCTTTCATCACCAAGACCTGTTGAGCTTTGCATTCAGGTATTTTGCACCTGAAACCTTGTGTCGTTATGTTATGGATCATAGTTTCAGATGTATGTGATCCAAGGCCTGGTTCAGAGTTCAGATGACTGCTTGGATAAAATAATTCCAAAGGCTGAAATAGCTTCCTTGTCCAGTGAAGTATCTAGACCTAGTGTTTGTCCACTTCTTCAACCCTGCCAGGTCACCAACCAATGTAGCTAGCTCAGTGGAGAATATGGAGACGTTTTGGGGCTTTCAAAGGCAGTAGAAGAGCACTCCTACATTGTTGCAATGCAAGGATTAGGGTTGTCATCAATTACGATTGAAGTTATGTCTAATGAACTAGATGCCACACACACCATGGCATTATGCCATGAAAGTACTTTGGGAGGATGAAAGAGGTGTCAATGTTCACATTTTCGCCAATCGCTTGTCCAGTAAGTTAGCTGTATGAATGATTTGGAATTGGTATGCAAAAAAGTTGCTATTGTTTAATCATGGATGAATTTATTTATTTTATTTTGTTTATAAAAGCAGATCATGCAGCAACAGAGGATGGTGGTGTCAACCAGAAGTGAGGGCACGGGATTCAAGATGCTCAAGATGGGATTGAGATCTTGGTTTGGGATGAAAGTCGTGCCCAAGAGATACATCAGCGTGGATGTGGGAAAAGAGAAAGAAACAGTGACGCGGTATCTGATCCCCATCCCTTTCTTGACACATGCGGAGCTCCTGAAGCTTCTGGAGGATTCTGTTGCGGAGTTTGGACATTCGTACACGGGGGCCTTGCGACTCGCATGTGAGGAACAAGAGCTTCAGAATGTGTTGCATCGCATTGGGCTCACTTTGTGGGCCACCAAAGTAATAACCGGACAGCGTCTGAAACCATCCACATGGTATTGCATGGGGCACTAGATGGTGCGAGAGGAGATGAAAAGGATGTCAATTACTACTATGTAACTAGTCTACAACTAAAATTGTTGGAATATAATTAAGTGTAGGTGTGTGGTTCATATTAGTTGAAATAATGTTTAAATAGCTTTTTCAGATGGGTCTTGGCTTGGCCTCATTGAAAAGGGATTGTACATTCTCTTAGCATGTATTTTTTTGGGACACCATATGAATAAACTATAATTTTTGAAGTGTTGAATACAAAGATGCTTGAAATCAATTGTAGGGTGACAACAATTACATGACATATGGAAGTGGAGATAAACAAGATGGATGAATTCTAATTGATTTTCATCTAATCTTGGATTTTTTTCTTACCAATGTGGGACCATTTTAACATTAGGAAGTCTCTAGGTGTTACCAAGAGTTGGTGCAACGTATGCTAGTACAAAATCAACTCTTGGAATATAGTTAGAGCATATGGGGAACATTTATAAAGGACATTATTTTTAGTGGGTTCTTAAAACATGATCAAGGCATTTAGATTTTATGGTATGCATAGACATCAAATCAAAGTAATCATACTTGTGGCATACCATGTCCATTGAACCCAATCAAGGATCGAGAAATATTGGAGAATACTTATTGAAGTCTAACAATACAATTGGGATGAATATTTTATTATATTATTATAACTTTTTAATTTATTAAATTCATGTTTTTGAAATAATGAAAAACCAAAATGAATGTAGTAAGTGACATATTCCAACCTTTTTGCTTATGTTCAAGCATTGACTTATGCTTGTATCATTATCTTTGAAGAGTTGAAACACCCATTCTTATTTTAAAGTGTCCCTCAAACTAGTGATTAGTATGCAATGTGATAGATGTCCAAATTAAGGTAATATGCTCTAAAAGTGTCCATGCTCTAAAAGCAAGCATGACCCACAAGTACATTTTACTTTCTTCAATGTACTAATAGAACATTTCAAGAAATGGTTGCTTTTAGTGACCATTGCGTTTCAACTTCAAAAATTTGTAACTAATTACACAAAGGTCCAAAAAAATATGAAACAACTTGGGTTAGATGCCAATTCCATTTTTCTTCCTACAAAATTCTACTGGAAATTGTTTCAAGGAGTTTATTCCAAGGAGTTTAGGTTCCCACGAAAGGCAATCAGCTCTTAAATGGTCGCTTTAAGAGCAGACTGCCTTAAACACAAAACATACTCTTATGAAGGATGTTTATCAGTACAATATATATTCACCCTATAACTTTATCAAGCAGTCATTTCCAAACAAAAGTACAAAATTTGTAATATTGACAAAAGAGTGACCCGGGCTTCGTCCAGCAAGAATTTCCCTCACCTCTGAGCTTGCCTAAAGAGAAAGACAGTTCATGTGAAATTTCACAAAGAATGACAGAAGTACGCTAAGAGTAACCTCTGTATCATCTTGTACCATTCCCAGTACAACACCATATCCATGAAAAAGCGCCTAGAGAGCTAAAAATGAAAAAAACATAATCAAGAATGAAGCACTTCTATGATGTTACGACAGAACCTTCGAGGAAAGATCTGTCGACACACCTCGACATAGACTATCTCCCTTGCAATGTCTTTGTACACAGGAGCCATAATAATAATATACAAGAAACGGTTCAGCTCAGCATCGTAGGAGGTCCAGTTTGCAACATTCGCTTGAACATGTCCATTCCAAATGATGAGTCAGAGGCGCTGCAAAAGGGGCAAAAAAAGTTATCACTTGTGTAAGAAAACACATATTGACGTTAAATAGAAAGCATAATGCCAGGTCCGGTTTTCAAGGCAGATTTTTCAGAAAAGCATTATAACTCATAAGGCAGACCCTCTTTGTACACCCTCAGATTTGCGAAAAGTACAGATACAGACGTTTGTGATGAGCTATTAGACTTGGCATTATTTCCCATAATGCTCTCGAGCCTCTCAGCTCTTGAGCCTCTCAGCTCTTGAGCCTCTCAGCTCTTGAGCATCTCAGCTCTTGCGCATTATCTAGTCCATATAGGTCAAGACAAGGTACAAGGAAATTCGATTGAAATACTAGACAATAAAGGTGGTTCCTGTTGTCCCTCTTGTACCTGGGAATAGAAATCTCGAAGGGGAATGAGATGATTAGATCCGGTTGCAGAACTGGAGGAATGTGATCCTTTTTCTCGTTCACAATCAACAAGACTTGGGTGACGACTTCTCGCAGGGCAGCCTCAAGTGCTGCATGCCGTCTTTGTCGTTCATCCGTCGTTGTTTCTGGTTGTGAAAAATCAATATAAACTCAAATCACTAAGTTTGGTAGCACTGAAAAACGCAGACAGGGAGTATATAGCGTACAGTAGATTACATGGAAATCAGGGACACTTTAGATTGCCCAGGTTGTAGCAACAAGAAACTCTACAAATTGATTGGTGCAAAAATCATTCTTTACTAATTAAACCTCATTTTTAATATTAATTATCCCTCATAGTACACTAGTCCAAGTAATAAGAACGAGCATGAAAGAGGTGGTGCTTAAACGGCTCCTATGCGGCATGCTAAAAATATTCAGGTAACAAGGTTTCAAGTTACTTCTTTGAGGTAAAAGGGACAGTTGTTACATCAAATGTGTCATAAGGTATTATAGATGTCATAAATCCAATAGATTGTTTTAAGCTTGTTCTCTCACCTTAGGTGCACATGATGTTGGTTCAAATTTTAAGCTTGTTGTTTCGACCTGTACAATCTAAAGTGGCCCTCAGCTACCCCCAGAAAGGCCTGCAATAGGATGCATGCACAACTCCAAGAAACAAATACGTAATTCAAGGATGTAAACAGAGTGAGTGACCGAAATTCACCTCCAGTGTCCCCTGATCGCGAGGATTTTTTGGCCTGAAGAGGTGCAGGGGGGATTACGTGAAGCTGAATACACCATTGCTCCCAATATAGTCGTTCAACCTTACTGAACCACGCCACGTTTTTGCTTCGTGTTTCATAGAATGATAGACACACCTATCACACCAAATCTCGCTTCAAAATTCGGCATGGAAGGTTCAAGGTTGGAATGAGAAACAGATAAGCAATACAAAGGGAGGGGGGTTCTGAGAGGAAAACCTGAGGCTTTTTATTTGGATTCTTTTCAACCCAAGCCAAGAAATGATCAATTTTCTCCTCCACCTTCTTCTCTGTAAGCGCATCTCCACATTGTACCTGGTGACCCCAAATTCAAAAAACTTAGCACAATGTGTAACTTGTATCGTAATGTCTCCTAATCCAGTGGGAAAGAAGTTCACTACTACGACTCCCAAAAGACCAGGGAATCATGGTTTTCAAAATGACCAATTCAATTGATCACAATGTGAAAAATGGGGTCAAATTTTATATCACTAGAATCAATGAAGAGCATCGCATGTGTCGGTCCCAAAAAATTTTAAATTAAATAAAACAGAGTCCCCATATGACCTACTCAAAAATGCTAAAATAAACATGAGGACCAATTTGGTCCTTTCGGTCCTTTAGGGTTTAAGACTTAGCAATTTCCTAATCTGCTATAGTAAACCTTCTCCAAATCTTAGATGATCATTTAATCATCTACACCAATCCAGAAACAGGACTACATAACAATCTCAAGCAACAGGAAAGATGAGGTCAAAACATACGTATGTGGTCTCAAGGAAAATCTCCGAATCAACTTCACGAGGTCGAACCAATCCAAGTGCTCGATTGAATAGTATTGTGTGTAGAATGCCTGCCAAGAGAGGAAATCAATCAGCAACAGGTACAACAGAAATTCGGTTCGCTAGTCCTCCACTGTAACGAATGTGAGAGCATGCTTTTCAGTACATTACTCCTGAATCAAGCCATATTACAGACTAAACGCTTAACCCGTTTCTCCTAAACCCTAATAGTGGGTTTCTGTCGTGGCACTAGATCAGCAACCCTTCTGTCATTCTACCACAACTTCCGAGTTCAAAGGGAACTGATTCATGCAAGAAAAATGATCGTACATCTCAAAACTTCCCGAATCTGATAATGCTCCACTTCCTGCGCGCCAAACACATTTTCTTCAGCAACACACAACCCTAAATTCGGAGGATTCACGAAAATAGCTTCAGAATGCTAAAATTTACGGCATTAAGTGGGACTTACAAGCTCCTTGAGGTAGAAGACTTCACAATTCATGGTCGGAGGCTGTGAATTGTGCGCTGGAATTGCTACAACACCTGAATTTCACGTAATACTGCAATGATGAAATCGTTGGAGTCTGATGCCCATGAATTTGACATTCAAAATCAAGCAGCAGTCGATTCTCGGAAAGTTGCAAAGAAAATTCTACCCTAAACCCTACATAGAATTGCTGGAGAGGATCTGAACCCTTTTGACAACAGAGATTGTAAATTGACTGATTTCGGGTGGAGTACGTCGTCGTCTCTTCAGAGTTGTGGCGTGAAACATGGAGTGGTGTAAGGAATAAGTTACTCAAACCTACAACCTAAGAAATCTAAGGCTTGTATCAGAATCCTACATTTAGGGACATCAAATGTACATCACCGTTACATAGTGTCAGTTTTGGGTGTTAATTTTGGGTGTTGGTTTTGTGTATACTTACGCAACCTTTAACCGACCCTTGATCGCCCAGTGCATGTTTACTAAAATTCAATCCTTGTGAACTCATTCCAATCAAACTAAGGTAGGAGGCTCAGAAATGGCACGTCTAAGGGCTGGTCCGCCTTCTTTGTGTATTTCATTAGACGGGAATAATTTTAGCTCATTTTTCAGACAAAGAGAAATAGATGAGGAATCTAACCCAAGTGGTTTCGTATTTTTCCAAACATTTTTGAATTACTTATGAATTTTCAAACGAGTTGGGTCATAAGTCCCTATTTATGACCCTAGGTCTTTTATAAATGGATCACTTGCAATTCTAAAGAAAGATGGGGAAAGCAAAGCGAATGATTGGCTCTTGCAATTGATAATACTTTTTTTCTTGATTCATTCAATGACTATACATGTCAATTTCAGAACCAATTCATGTCCATTTCATAGCCATTTATAAGGTCTGTTCTTAATGCCTATTCCATTTTCGAGCTTCCTACTTTATCACCCAACAAGAAATCCACATAAATTGACCATACCAATTGGTAGTGGAGACAACCAGGAGCTCAAGGGAAAGGAACATGTCTTGTATTGTTGAAAATATTATAATAGTAAAATAAAATCTGTTAATTTTGAGAGACAATATCCCATCACTAGGGCACTTGGGGTTAAATGCTTAACCTTGAAGCGCTTTGACGTCCAATTTTTGGACGACTAACAGGTTGAAACTCAGATTTTATCTTCATCACTACTTGGATGAAAATCATCTTAATTTATAGAGATACTTTATGAAGTTGTTGTCTTATCTAATGGTTGGATTTGGTGTCACTGCAGTACATATTTATCTAAAATTACAAATGTGGAAGTGTGCCAAGTGGTTGACCAAGCCCAAATTGCATTGACTCTAGTTCAAAACTGAATTTGCATAAATGAGGTCACAGATGTAAAGAACACAAAGATTTCTAAAAATCATTGTGTAAAGAGAACCTCATTTCAAATCATTCTAACAAATTGCACTCAGAAAATAATAATATTTTGCTTATAATCAAATGTAGAAGGAATTCTAAAATTTTCCTTTCAAAATTTATAAAAAATGATTGGTGATAGCATTGGTGAATCTAATTGTATGGATGAAATCTAAAATTCAAAATCTAAAAGTAACTTTTTATTTATATGTGAATTCCAAAATATTCTTCTAAATAGTACTTTATGATGATTTTTCTCAAACTATGAATTCTAGAGAAGACTCTAGACATTTAGAGGATCATTCAAAGATAGTGAGAATATTTTTCAAAATTTATAATTAACTAAGGCTTTGCGTTGTTGTGTGCAATCATTGATAATTGACTTCCAAGGAAGAGATACCAATTCTAATTTAATTATTTATCCATTAAAAGAATTTTCATCATTGCTAACAAAAAAAGAGTCATTGCAAACGTACAAACACACCAAACAAATAAAATTTTATTTATTTATTTATTTAATTAGTTAATTTAATTTTCAAATCAAGTAATGCCCACAAAACCAACAACCAAAGTTTCATATTTCAATCTAGGTAATAATCCTTTTTTGTATGAATATCATTGATGGAAAAAATTGAAGATTGTTGCTACTATTATACCTTTAACATGTCTATATTGTTGATTCATTTAGAATATTTTTCATTTTGTTGCATTGATATATCACATGAATTTTCTTAAAGATTCTATAATGAAGATAAAATTAGATGAAGTGCACTTTTCAAAACAATCATCATCCTCCAATTGTGATGAAGTTTTTTTTATCTCACACTTAGCAATGCCATTGCATAGCACCTTAAAATTGGTTTGGCTATTCTTGGAAAATATTATCTACAAAATAATGAAAGTGTTTCAAAAAATGATTCATTTTTTAATAGAATCACCACTTTGCAAAAAAATGCATCATATAAAATGGCCTTCCAATCCTTTCCACACCATATGAGCCTATTCATATCACTTTTTGTACCACTCTTCTACTAATATCTCAAATATAGATTTAGTCTAGTGCCAATGTACATACTCCGAATAAATAATTACAAAATAAGACAAAATATGGTAAACAACTTTTCTCATCTTCAATCATGACTTTCATTCTTCTAGTTACACATTTCTTGTGTACAAGTCTAAAGAACAATGCTTAACTCCTAAAAACCCAAGGGGTTTAGACAAAACACAAATGTGTTATAAAATATAAGTTTTATATCTTTTTTGAAGTTTGCATCAAAAAAGATAATGTGAAGCATGAAAAGTAGAAAGTATCCGTACGGTCAAAAGTAAAAAAATTTGTTTAGATTCTTTTCAAATGAATTTTGAAGATAAAACTTCAAAACTTCACCAAAGATACACTTTCTACCTTTAGGATTTGAATTTTTTTTAATTGGTCAAAATTGCAGTTCCAATTGATTTGTAAAAAAAATGCATAAGATCTAGAAATGAGAACACAAATACTATTCCAAAATAGTAAGTTTTTCAACACTAGACAATTCTAGACACTTTGTGCTATTTCTCTTATAATTTTTGTTTGACCGTAGCAATCTAAGTTTTGAATATAAATATTGGAAGACAAGACAATCTTTTAGAAAAAAAAAAAATATTTTGAAAAAAAGTTTTTTCTACTTGAAGTTAGGCAACGACCAAAAAATGGTCGTTTGAACACTTAGGGGTTAAATAGCTTTAAATTATAAATGCAAATGAGTAAAAAATGATTCTAAAGTTAGCACACTAAGGTAAATGCATCTAACATCAACCAAATTCTAGTGACAATCTTTAGGGCAAAACTTGTTTAGTCAATATATGGTGATATATATTTTTGTATTGACAAATATAGGATACACTAGGTGTAAAAAGACAAATAGATAGGCCATGGCCATGGAATTTTGAGGTTAACCCCTAAAGGCCCAAGGCCTTTTTTTCTGCCAAAAAACACCCAAAACTGCCACATTTTTAGCAAAGAGTGAAAAAAATTAAAAGTGTTTTTTTTGCACATCTAACCGTAGGATCTTACACCTAACTAGTATGAGAATGTGTGGAAAAAATTTTAGAATTCTTGATCGCACAGATTGCAAGATATCTACGTTTAAAGTGAAAAAAACAAAATTTTCAGCACATTGTGGGACTGGATTTTTTGACTTTGAACATTTTTAACTTAAATTTTTTGCACTACAGAGTTTTGAGCTTTAAATCTCTATAGTGGAGAATTGAGTTGAGAGTCTAATTAAAAAAAATAAAACCAAAAAAACATAATTTTCATTATTAAAAAAATTGTTAAGGAGAAGTAGATACGAGATAGAAGGAAAATCTAAAGTATTTATATATTTTAGATGGAATTAAAATGCACTAATCCCTATGGTGAGATTGTTCTAGCAAGTAAACTAAATCATGCAAAAAAAAAAAAATTGAAAAATTTGAAAAATTGCATTTAGAAATGAATCCTACAAGTTATTTTTTCAAAAAGATGCTCTAACTGCCCGAAAAACAAGAATGTCCATAACTTTCTCATAACAAGTCCAAATGAAATGAATAAAAGCTTTCCAGATAGACAAAAATATAATCTATGAGAAAAAAATACTAAAAACAAATAAAAAATAAAAAAGTGCAAATTTTTTTTGCTGCCCGCACTGCCCCCCGTCCCCTGTTTTGAGCTTATTTGGTCATAACTTTTGTTACTGGGCACCGGTTGTGAAAAAAATTATATTCCCACGTAGCTAATCAACTTTTCTACCTCCAAAAAAAGTTTAAAAAAATCAGGAGAAAATTGCAGCCCGTAGGTACCTGCCCAAAAACGCATTTGTCCCCCGAAGGGACAATGGGCTTTTAGGGGTTAAAATGACTAAAGCCATGAAATGAAATCATGACATGGGCACGGAATCAATAGAATCACAATGTCTTACATTGAAATTGTGAAATGAAGGCACACAAGTGCATCCATGACTATAGCTTCAAGTATTGAGTGCATCCCTTCACCTACGATTGCATTATTTTAATAAAAATAAATGAATAAAAATAAATTAGACCTTTTGGATTTGAGAAAAAATTCAGGCTCAACTTAAGTTGTTAGTTGTTTTGTGTACTCAAATGATTTATATGTCTCTTCATCCACAATTGTATTTCAAAAATTATTTCACAATTTAATAAAAATTAGCTAGGATTTTGCACTATCAATGAAAATTTACCGATGAAAATTAATAAACCTCTTTGTAGAATTCAAGGAACATTAAATATGAAGAAAGTCAAAATATTGAAAAAGACAAGCATGTATAGCTTGGTCTCAAGACATGCCCATTAAATAATGTGGAATCCAAATTCATTCCTTTAACTTAACAACAAAGGAGGGATACTATGGAAAGCAATGAGCCAAGCAATGAGCTCATTGAAAGTCATGACTATCACTTTTTTATGCAATGAAGAAACTATTAAATTTCCAAGACTGTTTGAAGGGGTACTGAAAATTAAAGAATAAATATTTAATAATTGTTGAGTACCTTATTAATAAAGAAATAAATTAATAAATCAACCCTTCCAATTTTAAATAATTATTTTCAAAAATGTGCCAAAGGTGACTTCAGACTACAAAATTCAAATAAAATAAATATCTTTTTATATATAGACAAAATTACAATTTATAAAAAATAAACTTCTAAAATTTATTTCAAATTTTTGTGATTTTTGGTGCTTATCAAGCTTGACTATTTTGAGCTTTGTGTGGCATTATCTTTGCTTCCAAGCATTGATTTAAATAAAAATTATATTAACAAAAAATTAAAATAAAGTTTCAAAAATCATGCCAAAAATTGAGATCATAGGAACCTAACCAAACCTTCAATTCTCTCTAAGGGGGCACTTGAGACTTTAGAGGTTATGACGTTAATCAAAATAAAATAAATCACATATTTTTGAAGAAACATCAATCTTTCCAATTAGTGAATCTTAAAATAAATTTATTAAGATGCTCATATAGAGATGGAAATTGAACAAATTTTATTATGAATTTTGTAATAATCACCTTGTTTAGAATTGTAAAGAAAGTATTGCAAAAATCATAATAAGATTAAATTATTTAAGATATTGTTGATTCTTATTGTAGGTAATTTTTTTTTTTTGAATATTCAACACATGCATTTCATGGACATCTTGTGAATAAACTATAAATTTTTACAATCTTGAAAACAACTGGACCTCAAGTCAAACTTAAACCCTCATGTTTATAGGATTTATATTTTAGGCAAGAATGTAGATATGATAGATTTGTATACAACTCATAAATTAGCTGAAATTCCCTTCTTACATGCTTTAAATTACCCAAAATATTCTTGGCAAATTTTTGCCACAATCATACATAATTTTGGTATTGGTTCCGCTTCAACCCCTAATTGCCTAAGCAACCATGTATGGTCGTTCTAAATTTTAGGCTTGTTTTGGTGGGCAATTAAATTCCTTTGACTGGTTTAAATTTTTTCACGGACAGTAGTGAAGGTTACGGACAATAATGAAGGTTATGTGAAAGGTTAATCTCAAATCAAATGAAGTTGGCAAGCTTTGCTTAAAGTTCCCCAGGGTTCCTAGACTCTAGAGCTGTCTAGAACTATGCCACAACAATTGCGTGACGTAGCAAAGGGATTGCCACATCATATAAAAGTATTTTTTTTTTATGAATCTTTTTTTTAAAGTAGAAATCATAAATAATTCCCAATCAACATTTGCAAGCTTAAACATGCAAATTAGTGGAAGTGTAAAGCATGCAAGTTTTACTTGAATTCATAGCTTTAAGCAAAGCTTGCCAACTTCATTTGATTTGAGATCTAAGAAATTGATTTTACTCATTTGCTTTGAAAATGGTTCCAATGGAAAGTGGAAAGTGTTTTCATGATATTCACCATTGAAAATTTAAGCTTGCAAATGTTGATTGGGAATTATTTATGATTTTTACTTTAAGAAAAGATTCATGAAAAAAAATGCTTTTATATGATGTGGCAATCCCTCTGCTACGTCACGCAACTGTTGTGGCGCAGTTCTAGACAGCTCCAGAGTCTAGGAACCCTGGGGAACTTGCAGCCCTCCACACGGGCTGAAAAACATGTAATGTTAACACTGAGAATTTCTTTTGAAAAAGTGGGTGAAAATAAAATGAATGATAGTTTTTTCTGCCCGTCACTTGCCACCGCTGTACTTCGTCAGTTTTGGTGGTACAGTACAGTGCCTTTGACCACACATCCTCCAAGACCGTGGACACCAGGCCCGGTGTCGCCTTCGGTCGGTTCCATGCAGACTCCCATGACCGTGGACCAGCACCCAAGACCGTGGAATCCGGGAACGGTGACGTGAAAGCTCCTCCGTCAGACAGCGAGAGCCTCGCCTCAAAATTCAGCAACAATCAAGTCTCTTCGTCTCCTTCACCGTCTGCAAACGAGACATTCTTCAGAATTTCATTTGGTGGCGATGGCGGTGCTGCGGGGGAATTGCGCGATGGGTAGATTGGCGGTGATGAGCGCAGCAGTGGTAGTGGCAGCGCTGTTCTTGTTGGCAGGGGTGGAAGGGAGCAGTCGGGTGGAAATGGAGGCGTCGCGCTTGATTCAACAGAGAACGAGGTTGCAAGTGCAAGTGCAGGAGCAGGAGCAGGAGCAGGAGGCTGCGAAGGATGACTCGAATTTGATCGTTGGCTTGCCGGGCGCCCCGCAGGTGCCATTCGCTATGCGCTCCGGCTACATTACGGTGGACAAGACAGCGGGACGGGCCCTGTTTTTCTGGTTTGTGGAAGCGGAGGTGGACGATCCTTCCTCGGCGCCTCTGACATTGTGGCTCAATGGAGGTCAACAGCCGGAGCCTTGATTTGAATCCGTTCTTGAAAGTGGCTGTGGTTTGATCTCATGTTTGTGAATTTTGAGTTGCTGTGATTTGGATCTCTTTCTTTCAAGTGCGAATTTCGCGTGCTGAAATCTGCTTTCGTTATACACTCGAACCTCTTTGTCTGGAGCTTCATAATGGCGTTCTAGAGAGTACCATTCTATTATTGACTGTCGCTCACTTTTCTTAGTTAGAAGTTGGGGATTCCAGTTGGTATGATGGAATAGGTTTTAGTTTATTTTTTTGGTGCAAAAGTATTTTGAAATCGCATATCTCCCACTTTGTAGGTCCAATCCACTCTATAGGTTTAATGATGGGGAACTACACCGCTCCTTGATAGCTTTTCTACAATACCATTGGACCCGTGGTAGTGGTTTATGACCTGATGATAGACAGAAAAGTAAGAAACACTTGTCTTAATGTATGGATTGTTAAATATTTTGAATTTCTGGGATTGTTCTTGCTTGTGGTAATTAGTTTTTGATGCAGAAATTGTGCATATGGAACAGGTCCTGGATGCTCTTCTGTCGGTGGAGGGATGTTGAGTGAGCTCGGGCCATTCTATCCAACTCTTGATGGTGTTCATCTGATCAAGAATCCCTATTCGTGGAACAAAGGTAGCCAGGGACTGAATTACTTTTAGGCTCGCTGCCACTGTCTTTGTGATTTCAATGGGTTCGTGATTAAGTGTATTGGAGCTTTTCAATTGCATCTGTATTTGGGTTAGCTCTCTTGTCTAATCATGGATCTCAGTTTTGCTGGACGAATTATAAGAGATGCTCAGTATGCTCTACCAATTTGTGGACATTGTGGTTGACATCGGATGTTGTCACGTTGGTTTCTACGCAGTTTCCAACATGTTATTCATTGAGTCTCCAGCCGGAGTAGGATTTTCTTACTCAAACACGACAAGTGATTACAAAACCGGTGATAACCAGACGGGTATGATTCTTGTGTTCTTTGTCTCACTTGTTTTTTTTAATACCTATTTTAATGTTTCTTCAAGCGACCTGCCAATTCTTTCATTTGGATCTGTCTAAACGTGGGTTTAACGTAAATTGGTCATATTTTACCTGCCCGAGTTGATAGGGCTCAAGACTCTCATGCATTAGCTTTGGCACCTCTTTTCTATTTCCATTAAAGCTCTCTGAGTCTATGTGCTGGGGGCTGAGCAAGGGTGAAGTCATGATCATTAACATCTGTCGAGGTGGATTTTTTTCTTGGTGCCTAATGCTGTGTTATATGTTCCTTGGTGATGTTGCAGCGCAGGATTCTTATGCTTTCCTGCTCGGTTTCTTTGAGCAGTATCCTCAGTACTCATCAAACAAGTTTTATGTCTCAGGCGAAAGCTATGCAGGTAACAAAACTTGGCAGAGAATTCTGATGCAATTGATTTGCAAGGATGGCCAATTTGGTTGATTTCATTTTGTACATACGTGGGCAATGTTGATTGCGGTTATTGGGGTGAAATAGCTTATTTTACAGGACTTTTAACATAGCCTATTTTTTTACGTGCATTATGCGCTTGAATGATGGTATTCACAAGTACTAGCTCTTAGAATTGGGTCGTCATGAGTCATCATCTGCTGAGAGGAAGTTACTGTGCAGGTCACTATGTTCCCCAGCTGACGGCTGCTATCCTGGAAGGAAATAAAGTCGCTTCGAACAAGAAGATCAACCTGATTGGAATGGCAGTACGTCTATTGAAATTTGTAGTCTCTTCTTTGTGCCATAGCATCAAGCGCTATCCTAGTTGACCAAGACTAATTTCAACTATTTGATCGGTTCAGAAATGCTTACTCGTCTAAGAAACGTTAGATTCGGCTCAGAATTCAAATCTTGCTCGCAGGTTGGCAACGCATGGACGGATGCAGGTGTCGACAACTTTGGAGCAGTATTTTTTTGGTGGACTCATGCTTTACTTTCTGATAACACATTTCACGGGATAGTGAAAAACGTGAGCGTTCTTCACTCTCTTTTTCCACCTTCTCTATTAACGTGCTTTCGTCGCTCCTACTGATACAATTTATCCGACGCTTGCAGTGCAATTTTTCCACACTAGTTGATGTGCTAGTTGATGATTCCAAAATCCACGGTGTTTTGGAAAATGTGAGTGTCGAATCCTTCTCTTTGCTTCCTTTGTGAATTTGCATCCTTTGCTGTCATCGCTGATACTTGTTTTGGACTGTTGTAGTGCAATTTTTCAGATGTTGGACCACTTCGAAGCTACTCAGTCAATGAGTGTGATAAGTATGTAGATGCTGCAAATATTGAATTGGTGAGTGCTCCTTGTATGGCACCCTTTCTTTAGTGTAATTTAGATGTGTATCAAGTTTTCAGCTTATGATTATTCCCATTTGTTTCATAAATCATCGTTTGGAACTGAATATGTGTGGAAGCTGGAGCAATCGATGCATTACTGTTTCTTATTTAATTGACAGTCGCTGTGATTTTGAATTCTCCTGCTCTGATTACTTGGAAGACTCTCATGAGGGTTTTCGTCGATTTGCAGGGTAACATCAACATCTATGAAATATATGCAGATGTCTGTGTATCTGCTCATGCTCAAGCTGAGACACGTCATTTTGCGAAGCAGGTGGTGTTCTTAAAGAGAGAATTTGTTGCCTATTTTGAGCAATGTCTTTTTAGGCCCTTTTATATAATAGTGACTTGAGCTAACGTAATATTTGATCGACTGGCAGTTAAACCGCACTCGACTTGGTGGACTTTCCACTCGACCTTTATTGAAGAACTCTTACGACCCATGTGTTGATGATGAGGTAAATCTTTGCTCTCTTTTGCCTTAATCAAGTTATATGCCTTCATCTCGAACTTGGCTGGAGTTGGAAAAGAATCATGTTTTGCAAGTTTTACATCGAATCATATAGCTATGCTATTTTTATAATAGACTTACATTGCAATTTAAATTTTTTCACAATCATGTATTATATGTCAGGCGTACTTCAAGAAACTACAAAATTTCTTTTTCTATGTAATGCATGTGGAGAACGTCTTACTGTATCGCTCTTATTACGTATGATTATTACACTAGTACAATGCAATTAATTAGAAATAATATATGAACCCTTCTATCAGCGTAATTAATGTAAGTAAAACACTAATCCTTTTTCCTTACCAATTGATATATTGTTTATCTGCATTAGGCTAATGAAACCATTTCATTGGTATGCACTAGACTTGGAAGCAAGGGTGCATCATAACATTAGGATACATAATTGGTGGGATTTGTCTTACTATTTAGATAAATCCTTGCTCAGAATTTTGTATCCTGTTTTTGCTTGCTATCTTTAATATGAACCTTGGCTCGTGATATTCGCGCCGGAGTTTGTGTCTCACGAATGGGGGTTTATGTGACAGGTGGAGATTTATTTGAATAGACCCGAGGTGCAGAAAGCCTTGCATGCCAATACTACCAACCTTTCTTGGCGGTGGACCGACTGCAGGTTATCTTCAGTCATTTTGGATTTTTTTTTCATTGTTATAAATAATCTAGTTATACAGTTTTACGGAGCTCAGTTTGACCAATTGGGAAGGAAACAGTCAGAGCACAAGAATCATATTGACAAGCTTTTGTTTCCTGTTTCAGCGACGTAGTGAACTACTCGTACGAGGACCTCTTGTCAAGCGTCCTTCCCCTTTACCACACTCTATTGGAATCTGGCATCGAAATATTAGTATTCAGGTACTACATTTCCTTCCTTCCTTCACAGAATGGGACCTTCAATTGCAGGTTTATTAAGTATTGTACTAGAATGTACTGAGTGACTTTCTGTGACTACTAGGTGACCCTGTACTCCCGTGAGAACCCATTTTTCAATTTCTGAATTAGTGACTTCTTTGTCTACAGTGGCGATATCGATGCTATCGTACCTGTCACTGGCACCCGTACTTGGCTCAACCTGTTGCCATTGAACATCACCGAGTCTTGGAGACCATGGACTGTCGACAATCAAGTATGTAGTTCTTCCCCGAGGCTTCTCTGTTTTACTATTTGTTTATCTGCAATGAGGCGTAGATCACCCAAGTAGACCTCCTGTTCTAAACATGCCACATCTGCTGTTGATCATTAGCCATGCCTTTAAGAAGATGAGGTGTTGAGTATTTTTTCGTCTCTGTTCAGGTCGGAGGCTATGTCACCGAATATGACAAGCTCAAATTTACGACGGTTAGAGGCGCTGGTCACATGGTGCCTTACACACAACCTGCCCGTGCTCTACACTTGTTCGAGTCTTTCATTTACAACAAGACCTTCTAGATTTTAGTCTGTAAATTTTCTGTAAAGTTCCATGTTGATGATGCAAGATCTGATTAGGTCCTTGCAATCGTCATGCTGTATGTGGTGATGATATAGGACTGACCATCACTGCAGTGGTAGAAAATGTTCTTGAGAGAACCAGTTTCCGTTGTTGTATTTAATAAATACTTCGTTCGTAGAAGTCGTAATTTGCATGACGAGGTTTGATGAAGAATGATATTACCCTAGGATTAGTCGACTGTGGGAGCCCTCAGTGCCGAACTTCCTTTCGGTTATTTACTTCAAAAAATGCACAGGATCGCTTTGCAAAGAAGCTGGGATATTCGAATTGAATGGATCCGTTTGTGGAGTGGTAGTAGACATGCTGCATGCCTCTCGATACAACATTTATTGTTCAAAAAGCTTGAGAACTAAGTTATGTAAGGTGACTACACCTAAAATCGCATGAACATGACCAATATGCTCTAGAAAATGAACAATAATTTTTGCACATTGGTGAAGGATTATGAATCAAAATGCAAGTGGTTCTATAATTTTTGGTCACATTTTGAACTAGTTACAAATTTTTAAAGATAGAAGGTGTAGGGTGCTAAAAGTGTCATGTAGGTGATGCCAAAATGCATTTGATGCACATGAAGAATGGCACTAGAGAAGGAGTTAAAGCAATAGGAAGTGTATCCAAACTTGTCCACTTCTAAGGTTGCTACCTTTATAGTACAATAAATAGAGTTGCACACTACTCAAAATTCACCTAACATTTGTCCTTATCATGTGCTTCATTTTGGGTATTTTCCCTATTTTGTTCTCGTTCAAAAATAGGGGTAGATTTTGAAGAGTGGTCTATTTTAGGTGCAATTATTTTATTCGTGTTTTTATTGTCCGAAGCAAAACAAGTCTCAAGAAGTTATATTTCTATTGTAAAAAATGCACATGTGGTATAAATAAATTAGAATATATATTTCTCAGATTGCATACTAATTTCTGTCAGCATGCATCAAATGAATTTCTAAGGTAGGGTGCTCTAAAAAGTGACCTTGCTCTAAAAATGACCACTAACATAGAGGTATATTTTCCTTTTTTCAATGTACCAACAGTGTACATTTCAGGAGGTGGTCTCCTTCTAGTGAGCATTGTGTTTCACCTTTCAAAAATTCATAACTAAGTCCACAACCAGCCAAAAGATTTGAAACGAGAGCCGTCCGGGGCGACGGAGCCGGGAGAGTCCTCGGCGTCGGTTGTATGATTATCAGACTGTTCACTATCCGACCACTACCCGACGGGTTGCACCTCACAGAGCCCATACATGATGAAGCCATCGTGAAACTCTTGGACGATCGCCATCGGTACTACGTACGTTCACCGACAGTCTCAGTCACAACTGGAACGTGCTGCTAGCTCGACAAGCACGTCTAGCTGAGAGCGGAAAAGTGAAGTAGTGCAGGCAAAGGGAAATTAAAGCGATCTTTGCCCTCCATGTTATAGTTGCAAATAAATTCACGTGGACATCGATGGTAGGTCCGGTTCCGAAAAGCTACTCTCGCAGGTAGAGCACCTGAAGTAGTGGAAATGTTGCAAAGCAAGCGAATTACAGTGAAAGCTAGTAATCGAGTAAGATTTATGAAATTATATTCATTTGTCGTCAATTTAATTTGTTGTGCGGAGACTTTATTCTGGTTTGACCATCTCAATCATGCAGAACTTGAATCGAAGATTAATTCTTCATGTTCATGTAACACTGTTACCATGAGCGAGCAGGCCATGCCTGGGGTGCATTGCTTCCGTAAATCGCAATGGAAGAAAACGATGATATAATATAAATTCATTAATTGATTCAATGTATGGATTCAAGTCTCGGTAGTGTCGTTCGGGAACGTTAGTCTCGGAGGGTGTGCATCTGAAACAGCGGAAGTAAGTTACGCGCCATGGAGTGATACTGTAATAGTGAGATTGGCAGGGTTGTAAAAAGCAGCATCTGCGGCGGCTTCTTTCTTTCGTCTCGTGTTGTCTCAGGCACTCGGCTAATGTTGTGAACTGGCCGAAGGAAGAGGAGGAAATCGTCGACCCCAATCCCTGCGATTTGCATATTCAAGCTAGCTCTCGTCGACGTTTCCATAGTTCCATTCATGAACTTGTACGTACAATTTTCTTCCTCACTGAATTTGCTGCTGCACGTACCCGAGTTGATTCGAAATTTTCAGCCACGTTTTTGTCTGAGTTTCAATTCTCTGCAATCCATGCTTCTTTTTTGGCTCACTTTTGTAAATATTAGATTATCTCTTTGTTGCGTTGAAGATCTACACCTCTTCTTTTGTCTTGACTTTCTGAGGGACAGTCAGGGTTTAGGGTTCAGCACTCCTTCTTGTGAAGGTTGCTTAATATTTGCAGGTGGTGGATCTCTTGCTAGCATGAGTATCGTGATTGCATCAGTTCGATCATAGATACGCTCCTTTTCTTAAGAATAGATCGAATATCGCGTCAACTAAAATTCTCTTTTTAAAACTCAAGTAGAAAACTTCCATATCAGAAGAAAAAACACGCTTTACTAGCTTGCTAATTCGAGAAGGACTTGCAGACGAGTAAAAATCTGCATCTGCGGCGTGTTAATTCGTTCGTCTTGTGTTGTTGCAGTACGTGTCATACCAGTGCTGATGCAATGCACCGGTCGGAGGAAGTTAGAGTAAGGTAGTCGTCCCCAATCCAGGGTGCGGTCTGCTTTTTCAGGCTCTCTTTAACGGTTCCAAGAACTTGACGGTACGTAAAATTCTTCTTTTCTTCCTGTGATGAAGCACCTCAGTACTCCCCACAAACTGAGGAGCTTCCAAAGGACGCTTCGAAAAGATTTGCTTTCAGCACCTCTCTATCTGGGTTCTCTGTCTGTCTCTTAGCTAGTGGCGTCGAAAGATTTAATACGATTCTTCTACTGTCTATAGCTGCAATTTCTTTTTATTTATTGACGTCCGTTTCTATATGTGCTTTTTTATTTCCATTAGAGTTCCACACTAGCATGGTTGATTGCGCTTGTCCAGTTCGATCGTCTAAGCAATCCATCTCCAGAATCTAGAAACTCGCGTCGTTCGTACGTCAAAACCAGAACACTGCTTAAGTCATTCTGAAACCCACCTGAGAGCAGTTAACCCACCTGAGAGCACTTTAGCTATTCTAACAAACCCACTGGTGGTGCTCAATCGTAACTTAAACTACCGCAGAGCCTGAGGCAAAACGCAAGCAAGAAACCACGACACCAACTCCACCCCCACAATGCCAGCTTCCACGATGAATTCAGCTCCCTCCACGTCATCTCCCTCCAGCAGTACTACTCGCACTTCTTCTATACCAGCTCCCTCAAGATCTCTCTCCACTCCCACTCCCGGACCTCCGGAGCATCACAAACTCAGTTGCAGTCTCCGGGAGCTTTACAC
This sequence comes from Antitrichia curtipendula, assembly GCA_951230915.1. NCBI lineage: Eukaryota > Viridiplantae > Streptophyta > Bryopsida > Hypnales > Leucodontaceae > Antitrichia > Antitrichia curtipendula. The sequence goes on from OX579635.1 coordinate 5,829,249, forward strand.
CGGCTCCCTCCGCGTCCTCCCCCACACCCGCACCACTCTCCACCCGGACGGCACCACCACCTCGTCCTCCCACCGTTTCAAAGTCCGCATCCTCCCTGGCTGGAAACACGGCACCACCATCACCTTCCACAACCGTGGCAGCATCCTCCACCCCGGTCACCTCGCCTCGGACGTCGTCTACACAGTGGAAGAGCGACCACACCAAACTTTTCTTCGAGAAGGGAATGACTTGATTATGAGGAAGAAGATAACGTTGGTGGAGGCGCTCACAGGATGTCAGTTCCTGGTGAAGACGTTGGATGGGAGGAGGCTGAGTGTGGACGTGGGATGTGTGATTCCCGTGGGGTTTGAGATGGAGATTGTGGAAGAAGGGATGCCGGTCGTGGGAGAGTCGGGGAGGAAGGGGAGGCTCAGGGTCAAGTTTGAGGTCGAGTTTCCAAAGGAGCTGAGTGCGGAGCAGAAAGAGGGGCTGAAGAGGTTGCTGGATGGATCGGTCACAACAACAGGAGAGATCTAGATCTAGCTAATTTGGAAATATACTGGACGAATTCATGTCCTTTAATTTTGTCAGTGTTCAGATTCCATTCGTAGCTAGTGTTTCTAATGTATCGATCATACTAGAGTTAGTATCCTGTTCTATCATCACAGGACATGGACTAGGAAATTCTTCAAACTATAATTCCACAGATAGACGTTTTGGATTTCAATCTCTGATCGGCTATTAATTTCATTAATTAAATTGGTAGAATTTCACGGCTTCTTGTCAGCACATTTCAGGGTGCACCTCAGCTCTTGGCCGTAAGTGGTAAGTGGTACGTAATCTGTGATATCATTGTTTCCTAGTCTTTAGAGCATTCCCTACAGACGCTTACACCGATTGCTTTCTGTTGAGTTGGCGTCCTCAGTAATGCGCACAAACAAGCAAACACAGTGAAATAAAAAAGCATGAGGGATCTGGACTCAATACACACGGGTACACAACAACTTACTTTTAATTGGAAAAAATTTACAACTTTATTCCCTCAAGGTTTATGTCATTCATTACAACTGTCATGGTGAACGTAGTTGAGCTCGAGAATGCATGCCTGGAGATAGCATCGATCCGAGATTATTGCAATATAGCTGGCGGGAACAATATCCTCCGAAACCAAGAACCTCCTTTATTCACTTTGAAATCACTACTTCATACTCCAAAAGAAAATGATCCAATTTCAAATGAATCCAATTCAAATCTCTTTTACTAATCGTCTTGGCACAGCAAACAGCACGTTCTGGGATCCAAACCACAACTCATGACCAAAATTATCCTGAGCACCCTGAATATTAACACTAACTAAACATGTACATGAAAACAAAAAACCATTCAACCGCTTATTGTCGTAGAATATATCGAGCAGCCGATCAGTCCTTGCAAATTGCCACGCATTGCTTCCAAGCCAGAGCCCGAGCATCGTAGAATTCGTAACTGACATCCGGGGCCGGAGATTAAAAATTATGCGTCTCCTCATGAGGAGTTGCGTTCATGCGTGACGACCGAGTCCGAGTCTGTCTCCCACGAGCGATGACGGCGCCACAATTTTGGTGGAATCTCGTTCCTCCCGTGCCCCGCCCACCCTCAAGATGATTTCGCAAAGGCTCTCCTCGTCTGCGTCGTGCACCAGCCGGCGCAACCGGTTCCTCGTTGCTTTCAATCTCAACAACCAGATGAGGCTCACTGAAAGTCGATGGATGCACAGCTCCAGCATCTGCTGGACCCCGCGAGGACTGCCCTGCTGCTTGGTGCCCAACCCGGTTTGGCTGATCCACTGCAGGTTTCTACAGACGATTCCTGCTTGGACTCAAGTTTCTCCTTGCTTTCAATCTCACCAACCAGAGGAGGCTCTCTGCAAGTCGGAGAATGCACAACTCTTGCATCTGCTGGACCTGGCGAGGAATGCCCTGCTGCCGGGTACCCCCTCTGGTTTGTCTGTTCCATTGCGGCTTCAGAATGCACACTGCAAGGAGGAGACAAAGATAAGACAACCAAGATATACTGTACAATTAATTCAAAAGGCTCCTAATATTTAGATGACTAGAATTTAGAGAAGCTAGGTCAAGTACTTTGTGCATGACGTACCTGAAAAGTACGCAGAACAACGTAGACTCTTGGAGCAAGACAGCCTGAAGGAGAAAACTGGCTCTGAAGGAACTAAGAGAGAAAAAATGCCAGTACGAAGATCCATATTCAAAATGCTTGTGCATAGAGCTCATTGCATTAGCGTCTGTAGTCTAGCAGGTGAGGTTAATCTCGGCAGCAAGTTCTGGGTGAAGAGCAATGGATGGTCTCGCAAGTTGGGAAGGCAAATAAAAAAGGGTTCCAACCAGAGACTGAAACACTTTTCTGCGACTTGGGCTTCGGAGGCACTGCACCAGCCCAACTGCTCTGGATCGCTTCTAGGGCCATTGCAACAGGTAGTACTTAGTTCGACCTTTAGTTCATTTTCTGGTTTCAGTTTACTAGATCATTGGTGGTGTAGCTGGTGATGCTGGAAATTCTTTCTGTCAATAAGAGTCGGTGACAGCACTAGGAGACTTCTTGTCGAACATGACCTTAAGTCCTTAACTCCAAGCTAGTTCAGTAAGTCATGTTGATCGAATTGATTGTTCATGTTGTAGTGTTGCAGCTAGCATTTGTTGATTGCATCAACTAGGCCAGGGCCACTGTCGGCGTACCTCCAGGTCCGTCCATGGAGAACCCAAATGAGAGAAACGCGCTGCGCCGGGCTGAGTTGATGGACAAGCATCGTGTCATCATTGCCAAAGCTGCGAAGTGGATGGAGTTGGAGAGGGAGCGCGAGATTAAACGCATCTCCCAAGCCAACCGAGCTGCAGCACTTGCTGAGCAGAATCTATTCAACAGTAATGAGAATGAGCGACGGAAGAAGAGTCGTAAAGCAAGCAGGGGGCAACTCCGATTCAACAAGGTGGCCCGGAGGGCATCCCGTCGTGCCATGAACGCGATGAAGAAGACGGTCGAGATTTCCGACGGGACCTGCGATTTTCCCTTGCTCATGGATGCGACTTCGAAGTTGGCTGGCTCGAGCTCGCAAACTGTTTTCGAGGACGTGACCGGTCTCCAGTTGGTTCAGGAGACTGAGGAAGACGTAAGAGAATTCTTGAAATCGATCAATATTCCCCCGTGTGAGTGATCGACAAAAGCATTAATCTTCGTTGCAAAGGTTTACAGTCACGCAGCTAGTATCGTCAATTTCATTACTCTGACAAGATTATGGAACAAGAAATTGTGGCATGCATCTTCAAGGCACAAACTAGGATCGGAGAGGTATGTATGGATTTAAGTTCCTGAGCGCGTCCTGAAAAGTGCATGGAACGAGCAAAGTTATGGCTGGTATACCTCCAATTTACTGAAATTGAGATTTAGTCAATCGATCGATCTGTTTGAGATTGGGCTGTGTACAGAGAAGTACATGTTGCAAAATTGTGACTGGGCCTGTTGGCTGGAACTGGAATAAATCTTTGACAATCTGCTGGGCTTGCCCGATGATTGTGGTTTAGCAATAATGTTACAACTTACAACTGATGAAGATTTGCTGAATCACGCCGTAGCGGAGCCAGACATTGGATACTGCTACCAGATTTCTTCTTAAATTCTATGAATGAGCTTGCCTGAACAGTCGTGACTGAGGTGAAGCTGGTGTCATGAAAACTGTTTTAATTAAAGAAAATAATACTTGGTATGTGGATTTGAATTTAATTGAAAGAAGATTCAATGCGCACAACTCAAATCATTGGCAGATAGCTCAATCAGTCTTCGACAATCTTTGTTAAGGACTCGAGGCTAAAATACGTGAAGTTATCGAGGTTACCGGACACCCAAGCTTCAAATGTGAACTGATGGCTTCGCAGGCTCTAGTACTTGACCTTCTCCGAAATTTAGTTATCTAAATAATGGGAGACTTATGAAGTTGTGAGATATACGTAAATATGAGAATATATATTGAGAATAGAAAAAAAAATTGATTTAAGAAAATAATAATGGTCTATTTATGATAATTTTAGGAAGGTGGTCATTTGGTCGTGCTCCAAGATTATCACCATAAATTATGGTTTTCATGTATCAAAATTCATACACTTTAAAGCCTTCTATATTGCATACCATTAATTATTTTTAGAATTCTTACATGGGGTGATTGCAAGAAAGACTAGTACTATTTTTTGTCGGATTTGTTATCAGCTATAACTTTTGAAGAATGAATCCAATTAACTTGCAATTTTTCTTGGAGATGGCTAACCTGATCTTGTTTAGATCCTTTATTTTTCAAAAAAATTTAAAAATCATTTTATATTTAAATTTCAATTTATCTAATTTGTCACACTTTGCAGTTTAGGGTTTTTTAGTATTGGGGAGTATCCAAACTTAATGATCTAGATTTGAAATTTTTATGGTCTATTCCCATAATAGGAAGTCATGTTTCTACCAAAGGAAATTTAAAAATATTTTATTTTATGCCCTCCACATACGTGCAAACAGGGCTCCTTTGCACGCGCAGTTCTGAACATTCAAAATTGTTTCAAGATCATTTTTTGGGTGAAATCTCTTTCCTATAGAGTCCTTCCAAATGGAAAATTTTTAGTTTCTTTAAAAATTGTTTTTCCTATTTTTTACAAATTAAAATGTGAAAGTACCTATTTTCATGAGATTTTGCACTTTTCCAATTCTCCTACTTAGAGAATTTTTCTATGCTTTTCCTTCCTAGGGTAACTTCTTCTTAAAGGTATATACATTCAACATATTTTTCAGATTTTTTTTAAATTGTTTTTCTAATTATACAGTACTCCCAAAAAAAACATGAGTACTATGGAGAACGCTACACTTTTTGGTCGGTCTTTCTTGCATTCACCTCATGCAATAGTTTCCTAATCTAATAGAAGATCATTCCCTCCTATTAAAGTTCTAAGAATGGGCATTCAAATTAGGAAGTCAAATATTTGAGTATGGATACTCTATTCAATTCAGCAAATATTTTTAAGTGGATATTCAAATACGTAAATTGGTTCTCTCAAATCTTAACCCCTAAAGGACTAGGATCTTTTTTCTGCCAAAAAATAGTCAAAAACTCAAAATTGCCATTTCTATAGCAAAGAGTAAAAAATTTGAAATTATTTTTTTGTACATCTCACTATAGGATCTTACGCCTACCTAGTATGAAAATGTGTAAAAATATTTTCAAAATCTTTGATTGCACAAATTGTAAGATACTTGTGTTTAAATTAGAAACAATCAAGTTTTTCAATACATTGCGAACTAGATTATTTGACCTTGAACCTTCTGAACTTTCATTTTTCACACTATAGAGTTTTGAGCTTTAAACCTTTATGGTGGAGAATTGAATTGAGATTCTAGGAAAGAAAAAAAAATTCAAAAAAACTTAATTTTCATACTTTAAAGAATCTAAATTATTAATATCTCTAAAATGGAATTAAAATGGACTAATTCCAATGGTGAGATTATTCTAGAAATCAAACTTAACAATGTGGAATTTATTTATTAAATAATAAAAATTGCATTTAAGAATGAACCTATTAGTTATTTTTTATAAAACATGCTTTAGTTGCCCAAAAAATAAGATTGTCCATAACTTGCTCATAACAAATCCAAATGGAAGGAATAAAAACATTTTATGTAGACAAAAGTATAATCTATGGAAAAAAAATTCTAATTCTAATTTTTGAATTGTTTTTTTCTGCCCCTTCTCCACTATTTTGAGCATAATTTTTGTTCCCAGGCACTTATTGAAATAATAATTACATTCCCACAAAGCTAATCAATTTTTCTATCTTTAAAAATAGATTCAAGAAATTAGGACAAAAATTGAGACCGTAGGTACCTTCCCAAAACCCCACTTGTCCTCTGAAAGGACATATGGTTCTTCAGGGGTTAAAATATTAAAAATAATGTGACACATTCTCATAAATCAATAATCATTTGTTCATTAATCCTTAAATAACTAGAAAATCTAGTTTAGTTATTTTCAAAATTAAGGCAAGCTCTATTGACAATCTATATGTGAAGATTCGTTTAAGGTCATGCTAATAAATATTACAAAAGTGAGAAGGGTTTTTTCAATTTCAATGTCAAATTGCACCTAATAAATACAAATTTATTCTAAAAAAATATTAATTAAATTTATTACTTTATTAGATTGTATAGACTTAGATTGATTCTTACTCAAAAACATTTAAACTTTTCAAGTCCAAATAATGAAATGAAAGTTATGAATAACTGAAAGTTTATTTTGTAAGCAATGAAGCCATGAAAGTAGACAAAACATATAAAGTAGTTACAGTTGGAACTCAATTTAAAAAACTTTTTATTAAAAAATAAAATAAAAAATACCTATTTTTATTAAAAGTCTAAAGATAATTCTTGCCATTGGATATTTAGATTCAACAATTTTTAATTGTAAAATTTATTAGTAATTTAGTGTTTTTTTCATTTAGTTCGAGTGTACAACCTTTTACCTTATTTGTTTATTATGAAGTGACTTGGAGTTTTCATAACATGATATCATTGGACCACATCTTTCATGATTGACACCATTGACATGTTATGACATGTCAAAATTTGGTCAAAACTCTGATAGATTTAAATCTTAAACTCAAAAAATTTTAGAAATTTTACATTTTATAATAATCATGGGCGAAAAATCAAATGCATTGATCAATATTTTTTTAAATGACTAGTAGACCAGACAATTTATGTCATTTTTTTAGCAATTTTATAATATTCTGTCTAAAAAATTAGGATATTCCATCCAACAATAATTAAAATATTTCATCATAATGGACTTTGGATTTGAATCATGTCATATGTCCTAACCAAGGTTGTTTAGGTCACATTATATCATGACACTAGTAGTAGGTAAAGGGCTAGAAATGAGTTGGGTTAATGATTGTGAAACGTTGAAACTAGTCATTTAGGACACTTATGAGTTATAACTAAACTATAACTAAAGTCAAACTTTAGGATTTAAGTCATTGTAGGCAAGTCATTTTTTCCAATAGTCATTTATTTCTATCCATTTATTTCTCATCTAATTATTGATGTAGAAATTTGATGTTGACGAAGTTATTCACTATAAGAAAATGGGGGTATAAATGACTTGTCCACAATGACTGCACTGACAACAATGACTGCAAAATGACTGCAAAATAACTATTTTGCAGTCATTGTTGTCGGTGTAGTCATTGTGGACAAGTCATTTATACCCCCATTTTCTTGTAGTGATTGTATTGACTGGTTTGGCTAACATGGATTGTAACACAAAACGTGTGTTATGGTGGATGTGATCAATGACTAGGCATTGTTCATGTGGTAGGCTTTGTCCAATGTGGTTGACGAGTTGCTTACATATTTGTTGAGGTGAATGTGATTGGTGATTAGTGATTGAATATCCTCAATGTGGCAACTAGCAACTGCCATCCAATAATTGACTTGATTGTTGATGTGGCACAAGTTATTAATTGTTGTTTAGTTGACAAGCATCAATTCTAATCATTTCTAGTAAATTGCTAATCATTATCCAATCATTTGAGAAGTCATATGTTGGTTATGTAATAGTAAGTTGTGTATATAACTACTGTAGCTAGTAATTAGTTATTTTGTAGTTGCAAATTCAAAACAAGAAATAAAAAAACTTCAACGTAGTCATTTTTGAGTCAGTTTTTATGATTATTACCAAAAAATAGTTGGAATGCAATTGAGACAAATGACAAACAATTGTTTTTATAACTACACTATGTCTCTAATTTTCTATGATTGCACTATGATTGCATTGTGATTCAAATCACTTTTTTTCTCCACGCCATAAACTAGGGTTGCCTTTTGGTCCATTGAAATTGCAATCACTCACCAATTGGAAATGAATCAACATATTTAATATAAAAATATTGTAGTCACTCTTCAATTTTGTGCTATGACATGTACTAAAATGCATGATTAGAATGCGTGTTTAATTTGTCAAATCCCAACCCGATCGATGCCGTAGGAGATGCGTTTCTTGCTTATTTATCAACATGTGGATCGTCTTCCTTGGCTATCTATCGTCTTCTTTGTGGGAGGGAGATTGTCAGGTAACTTACAATTTCCAATTGTTGACCCAATTGATCTTTGGCTAGATCGATATTGCATTGAAAAGCGATACTTGTTCCTTTCTTTGTGGATTTTTGTTTTCTTCTTGTAAGTTGTTTGATTTCAATTGCTGCAGGTTTTTGCTATGGTTGTATACGTGCATAGACTTTGGGGGTTCAAGCTTGTACTTAGCAAAAGCAAAGCAAGAATTCATTGCTAAGCTCTAAAGCTATAGTTTTGCTCTATCGATTTCATAATGTCGACTTTGTGTTGAGTACTTGTGTACAAGATGAAGAATTTTAGAGGATGGAGGATCTAAAGATGGAAACAAAGAAGGTTGAGAAATAGATTAAAGACGTGACATATGCACCGCCTAATAGAGTTCACGTCTTCACGATGGTTGTAGTAGCTATGCAACGACACTAGAATGTGAGCAAGGAGCATTGAGCATTGATTCATTTAATGATTTGTGTTTTGACTTGAGCGCTTACTAAGATTCTTTTAATTAAAAATAGACATTTCATAGTCAAAAATAGTGATGTCAAATCCCAAAATATTAATGTCAAAATCATTGAAACAAAAATCACTAAAAATAGAATTTCAAAAATTGATTTATCGTTTAAAAATACTTTGTTTAAGGTAGTCAATTTAGTATTCAAATGTTGCATGTAGGATCAAGAATGATAGCCTAGCTTTTCCCACAACAAGAGGTACTACCATAGAGATGATGTGTAAATGAATTTCATCTATGTCATCCATTCATCATCCATCCAAGGAAGATCTTATTTGCACACTAAAATACATTTTTTTATGGCTTAGATGTATAAAAATGATTACTCGATAAGTTGATGCAATTGTATTTTAGTAATTTATAAGTCATTCATATATGATTAAGGTACTGAATAACTATTGAGTGATCATATGCTAAATTTGTATTATATTGGTCTACATTACTTGTGTTGAATGAACTAATTTTTACATAAATATTGCTTAGACAACCATAAAGATTTAAAATCAATATCTCTAAAACTTGAATTGTCCACAATGAGCTTAATGAATTAAAGGATATGCAATATGAATACAATATTAGATATGCCTACAAAAATGTAAATCTTGAGAACAAAAGTGTATAAAGAAGAATTCTAAGTTGTTATTAAAGATTAATCAATAAAACATGGCTATTTGTTAGAATTTAAAAAAAGATTGGAAATCAATGACAAGTATGTCATCAATTATATACTCAAGAATTTAAAAACTCAATCGACATATAAATGAAAGTGAAATATATTATGTATAAAAGCCATTTTGCATTCATTTTTGTATTATTTTTTATAGTAAAATCTACTATATATTTTACCTTACATTTGACATAAAAGGTAAATTAATTTATACTAATGTGGTCTTTGGCAAATGGCAATCCCTGCTATGCTTGCTTTGCAAGTGTTTTCCAAAATGACTTCAATTATTGTTGTTTAGAATATACTAAATGCTTTCAAGCTTTGCTAGTAGGAATCCATTAACATTTAAAAAAAGATTGAACAATCACTACAAAGCAGTCATATTTTTACTTTTTCATTTAGCAAAAACCAACATTATATGATTGAAATAGAAGCTCAATAATCATTCACAAAGTGACTAAACCATGACTAAACTATGACTAGTCCTAGTCAAACATGCTAACGTGAAAATCTTTTACTTAGAAATTTCAATTTATCGTAGTGGCAGTCATACTTTAGTTACTTTGTAGCAATGGAGCCAATTTGGACTCAAGGAGTGCCCCTTAAGGAGCTTGAATTGGATACCTTGGTTTTTATTAAAATTTGTACTTTGCTTGTGAAGGACATAATATTTTCCCTATTCCTATCCATTGGTGGTATTCTCAATCAAAGTAATTTCAATGTTGGTTTGGAGTGCTGGGTGATGAAGGATAGAGGACATTGAAAGTGTGGGAGGCTCTTAAACTATTGAATTGCATTACAAAAAGGACTTCCATAATCTTTGGCAAGTTGAATATAGTAATGCACAAATGGTTGGGAAATGACTATATGCTTTCACTAGAGAGAAGGAACCTGTTTGGAGCAAATAAACAATTTTTCATTACCATGTGTATCTATGACAGGTCTAAGCGTAACGATTAGGAGACTTGAACATCTTGTATGAGGATCTATATACAAGACTTTGAAGATTTCCACAACAATTTTTGAACTACATTACCCTCTTATATAGCTTGTTGTAGCCTATAGTTTCCTACATTAATTTATAAAGACAATTTTTGGAACTACATAGAAATTTATAAATCAATTCTCATGAACACTTTGATGGTTTCATCGTCTAAATTGGGTCAACAAAGGAAGATTCTATTTTTTAATTATGCACTATTAATGATTTTTTTATAACAACTTTTTGATCTTGTGGTGACACCCTATATCCAAACCTTTAGTCTCATTACATCTTGTTTTATAATGTTCTAAGCTTTTATAAAGGTTAATATGTATGAATGCTCCTTTGAAAAAACATTAATTTCCATTGTTTATGAAAGAAGAATGCTCTTTATAAATATATATTTTTGAAAATTAATAGCTTATCTCTGGAGGCTATATATTTTAGTAACTAAGATGTTGTAAGTTTTAGATTCAAGTATGTACTTACCATTTTTATCTTTTTTAGGAATGCCCCTCCCACCCTCCTTTCTATCTAGTACCTTATTTATTAAAATGGGCCACATATAACCATTGTCTTATGCTATTATTATAGATGCTAAACCTGATGTGAATTAGATTCAACTACTTGAGTTAGGAAATAGAACCAAGTTTTATAACTTAACCAATAACATTAGATTCCAATACATATTATAAAACCCAGCCATGTCAATTAATGGAATGACATCACATGGCTAAGCCATGCCATCTATGGATGGTGGCATATAGTTTGAATTAGTGAACCTAATTTAATAATAAATAATGGAGTTTAATTTAAATTCAATAGCTTGGGACATGCTCTAGCACAAGGCTATATGACTTGATTAGTTCCACCTCTCTTATTGGTTGCCAATGAATATGTAATTTCTACCATGTCAAGAAACATCAAATACTGGGCTATATCTTTGAGTTGTTAGCTTATAGTTTTAATATATGGCCTTAATTTAAATAATTTGTGGTGGAGTTTGAATTAGGCTCAACTACCTAGACAATTTGGATTAGAGGGTTGAATGACTTGACCAATTCCATCTTTTTTATTGGATGCCATTGCATATATTAAAGTAATTAAACCTAATCATGTTAGATGACATCACATGGATGAACTATATATATGGATATACCATAATAACAGGGTTGTCTATCCGGACGTGACGTGGGTTTTTCACGTCTGGATGTCATGACGTGTCCGTCCTGACGCGTCACAACCCATCGCCGATACTGACGGGACCATCCGGAGCGCGGATGAAGTCTGTCCATTCTGCGACGACGTCGGGCCGTCTCCTGGACGGTGACTCCGTCACCAAATGGACATCCGTCTCTTGGACGGAGAGCCCGTCTGTGGACAAAAAGGCCGTCCGCTGGACGGTAACCCGTCCGCTGGACGGAGAGTGGGTCGCTGGACGGTAAGCTGTCCGCTGGACGGAGAGTCCATCGCTGGACGGCAAGCCGTCCTCTGGACAGAGAGTCCGTCGCTGGACGGTAAGCCGGTCTCTGGACGGAGACTCCGTTGCTAGACGGTAAGCCGTCCTCTGGACGGAGACTCCGTCGCTGGACGGTAAGCCGTCCCTTGGACGGAGAGCCCGTCTCTGGACGGAATTCTCGTCTCCAGGACGGTAATCCGTCCTTTGGACGGCCTCTCCGTCTTCTGGACGGGAAATCGTCCCGTCCCCTGGACCGGAATATTATAGGACGGGACAGTCGCCCCTTGGACGGTTTCGTTGGCAAGGCTGCGGGTTTAGGGTCCACCCCATCAGCCGTCACTCCTTCTAGCTGGATTTAGGGTTTAGGGTTTTAGGGAGGGCTTCAAGGTGTATATTAAGGACTTCTGCCTATTTAAGATTACTTTCCCTTGTTGATTTTGCCTTTCATGACTTGGTTGGAGTACAACCATTGCGGTAGAGCGAAGTCCAAGAAGAGTGTGTTGTGGTGGCACTTGTTGTGAGAGCAACAAGTGTTGTTTCCACATCACATTTCAAACAGAATACTAATCTTTTTTTTGGTGCAGGGGCAGGTAAAGGAGGACAGATAAGAGCAATAGGTGGAGCCAGATCACAGTGGGAACCTTGGTACACACTACGGCCAGATGGAAAAGTTGTTTGCAAGTTTTGCGAAGCTTTGCTAAGCTATCGAAAGGATCGGTTGCTTTTCCATTTGGGATATAGACGAAATGACACCTTCCTTGGAGTGAGAGCGTGCACTAAAGTCAATGAAGCCGTGAAGGTAATGTTTTTTAATTGTGGAGGACATATACCTACGGACACTTCGCACGGAACTGGACGCGACGTGGAAGTGACATCACCATCAACGATACTATCAAGTGTAGTACGTGGTGAGCAACAACATGATGCTTCAATCTCGGCAAACGATGGAGGAGAAAACACTGGGGGGCAAAGCTCTCAAGTACGATCATCGGAGGCGCCCAACCCTAGTTTGACCCACAGTCGATCGATGAGGCAACTGTCTCTACAAGAAGGATTGAACGCATCAAACAAGCAAGTACTTGACAAGAAGTGGGCTAAGTTTTTCTACGAAGCCAATATACCATTCAATGTAGTGAGGCATCCTGCTTTTCTGGATGCAGTGAAATCAACATCGGAATCAAGAGTTGGCTACAAACCTCCAGCGTACCATGCACTTCGTACAAAGCTCATAAAATCTACAAAAGACGAAGTGGCAGCAATTGTAGCAGAGAAGACGAGGGTACCAATCCACAAATATGGCGTTACAATATGCTCTGATGGATGGGACAACGTTACACATCGACCATTGATGAATGTCATGTTGGCATGTACAAGTGGAGAGGTTTTTCTTGGATCGATAGATACAACAGGCGAATGCAAAGATGCTACTTACGTGGCTAATTGCATGGGTGATTACATTGACGAGGTAGGGGCACAGAACGTGGTACAAGTTTGTACAGACAATGCAGCAAACATGTTGGCCACTGGCGCTCTGTTACTTCGTAGATTTCCACACATATATTTTCAAGGGTGTTCAGCACATGCACTTGACCTTCTACTTGAAGATTGGGGAAAACAAGATTGGATTACAAGTATGGTCAAGAAAGCCAAGTCAATTGTGAAATACATTCGAACGCATCAAATGCCACTTGCAATCTTTCGACGACATTCTCCTAATCACGTTTTGAAAAATCCCGTTCAAACACGCTTTGCTACCATGTTCCTCATGATCGAACGTTTGGTGGAGGTGAGGGAAGCGATAGAATCGACAGTCCACGATCCGCAGTGGAATGAGTATACGCGGAGATTGGCATCCAATCAAAAGCAAAGAAAAGCTAACGATGTGCGACGATATGTGCGAACGGATGAATTTTGGAGGAAATGCCTGAACTTTGTGCACATAGTGGAGCCCGTGTTGATTGCTCTTCGAGAGTTTGATGGCAAGCACCCGTGCTTAGACAAGGCATGGCTTGTAATGAAAAAGGTAGAAAAGCATGTTTTATCTTTGGAGGATCTACCATTTTCATTAGAGCGGAGATATGCAATTTCCGCCACCGATGATTTCTACAAGCGCTGGGACATGCTCAGGACTGATTTGCATTACGCTGGGGCTCTATTAAATCCTTTTTTACTTGACGAAGTTATGCTAATGGATGATAATGAGGCAAGAGAAGCCATACTGAGAGTTTTGCGCAAATTGGCTGTTGGAGATCAAGCATTTGCTTCAGCTTTGTCTGAGTACCAAGCATTTAGAGATCGGCGAGGCATTTTCGATGGACTTCCTGATGTAAACGCCTTGAATTTGCAACCTCACGAATGGTGGGACCTTTTCGGAGCCGGTGCTCGTACACTTGCACCGATTGCCAGAAAGATCCTCGCGCAAGTGTGTTCTGCATCATCCTGTGAACGCAATTGGAGCATGTATTCGTTTGTCCACAACAAATCACGCAATAGATTGATATCAGAGCGTGCTGAGGAATTGGTTTACATTTATACCAATTCCAAGACTCTTAGAGAAAGGGCTGCAGCAAATCTGACAAGGTGGTATACTGAAAACATGATGTCAGAGGATTCCATGACAGATGAATCTGATGGTCTAGACCGTGGTTTGGTTCTCTCTGATCCCAATGATGACGATTCAGATGATAGTTCCAATGACGACGATGAGCCACCGTTTGATAGATTTCGTGGGGCGGGAGGAGTGCGTCCTCTAATTGATGCATCCGTATTTGACTTTGAAGAGGGGGATAACAACGACAATGACTACGAGGGACATCAAGGAAGTCCACCACGAATGCCACAAACATGGAATGCTGGGCCAAGTGGGGGCAATACAAACGAGGACGTTGTGGCACGAGACCACTAAGTCCAGACCCTATGGATGTACAAGTTGATGCCACAATAGAAAGAGATGGTGTTGACGTTCAAAGAGGACGTGAAGAAGACGTAGTAGTACCACCATCATTGCCCATGAGGACCACCCGCAGTGAAGGGCCCCCTCAAGGTGGAGAAGCACATATGGCCCCTCCAAATCGAGTCTCGGTTGCACAAAGGCAAATGCCAATATTGGAAAATCTACAAATCCAAAGTTCATCAAGGCCGTCTAGTTCCGACGGCCGTCCACACGAACCAACTTTGTCGATAGGTACACGATTGGCTGGTATGGTGTCACAGCGTGTGACTAGAAATACGACTTCATTGCGGCCACCTGTACATGCCAATAATCGAGGGAAGCGTCCACGACCACAAGGTACTACTAGTGAACGTGTAAGTAGTAGAACGCGTAGAAGGCTGAGGAGGGAAGAAGCGGCTTCCCAACCATTTTCAAGAGAAGTTCAAACAAGAGGACCCAATACAGATGGCATTATGGACGCAATGGGCCAACGACCTCTTCGGACGTTGTCTTCTATAGCTCGACCACAACGAAACCGCAATTCCGAGGCCTCCAGCGAAAGTGGTAGTGCAACATCCAATGATGATGGTGAATCCATCGGTGGTACTATAGGTGAAGATGGTGAGGTTCCAAGAGATAGTGATTACAGGGGGCCGGTGCCTCGACAAGGTCCACTCGAAGAAATGGGTGGTAGTGAACCAATAGTACAAGAAGCAAATGCAAATACTTCTATGCGCATTCTTAGGCATGGAAGACGTTGAATGTTTTTGAAAAGACAATAGGGTCTTCATGTTTTCAAATGCAATGGTTTTAGCGGCTCAATACCTTGCATATTGAAATCAGCATTAATATAAAATATGACTTTTGTTCCTTTCATTCTCATAGAACTGTTTACCCCTAAAGTCCCGAAGTCATTACACAAAAAAAACGCAAAATTGTCTTTTCTCTTGCATTTGCCTCAACATACGGAAAAAATGTTTTTTACAACATCTAACCGTAAGATCTTATACTTCACATGTTTTTTATCACGTGGTAAAAATTTCATGAAGTTTGACCGAATAGATTGAAAGATATTAGCATTCAAACTTGGAAAAACTAGTTTTCTGAATGCTAGCTTTGCAATTTCAGATTAACTTTCACTGAGTGTGATTTATGGAAAATTGGGCCTTCGGGGCACTATTGTTTTTGAATTATTTTTTTGAATATTCAAGAATCGAGGTCAAAATTTGAAAGAATTATTGCAATTGGAAACTATGTTTGCAATCCAAATAACACAGTGTGGTGTTTTTTTCATGTATGTTTTCTTTTTTTCAAATTTCATTAAAATTAAAATTATAAAACTATAATTTGTGTTCATTCATTCATTTATGGCCCCAGTTTCAGATTATTCTCATACATATTATAATTGATAAAATCTGATTTCCACGTTTAGCTTTATAAAATCACAATAAAATCAATTTTCCATTGAATTTTCTGGAAAAAAAAAGCATAAATAGAAAATGAATTCTTACGTATGTTGAAAAATATTAAAATATTATGCTGATTTTCAATAAAAATATAAATTTGGTTTGATAGTCAAATTTGACTTCAAGCTTTTCTTTGTGGTTGTTTACTAGTTTTGGGCATGAAAAATTAAATAAACAATTGAAAATTTTTCTGACTAGAAATCTCTATTGATATTTGTACCTCTTGTAAAAAACTAAAAATTTAGAATCTCTTGAATTGTTTTTTCTATGTTTATTTATTTATGGCATGAAGTACAACAAAAATGTTGACAATTACAATTTTGCACAAAACTAATTGAAATTTCTTGTAGTGATATACAATTCAAAGTTTTTAGTACTAAAGATATAAGATGTGTGTTTACACGCAATTTAAATGATAAAGTTAGGGAAGACAAGAAATTTTTTACAACTCAATGTTTAGGTAAAATACGTTTATAACTTTATATAAACCAAAATGAGTACAAAATGCATTGAAGCCACAAAGTGTGCTACATTGCTATGGATGTCCTCAAACCCATACTATAATAACCGCATGTACTAAGTGAACACTAATTTTGCAACTACATGGTAATACACTATTATCTAATCTTCATTGCG
This sequence comes from Antitrichia curtipendula, assembly GCA_951230915.1. Classification (NCBI taxonomy): domain Eukaryota; kingdom Viridiplantae; phylum Streptophyta; class Bryopsida; order Hypnales; family Leucodontaceae; genus Antitrichia; species Antitrichia curtipendula. The sequence goes on from OX579635.1 coordinate 5,846,033, forward strand.
CGCCTGCTCTTCTTGAAGGTCTTGTTCTTTGCGGGCCTCGCGGTAGCAATCCATGGGTGGTGTCCAAAACGTTAGAGCACCACTTAGACGTTGCACGACTCCAGTCACCGAGCGTCGTTGTAGTGGCTCCGCCTTGCACAATTCACCCAACATGGTTTGAAACGTACCAAATGTCGTAAGGTCCGGAATCATATCTACATTTCCGCGATCTTTTTTCCATACCTTCATAGCCAATTTCCCTATGGAGTATCCGTCCGTGTGTATACTAACACACGGTGGCTTAACCCTGCGAGTAGGAGATGATGAAGTTCCTGTCTCTCCAATCAAGTACATCAACTCAGGAGCCACCCACCAATGTTGTGCTCGGGTTGCCTGAAACTTCCTTGGACAATTGAATTGGTAAAGAGAAGGGGTTTCTTCGTTGATGCGACTACCCATTCCCCAATCACATAGACCAATCCACACGGTTCTTCCATCAACATTCGGAAAATGAAGCATAATGTTCTCCGGTGTGATGTCGTTGTGCAATACAGAGCACTGTTGCACTGCATCCACAATGCAAATCATCGCCCACGCAAGTTCAGTGTGCTTGCGTCTATATGCCATGAGTCGTTTGGCTTCTTGCATTGATTGGGGAGTTGCATGGTAAGCCAACTCCCCAATTTCATCTGGATCTCGGTTCTTCTCATCAAGGGTAAACATGGCGCCGAGAGTACCGCCATTCCACCATTGCAAATAACACTCCATGGTCATGTCATTTATAGCAAAGAATTTGATGACCCCTGGATGCTCGCACGGACATACCAATGCCTCGATGGACAACTTCTCCCTGGACTTCTTCAATTCATCCATGCGCAAGGCTGACTTCCCAGCTAATTCTATATTCTCGGAAATATGTTTTGAATTTTGAACACATACTTTGCACACCCTCCCATGCCCCCCTTGTTTGCTATGGCCAGACAAAGGAACCACCACCACTCCTCTTTCAAGGAAAACCACTCCTCTTGCAGCTTGTTGACCAAAGGCCAAGTTCTGACTTTGTTGAAACCACGGAGCGGAACGGATGTTGCTTGAAGACAATCCACGCACTGCATCATGCCACCAATACACCTTCTTGTGCAACAAACTCAATGCTTGTTGTCTGGGCACTACACTCTTCTCAAAGCCTTTTATTTTTCCGCAACTTGGGCAAGGTTGAAGATACACGTTTGCACTTGTGACTCCAACCAATGATCGAAGCATTCTTTCGTGCGGTCTTCATGCCAATCATCCGCGCTCATTGTTGTCCAGAACATGTGGTGGAACTTTTGTTTAATTTTATCCACTCCCTGTAATCCGCATGAGACGTATGTTGAGTTCAACTGCAAAATCGAATACTGATCAAAAAATTCCAACGCCACTTCATGCAGTTTGCGCGTTGCACCCTTGCTTGGCCACTTCTCCGGATTTGTAGCCTTGTGCCTCCTTCGTTGTTTTTTCTTCCCCTCCGAAGACTCTCCGCCCCCCACAGCAGCTACAGACCCTTCTGCAGCTACGGCCTCTGAAACGGGCTCTGGTGATTCCGCATCCGGGTCCATAACCGGTGCATCTCCAACACCTGTCCACCAATCATCAACCTTTCTCTTCGAGAAATCGCGACCAGCCATCGTGACAGTAACAAGTAACAAATAATCAAAATCAAAGGAATTAGGAATTCGTCTTCCACAAAGTGAAAAACCGCCCCCCTTATTCCTCAAAAAAGCCTCTACCTAGCATCCGCGCTCGCAAGCAAGGACTGCAATCAATCCAAGACAAAAGAGCACCGTCAGAGCAGGAGAGACTATGGCGAAAGTACCCTAAAAACAGTCTTATATACCCATTTCACGTGGCCAGGGTGAACTGACCCCCTCGCTCGGCCCTCCGGGCCAACCCTGTTTTCCGCACCATTCCTTTTTTGCAAATTCTGAATTCATAAAGACCCCTAATTAGTTCAATCACATCAAATAATAACCCTGGATCGGCCGAAAATAGAGGGCTTTTTTTTACATGCACCCCTGGTAAGGCCGAACGAGGGGGTCAATCCACCCCAATCATTCACGTCGACGGACAGGCCGTCGAGAGGACGGACAGAGCGTCCAAGGCCGTCCAAGGCGTCCAGAGGACGGGAAGGCCGTCCAGAGGGACAAGCCGTCCAAAGGCCAAGCTGTCCAGCCCGCGGACTGGCCGTCGAGAGGACGGGAAGGCCGTCCAGGGGGGGAGACCGTCCAGCCCGCGGACTGGCCGTCGAGAGGACAGGAAAGACGTCCAGGGGGGGAGACCGTCCAGGGCCAAGCCGTCCAGCCCGCGGACTGGCCGTCGAGAGGACGAAGAGGCCGTCCAGGGGTGGAGACCGTCCAGCCCGCGGACTGGCCGTCGAGAGGACGGGAAGGCCGTCCACGGGGGGAGACCGTCCAGCCTGCGGACTGCTTGGCCTGAGGACGGGAAGGCCGTCCAGCCCGCGGACTGGCCGTCCAGGGGGCCAAGCCGTCCAGCCCGCGAACTAGCCGTCGAGAGGACGGGAAGACTTTCGAGAGACGGGAAGGCCGTCGAGAAGGCGGGAAGGTCGTCGAGCGGGCCATTCAAAACAGTGCTGGCCGAGTGTAACTCATTTCTAATCCTTGTTCGGAGAATTTTTCATTTATGTGGTTTGGCACTCTCGGACTTGTCAGGACAGATGTCCTCCCTCTCAATCGGGCATTAGACTACGGTGGCGGGTAGTTTAAGAGTGCTAACTTAATGTTCACACTTGTTTCAATTAGAAGACAAATAAATACCAGAGATGACATTCAAATGCTCAAAAAACAAGGTTTAATGCTCATTTAGAATGGAATTATATTTTGTTGCACGTAAATAATGGAAAAAACATAGCAAAAACCATAGAAGGTCAAATTGAAAACTTCTTAATGTCAGTCCTAGAATGTTCTATTTGGATGTTCATGTTAATATTTGATTCATTCTAATTGCACCCATTTTCACGAAAGTTGTTGGCATTTGGGCAATGTTTTTTTTACAAAAATCCCAGAATCTCTCAATCCCTTAAAATAATTTATATTCTGTAGGGCTCAAATTCGAATTCAAATGAATTTTATCAATTATAACTCAAACAATTTCACCTTTGGAATTATTGTATTTTGATTCCATCCTTCCCTGCATGTAAGTGCACCTGACAATTTAGTATTTTGTTGAATTTTAAACCCTGTCTACACTAATATACTCAACTCAAAGTCTCAAACGTACAAACATTCAATAACTTACTAAGCCCGGATCAAATATACAAAGACCAAGAGAATAAACCACCCTCTAAATGCTCTAGTTAAAGGTAGTAAGATTAAAACTCTAAAATGGTTAATTATGAAATAAGTGAAAGACCTCCTAAACAACATATGTCATATGCATATCATTGATTAATGTAAAACATAGTTTTGGCTTTCCATTCATACATTACAGAAAAAGAATGTAGCCCTATACATCTAAACTTAAGAATGTTTTACCTTCTAAAGATATTGTTATGCCGTTTTTTGGTGTCTTCAATATGTTTTATAAAACTTTGATTTTAAATCATTAATCTATTTTTTTCCAATTCAAACTTCAAAGACTACATCTCGATTAAGTTTTGCACTTATAATGCCAACTAAAAAAAGGAAGAACATTTTTCGTGGTTTCCGGTCCATGCTAGGTTTTGAAGTAAATCCTATAGGACAATATCCTAAATCCCAAACCCTAAACCCTAAACCCTAAACCCTCTTCACTGTTGCAATTTTAAGAGTATTTGATGTTCAAGTTTATGTAACTATAGCAAATAAGAGTGGATTGGTGTAATAAAATTGAAATGCAACATTGAGTACATGAACTTCACATTTTGGTGGTCTCTATATTTTTTTTATGGCTCCTAAACTATAAAGCAACTAACGGTGAATTATTATAGTTTTTCATATGGATTGTTTATTAATTGCTTATGTAGTACCGTATGTTAACCACTAAACTGACTAAAGTCCCAAGGCCTCTTTTGCATCCTATATCTGAAATAAATTGCCATTTCTATAGTAAAGAATGTAAAAAAAAAATGAATGTGTTTAGGACTTTAGGCCTTTAAGGTGCACATCTACTTGTAGTATGTAAGATCTCATACTAGAGTTCTAGAGTAGTGTTCAATTGACCAGAAGAAATTTCACAAACTTTGCCTATATAGAATTGTAGATTGCAAGATATTTACAATAAACTTCAACCTCGGAACGCCCAACGACATCATTTAGTGCCAATTTGATGGCAATTCAATCACTTCAATGAGATGGAAAGATTGTGGAAGCGTTCAATTCATTTTTCGGGGACCTTCCATGTTGAGTTCCAAAGTGTATCCAAATGATTTTGTAGTCTTTCCGATATTTGCCTCCGCATAATTTAGAGTTTAGGAAAAAAAAAAAAAAAAATGCTACTTTAGTGTATCTTGGGAAGTTGTTGCTCCTTAGTCTAAATCTGAAATTTATCCCCCAAATTGATATTTTCTGAGTTCGAGTCTAACTATAAGGCAAAAGTTCATTTTCTCTAGTTCCTATTTTATGTAAAATCCCCCAACACGACCCTAAAAATGAAATTTCATTATTGCGATTTGCACTTCGAATGTGTTTTTAATGTCTACTACATTTAGTACATTCTAAATAAATCATGAAATGGAAATTAAGTTTATGCTATGATCGACTCTAATGTCATTATCCTTGTAATATAAGGTAAACCTACCTATGACAGGCAGAATGACTGATTTGTTGTATTGCCTTTAGCAAAAATAATCAAATTTTTTCCATACAAAGACACATGTGAGAAATGAAGAACGCAACTGGAATTTTATTTTTTGGATTAAATATGATTTTTTTTAAAATTTTGAAGTGTACTGTCCAGTAAGCCCAAAAGAGTTTGTAGACTACCCCAAATCAGCAGAAAATTGTTTCCATGATGGTCATCTTCCCACTTAAAACAGTCATAACATTTTCTAAGATGGCTACAAAACTTTCTAACATGGACATGACATGAAGAAATAAAAAAACTGCTTTTTACTAAAAATAAAAAATCAATTTTCAAAAGAATACCCATAAAAATTTTAGAGGGCCGTCTAGGACGTTCGGCAGGCCGTCAAGAGGATGGGCGGGCCGTTCCCGACCAGGGACAGGCCGTCGAGAGGACGGGCAGGCCGTCCCAGACCACGAACAGGCCGTCAAGAGGATAGGCGGGCCGTTCCCGACCAGGGACAGGCCGTCGAGAGGACGGGCAGGCCGTCCCAGACCACGAACAGGCCGTCCCAGACCACGAACAGGCCGTCGAGAGGATAGGCGGGCCGTTCCCGACCAGTGACAGGTCGTCGAAGAGATGGGCACCCCGTCCTTTTGGACGACCTTTCCGTCCAAGAGACGGGTAGGCCGTCAAAGAGGACGGGTATCCCGTCGAGGAGATGGGTTTGCCGTCCACGAGACGGGTATGCCGTCCAAGAGAGGGGTATGCTGTCAAGGAGACGGGTATGCCGTCCAGGAGACGGGTATTCCGTCGAGGGGACGGGCAATCCGTCGAGGGGACGGGCAATCCGTCGAGGGGACGGGCAATCCGTCGAGGGGACGAGCAGGCCGTCGACGGAACGGGCAGACCGCCGAGAGGACGGAAAATCCGTACGTCCAAGTCTCGAGCGGCGGTGTAATTATTTCCCGAACTTGTTGACGGCGCCCCGAACCCATTGATGACGTCCCAACACTGTGTCGGACCTTTGTGGACGTATCGGCCGTCCATTCCAGGGCTGTCCCACGCCCTGGACGGTCTGGATTCGGAGGGGGACGCGATGATGTTATGTTAATTACCCTGCCTAATCGGGTCGATTATTGGGGGGTATAAGTAAACTTTTTTGGACAGTTTACGTGCTTCCTCTTTTGAGTTGCACTGCCCGAGCTTGAGAAAGCTTCGCTCTGCAATTTGAGGGGAAGTGTTATACATTTGACATTGTTTTGCCACATTTCAGTTGCCTTCACGCAACAGAAGGCAAAGCAAATTGTCATTGTATTTGTATACAGTATCGTGTGTGTCATTTTACAGGTATCAAGAACGGACGTAGAGGATGTAGCAGGAGGTTCGGGACCTGGAGGTGACCCCCCAAGAGGTTTGGGACTTGGAGGTGACCCCCCAGGTAGAAGGAAGAAAGGAAACAGAGCAACCTTGGATTGGGGCACACTTAATGCAGAAGAGGTTATGGCAAAGCTTGGGTGGTTGGAGGCAGATGGCCCATGGACAAGAGTGATATGTCGTCAATATATAGATTGGGCCCACATCAACCGCCATTGGCCACATGACCGGTACGAGGTGCACGTGAAATCTGGCGTGGTAAATATTGACCAGTGCCAACATCCGCACTTCAAGAAGAGGATGATTGAAGTATCATTGGCACTTTGGGGGGCAAGATCCAAGAAAGACGGGACACTTTCATTGTGCCAAATGGCATATGCGGAGGTTTTTCTTGGCAAGGATGTGGACTGGAGCAGCTTTTTGGGCAAATCGCGGAATAATACATTTCCAAATCGAACTCGCCACATTGCACCAAATCCTACTGTGCCGTTGGACAATGTACCAAATCTTGCCGTGCCATTGGATGATGTCCAAAATGTGCAAATGGACGTGGTTCCACTGGCAGAGCGTCCAGGGACGGAGTTGATGGAGATAGAAGTTGGTTAGGGCAGCGGTCCAGATGTAAACCAACAAGCTGTGATTGGTGGAGTGCAAGCTGACGGTGAAGAAGTAATTCGCTTGCGCCAATTAGTACAAACACTGCAAGCAGAAAAAGAAGAAACACGACGACAACATGCTGTAGTGTTGGAAGTTCATCATGCAAGGATGCGGGCCGTTCAAGATGAAAATGTGCGCCTCATCACACGTGAAGCCAAGCTCGTAGAGCGTGAAAGGCGGGTCAGCACAGACTCAGTTCCACCACTCGATCTTGTAGTGGAACGTGCTACATACGGTGCAGACAAAGACACACCAGGCCCGAGCAATACATCTGAGTTTGTGCTGCGATCACGATCCACTTTTCCAAGTGCAGAAAGTGCCACATTGGATATTATGCGTGCACGTGCTGAGCGAGTTGAAGCAGAGCTTGGAAGTACTCGCACAAATGTGGAAGAATTAACAAACGCCATGCATGTTTTGGAACTTCGTGCCAACAACGCCGAGGCAGAGGTGGCGGTGGTTACTGCAGCTAGAACAACCTTGGAGCAGACCATGACCGCATTGAGTGCTGAAAATATGCGGTTGGTTCAAAATCCTCAGACGGAGCAGAGGCTGCTTCAAGTGTGCAACATGAAGTTGACATGCATCTTAGCGCTAAAAGAGGCTGAGCAAATGCAACGTGAAGTGAGGAGAGTGGCTGCAGAATTCAATGATGGCGGTCAACGTTATTTTGGCTTGACCTCGTGGCCTCGGGTGGCAGAAATGTTCACCGATGATTTGCCAGCGTATAGAGAGAATTCAAGCATCGATTGGAATGCCCGTCCAGACTTGGAGTTCCAATATAATATCGATCGCCAACGGTACGGGCCACCCAACAACGATGGCATTACGCCACTAGTGTGGCCTTCCGTTCCAGATTTTGTAAAAGATGGAACAACATGTACAATGTGCCAACAACCGTTTGGCCCCGAGGGTGGATGGAATCTTGGTACATGTGGCCATCTATATCACCCCGTGTGTCTTATTCCACACATGGTCACCAGAAAGAGATGTGCGCAATGCAGGGCTCCATTTCATGCACGACTGTACAAAACATTTGGCCTTGAAAACCACATGCCTCAACATTACGAGTACAATGAAGAAAATTTACCGGGCCCCGGTAATAGATGTAATGTTACGGAACGTCCGGAAACTAAACTTAATACATAAAATAGAGATATATAGAAGAAGAACTTTGAAATTTTTGCATAAGTATAGAAGTTTAGGCGCTAGAAACCTACATTAGAAAAGATCTCTTTCGTAGGAAAGTTAAAACTCTAATTAGGTTAAAACAGTGTTCCGGAACCAGTAGCCGGATAGTCAGAAGTTCCGGATCGTAGGGGTTCCGGCTAGGGAACTTACGGGAACTCCACCGGTTCGGGAACTTAGGGTTTCGCGCCGCTATATAAAACCCGCCGCCATTCTCATTCGGTCTCTTTTCTCTGCGGCATTTTCGCGAGTACGTTTAGTGAGAGAAAGAGTGGTGAGATAGGATCGAGGTAGGAAGCGGAAGTAAGGTCGGTGCAACTCCGGAAGACCGACAGGATGACAGAAACTCGAGCCCGTAGACTGGCGGTGACCGCACGGACTGTCAGCCCGGTGATTCCGTTCGATACGGATCGCCATAGAGAGTTGCAGGAGGATTTAGAGACCATGGGCTGTGTCGGATTCTTACACCGCCCATGGGACTTGAAGAGTGAAGGAATGATTGAGGAACTCCTTTACGGAGTTCCCAATCAGTATGAGTTGACGGTGAGGGGCCGCCCGAGAGCTTGGACACAAGAGCTCTGGGCCGGAATGTACTTTGCACTGAACCGGGGGCATGGATGGGCCGGCCGGCCGGAGAAGTTCGCGGCGGAAAGATTCCGGAACTCCGCCGACCCAAAGGAGGGGTTTGCAGCGACAGATTGCGTGTACGCCCGGGATCAGCAACTCTTAGAGTTTCTGATTCCCATCCTGTATCCGGAAAAGCCTAGCCGGGTGACCACCACGGTGGCCAACACCATTTTTGGGGCTTTAGGAAATAGGGTTAACCCGCCCCCAAGATCCGTAAATTGGGGCGGACTTATTCACTTGATTGTGGATAAGTTAGCGAATGGGATTTCAGGACGGAAGACTAGTCACATTAGCCCGTACTTGTTCCACTTGTACCACCGGATGGAAACCCTGAGCGAGACGGAGCAGCTTATGTACAAGAAGGGGGAAAATCTCCTCAAGTACGGGCTGAGACCGGAACCGCAGCCAGAGGAGCCAGAATCCGAGGAGGAGGACGTTCCGGAGGAAACACAGACCACTCCGGAGAAGGCCGGAACCAGTAGGCGGAAGTCCACCGACCGGACAGCGCGAGGGAAACAAGTGGCGGAAGGTTCCGTCCAGCCGGAAAGCCCGCACGAGGAGTTGGATCCAGTCGAGAACGCCATACATTGGCTGCGAACGACGAGGACGGTGAACGACCGGATGGCAGCAGTACTCCAAGACGTTTGCCATTCGTTAGGAGTGAAGGACGAGAGAGAGATCTTGGCCGCCATCGCACGAAGACCGAATCCGGAAGACGTCAAGGTTCTGTACGATCAGATCCGGAGTCTTCAGGAGGAACGGGATCAGTTCCGGAGCCAGCACCAGTGGTCGGAACGGGAGATGCACATCGCGAACCGGAAGTCCACGGAAGCGATGGCTCTAGTACGGAAGCTGGGAGAACTGATCGACCTTCCGGCCAGCACCATCTCGAGGGCCCAACTCTGGAACTCACAGATGGTGGCCCAAGGCCACATTACCGGAACGAAGGTCGTACTCATCCTGACGGATTTCGAAGCCCGGATGGAGGGAGTGCTGAAGGAGATGCGATAGCTAATTGGAAGCCTCGACCCGAACCTGCTTGACCAAGCAATGTTCGCTGATCTTCCGGGAGGAGAGTTCCAAGAAACTCATGGAGCCGGAACTTCAACGGGAAAGAGGATTCCGGAAATCCCGACTCACGTGGTCACTTATCCGGAGGTTAAAACGCCGAAAGAAGCAGGCACGCAGACCACCGTCCAGGAGGGGACAGCCGGAAGACAGGCGGCGGTAAACCTGTTTCCGCCTCTCCAGCTGGCGGAGACGGAAGCTGAGGCCATAGCAGCAGCAAGTGTCCAGAATCCTGCCCGGACCGATCCGGACAGGTTTATGCATATGCAGAACACTCCACCACCAGCGAATCCGGGCAACACCGTCATTAATTTGACGGAGACAAAGACGACACGGCAGTGACACACGAGAATCGAGGAGCCGCTGGAGATCGATGAGACGGAAGAGGAATCTGCGGAGTCTCACTCCCAATCGGATGGGACGGATTCTGATCCGCCTCAGATCCGGACTCGGTCGGCAACGAAGAGGACTCCAGCAAAGGTAACTGCCCGGAAGTCCACTCCAGCGAATCTTAGGGCCGGACCATCGACAAAGAAGCCCCGCAAATGACTAGTGCGAGTGGGTGTCTTTTTTTAGTTAGGATTTTGACTTATTAGTTATTTCCGGAAACGGGTAACCCGGACTGTGGGCCCCTAGTTCCGGACTTTTAGGCTGTCAAACGGCTTTCCGGTTTTGCCGGAACGGTTATTAGGACCGTTAGCCGGGTTTTGTGTGGGCCTTTTGGCCGCTTTTTGTTTGCTTTTAAGGGCAGGCCGGCTTGTTGGCCTGTCATTCCCTTTCTTGTCATTTAATCGAAGCTTACCGGAGATCAATTTGATCATCTTTTTGCGTATCGCGTTGATGATTGAGTCGTACACTGGTTTGTGAGTGAGAGTGTGTGAGAGGGAGTCCGGATTCTTGGGTTGACGGATACATATGCTGTGACGGAAGAGCTTTAGATGTGTGAATGAGGAGCTGTGCATGGTGCCTTTAAATTGCTGGAACGGTGATCCGGTGGAAGCCTGTTACGGGTGAGGGTGCGAGTCCGGAAGTCCAGGGAGGATTCCGTGCGGAGATAAGCAACCGCCTGAGGAATTATCCCAGCCATCAGAAGGTCTGCCAACCTCTGGAGCACTCGAGAGTTACGAAGTCAACACTACAATCCGGAAAGTCTGGATCTGTCGTTGTAGTAAGGTGGATCTAACCGGACCTTGTGTGACCTACTTTCCGGATACGTCATCTGGAAGATTGTGAGGGTACAGATTCTCCCTTTGCTATTACCGTATAATTCTTGGGTGTTTGTTTTGTTTGTTACGGATAGAGAGTGTGAACCAAGAGTGGCGAGTCCCTGCCCCTCGGAAAGATCAATAGTGGACCCCCTGAGGGTGAAACAGGGGTATCTAAAACCAGTTACTTGAGAGAGTTGGAATCGGAATCCGGAATAGGGCGGATCCGGATTTGAATCCGGAAAATACTAGTTTCCGGAAGATAGCAATAGAGTGTACGGATTGCTTGGGGTGTTTTTGGAAGTGATCCGGATACCCAAAACTTGCAGCAACATACTAGAATTCCCTGGGACGATAACTCGTGTCATCTTACCACATTTTTGTGCTAAAGATACTTACACGCTAACTACGCGTGCGACAATAGAGTACATTGGGGGTCCGACATGACATGGCTTTGGAAGTGGGGCCACCACAACCGACACCTCCCGACAGGAACGGTGGCTGACATACCATGGACGAGTGACAACCAAGTGACAGAGGTGATCAGGAGGGTGTTTGGAGACAGTGATCCAAGGCGTCGACTATATTTTGGTCAGATTGCCGGTGGACATTGGGACCCAGAACGCTTAATTTTTATACGCGCACCACATCCACAACGCATCATGTTTAACTCTCAAGGCCAGCCAGTCAGATTTGAGGGGGAATTGAGCTATGAGGAAGAAATGGCGTACATTGAAGACAATACCTTCCATGAGCCAGCCCTCGTGAATGACATTTTTGGGCACTTACATGATAGATACAATATAGAAGCACTTCAGCTTCTGAGGACTTTCGAATCGCAAGAAGAACTGCAGTGATTTTTGAAAAATAGCATAGCACGCGGCGTTGTAATCGAAGATGTAGACTAGATTGTGTATAACTAGATAGATGTATAGAATTAAATACCAAAAGTTGTACAAAGTGAACGTATGTAATTATGGAAAGCCTTTATTAGTTTACCATGTACTTCAACGGATTTATAAAATATGTACATTTATTGTTTTCTTTCCACCTCGTGTATTGTTGCTTCGCCTTTGTCAATTTTTGTAATCTATTGGACCTTTTTGTAATAGTATAGAAGAAGCTTGTATGCTTAAATGGTAGGTAAAAGAGTGTTCTATTTTATTTTTGGTGAAGCCCTAAAGTCGGAAGTCCATTTTTTGGCCCAAACCACCCTAAATCACCACTTTTGCTATGTTCACCTATGAATTAAATTTTCCAATTTATTTTTTGAATCGAACCAAAGGATCTTGTTCTACACTTGTCTTAGATGACGTGATAAAAAATTTGTGATGTTTGACTGTATGGATTGAAAGTTATTAGCATTTGAAGTGAAAGAAACAAATTTATTTTAAGAAGTTGCTAGGATTGCCCGCTCCACAAAAAACCCATAACTTTTCCATTCCTAATCCAAATGGGATGAATGAAAGCCTCCCATTTAAAAGAAAATACAATCCAACTGGAAAAAAAATATACAAATTTGTATTTCATTTTTTTGTGGATTTTTTTGTCTACCCGGAGTCTTGGACCGCCCGGTGTCCCGATCTCCCCTGTTTGAGGTTATTGTGGCATACCCTTTGCTCCTAGGCACCGATTGGAATAGAAATTGTATTATGAATGAACTCATAAGTTTATCTATCATTCTATTTTATCATTCTTATGAAAAAGTTTTCAAAAGTTTTAGTAAAAAATGAGATCATAGGAGCCTATCGAAAATCCATTTTGTCCCTGGCAGAAAGGACAATGAGAGTATGTTACTTTAGGGGCTAAGAAATAAAAACAATGGAAATTCTTTACCAAAGCAAGACATAAGTAACAAATTATTTGATTGCCTCATATTTGATGAAATCTCCTTTAAGTCTTTAGAATTAAATCAAAAAATAATTCACGTTTTGTAACTTTTGTTCTATTAGTTTTAATGTTTTTTTGGTTGGACTATTGATTGACTACTCCCTCATGTTTATTTTTAAATCCAAAGTTTACAAATTAAAGTATTGAACATTTTCCATTTTTTCTCAAATGGCATTATGGAAATCAAATGATCAAAGTTTAATATCTTGCAATTGCTAACTTGATAAGGTCACATTACATGAAATTTATTTGAAAATCAATTGAAATAAATGACTTTATGAATGGCGATCCTATACTTGAAAGTCTTAAATTGAATAGATTCTAATTTTTTTTTTTTCATTTCATTTCAAGGTGAACATGGAGAAATGTCAACTTGGATTTTTTTTTGGCAATAATTAGCATAGGGCCTACATGGCTACATGGATTTATATTTTTGAATTTCTTGCCATATAGTCAATGTAAAATCAATTTAGCAACTTCTCTAATTCGAAATTCAATAACAAACTTTAATCCCTAGAATCCTAGATGCCCAAGGCATGTTTTGAGCTTCTACAAATTTGCTCTAAATTGAACAAAATGTTAACATTTTGATTAGGTGACTAGGCGTATCAATTCCAAAAAAATTGTAACCATATAAATTCAAACAAGACATATTAGGGGCTCATAGGTTGCTAAAACACAACAATATCACTTATAGAGTAAATGATTATAATGTTTGAACATGAGGGTGTTAAAACTACAAAAATGATGTGAAGTCTTCCAATCCTCTTTTCAGTTTTCACAAGTAAAATTAAAAAAAATTTAGACCACAAAAATATGAGGTTAAATTACCGAAAATGTATAACCCCAAACAATTTATGGCTTTTAAAAATATACTCCATATTTTTTTTTAAAATAAAAAAAAAATTTGAATGTGATTTTTTCTCCAAGATCTTGTGTTTTCGAGGCACATTTCCAAAAGCTCTCAATGCTACAAGAAGTCAAGATTGCAATGGGTACCCTTGCACAAAGTCTTGAAACGAAAAATCACTATCATTTATTTTTAAGAATAGACTATTGATGCTATAACTAGACTTCAAGAAGAACTTACTAAAAATAACAACTTGGATACTACTAAAAATAGCAACTTGGTTAGGTTTTATTTAACTTCAAAATTTTGCCAACACCAGATTTGGGTGCTTCGGGCATTTAAGCCAAAAATCCAATCCCACCCGTCCAGTCTATTTTTCCGTCCACAGAACCGTCTAGTTACCCATCCAGATGCCCATCCACCCGCCCGTCCACTTACCCGTCTAGATGCCCGTCCACCCGCCCGTCCAATTATCCGTCCACTTACCCGTCCACCCGCCCGTCCACTTATCCGTCCAGATGCCCGTCCACCCGCCCATCCAGTTACCCGTCCACCCGCCCGTCCACATGCCTGTCCACCCGCCCGTCCAGTTTTCCATCCACATACCCGTCCATCCCGCCCGTCCAGATACCCGTCCACACAACCGCCCCCCCTCCCGTCCACATGCCTGTCCAGATGCCCGTCCACCCTCCCGTCCACCCACCCGTCCACATGGTCGTCCAGTTTTCCATCCAGATACCCGTCCATCACGCCCGTTCCGTGCCCGTCGACGGAAGCTCGCCGCCCGTCGGCGAAGAACGTCCATCCATTTCCGTAGTTTTCATCTTTTGTCAACGGTTCTCGTCCAGATTTCATCCTGACGGACGCCGGGGTTGAATCCTGACGTCCCTCCGGACATGCTGACGGACGGACAGGACGTGACGGGGACAACCCTGCATGATAATGACTATGTGGTTGAATCCACTCTTGAACATACGCAAGTTGTTTTGCTGATAGGTTTTTATAAGTGGTCTGGAAGTGATTACTGGTGTTTAAAGTGAAGAGATTAGATATAGCATCTTCATAGGTCTTTTGAGTTTTATAAGTTTTTAGATTGTAGTTTAGTTTTCATTTTCTTGTGTGATGTTTTGAGCTTTTTTGGAAATTTTTCCATTTCCACACTTCCTTTCAAGTCAAGGTTATAGTCCAAGTCACAACAAGTCATGACATTAGGATGTTACTATATGTGACTTGACGTGACCTCAAATTTCATTTTATGATGGAATGTTCTAATTATTTGGATGGAATATCATAAAAGTTCCTAGAAAGAACATCATAAATTGCACTAACATCCTATATAGTAGTAATACATTTGATTTATCACCCATTGTTTTCATAAAATAAGGAAAAAATGTCTTAAAATTATTTAGAGTTTAAAATTGTCACAATTCTAAGGAAATCCTGATGTGTCATCACGCGTCATAATATGGCTTTATGTGACATCATAATGTAAAAACTCCAAGTCTTGTCAAGATAAACAACCATGTTTCAAGTCTATGGTGACTTATCTTTTGGGGGTTTGAAATCGCATTTCTTATAGGATTTAATTCATGGCACATCAATAGTTTAGTCTCTAGTTATTTGACATCTTATTCTGATGGGAACTTTACAATGTGATAATCTTGATGTATTCTATATAATTTGGTTAATAGAAAAACTTCTTTGCAAAGTTTACTAAGAAGAGTTAAGGTGACTCAATGGTTTGATGGCTTGATTATGGATTTGATGTGAATCAAGGGCCTCTATCTTGTCACACATTTTGTGCCTTGCAAATCATTTAAAGTTTATGATTTTTATAAAATTGATAGGAAAAGCCTTATATGAGGATGTCCCTTCCACCTACTTGGGTTTCTTAAATCCTAAACCTTTCTAACAATTTAGATGGAATACCATAAAATTATCAAAAAATTAACAAAAATTGTACTACTAGTTTTAAATTAAAATAGTGATATTATATTTGATTTTTCATCCATGATTGCTATAAAATAGTATAAAATAAGTCTTAAAATGCTTAGATTTTAAGGTTTTAAATTAAAATAGTGATATTATATTTGATTTTTCATCCATGATTGCTATAAAATAGTATAAAATAAGTCTTAAAATGCTTAGATTTTAAGGTTTTAAATTAAAATAGTGATATTATATTTGATTTTTCATCCATGATTGCTATAAAATAGTATAAAATAAGTCTTAAAATGCTTAGATTTTAAGGATTTAGTGCCTTAGTGGTAGGATTGTTAGGATTTGGGAGGAATCTTGACATATTATGACAGACATGGCACGAGATTGTCATATTGAATAGGTAACTATTATTACATTTGCTTGAGAGTTGAGACATACTTTTGAGACCATTAGAAAAAATCTAGACATTCTAGAGAGTTGAAACACATCATTTGGATGCACAAATATAGGAAAGAAATAAAAAATTTAAACGTATTATTATTTTTAAATGTTATTTTTTAAAATAATTGAAAAAATTAAAAATTGCAATTTGATATGGCACTTGAAGAAATCATGAGGTACATGCTTTTTAGTACTTTTAAAATACACTTTTGAAAAGAAATGAAAATCAATTTTGTTGTATTTGCAAGTTTGGTGAGTAGGCAAAGTGACAAACAATTCTTTAACCCCTAAAGTCCCAAGGCCATTTTTCCATCAAAAACCACTCAAAACTGCCATTTCTAGAGCAAAGAGCAAAAAACAAAATTTAACTTTTTTTTTGCATGTTTAACTGTAGGATGTTGTACTAGACTAGTGGAAGAATATGTGGAAGAAATTTCAAAAATTTTGACCGAGTAGATTGCAAGATATTTGCATTTAAAGTGAAGGAATCTAGTTTTTTTGCACCTTGCTCAACTACATTTTTTGGCTTTGAACCTTTTTAACTTAAATTTTTTGCTCTAATGATTTTGAATTTCTAATTTTATATGATGAAGAATTAAGTTGAAAATCTAAAAAAAATAATTTAAAAAAGAAACACTTAGTTTTCACTCATTAAAAAGTTGTTAAGTAGAAGTAGATTCAAGATTGAAGGAAAAATTAAATTGTTAATAGCTCTAAGATAGAATTGAAATATACTAATCTCAACAGTGAGATTGTTCTAGCAAGAAATCTTGACCTCGTGAAACAATTTTTTTTAAATTATTAAAATTGAGTTCAGAAATGAACCCTACAAGTTATTTTTACAAAAAGATGCTATAATTGCTCGAAAATAAGATTGACCGTAACTTTTGCATAACAAATCTAAATGGAATGAACCAAAGCTTCCCATGTAAATAAAAATAAAATCTAAATGAAACAAATTTTTAAAATTTTTAATTTAAAGTTTTTTTGAGGATTTTTTTCTGCCTGCCAAACTAAAATTTGGAGTTTTTGTGCCATAACTTTTACTCCCAGGCACCGATTGAAATAAAAATTACATTTTTGGAAAGCTTATGTGATTTTGTATCTTAAAAAAAAATTAAGAAAATATTGAGACCATAGGAACCTACCCGAAATCCATTTTGTCCCCCGAGGGAACAGCAGGACTTTAGGGGTTAAAGAATCCAAATTTTCTTTAATGATTGGATGAACCTAATGGAATTATGGAACATATATTAAACAAGAACTTGTCTATTTCTCTACTGAGACATGTAATGAAGAGGAACTTGTCCAATGGGACAACCTTGACATGACATGACATTATGACGTGAAAACTTCAAGTCAAGCCACAATAGACAACCTTGCTTATGATATCGTCATGTCATGACATGATGTGATCTGGATAACCTTGGGACCTTGTCTTCCATTCTATAATTTTTTTGAAAAAATGAGTATGAATTTTTTATTGGGTTAAAACAAATTAATATATATTGTGAATACATTTTTCAACATATAGACCAAAAGTCTAAAATTCACAAATTTTGTGACATATTTGTTTTTGTCTTAAAATGTTGAAAGATAAAACTTCTCTTTTTGGAAGTGCTAGAAAAGTCCACATTTTGAAGTTCATAAAATTATAGAATTATCCTATAGTTGGATTTGCTTAAATGAATCAAATAAATATAGATTAAGATTTTAGCATTGTTTTGGAGACAAGTACATTACTACATTGAAGCAATTTGAGGCCTCTAAACATTAAAGAAATTTAGGAGTTAAATCAATCAATGTATTAAAGACAAAATTTTGAATTTTTTTGGAATTTGTCCTTTCAAAAATCAAGAGTCCTTACCTTACCAAATCATTTACAAAAAATAAGGTCTTAAAAAACTTAGAATTATCCTATTTGTTATCCTTAAAATATTCAATTACATTCATGAGATCATTATCCTCAAAATTATGCTTGAAAAATCACCTTTTGGAAATAGTTGAAGTCAGGTAAATGAAATCATCCACACTATTTCAGAAAAAAAGATTGAACAAGTTTGACATAATGACATTTTTGAAATATTAATCCCTAAAGGATCGTGTGTCCCACTGGGGAACAATTTGAGACTAGGCGGGTTCCTAAAACCTCAATTTCTAGTGAAAATTTTTTGAATTTTTTTGAGGATGTGTGATTGTGTGAGAGCTTGTGGGTACACAATTTTTATTTCAATCAATGATTGGAAGCAAAAGTTATGGCACAATAAGCAAAATCAGAGTTTGGTAGACAGTACAAAAAAAAATCACAAAAGTCAAAATAAATTTTTTAAACTTTGTTTCCTATAAGATTATATTTTTGTCTACATGTGAAGCTTTTATTCATTCTATTTGGACTATTGGTGAGAAAGTTATGGGCAATCTTATTTTTTGAGCAATCTAAGCATCTTCTTGAAAAAATATATTATAGAATTCATTTTTTGATGCAATTTTTACAATTTTTCAAAAAAATTGTTAGATAGGGTTTAGTTTGCATATTCAAATAATTTAAACATTGGGATTATTGTGTTTCAATTCTAT
Source organism: Antitrichia curtipendula (assembly GCA_951230915.1). Taxonomy (NCBI): domain Eukaryota; kingdom Viridiplantae; phylum Streptophyta; class Bryopsida; order Hypnales; family Leucodontaceae; genus Antitrichia; species Antitrichia curtipendula. The sequence goes on from OX579635.1 coordinate 5,864,591, forward strand.
CTTAAAGATATCAACAATATAGTGTTACCTTCAATTTAAAACCTACTTTTACTTAACAATTTCTTAATGAGTGAAAATTAATTGTTTTTTTCCTAATTTTTTCCCCCTAGATTCTCAACTAAACTATACAACATAAAATATTAGGAAAACATCATCTTTAGTGCAAATTTTTTTTGTTAAGAAGATTCAAAGCCAAAAAATCTAATTGAACAAGGTACTAAAAAACTTGTTTTCTTCACTTTAAATGCAAATGTCTGGCAATCAATGTGGTCAAAGTTCCTGAAATTTTTCCACACATTCTTATACTAGTCTAGTATAAGATCCCATGGTTCAACATGCAAAAAAAAAAATTCTAAAGTTTTTTTCTCTTTGCAATAGAAAATGCAGTTTTGACTTTTGAGTGTCTTTTGATGGATAAAATGCCTTAGTCCTTTAGGGGTTAAAAAGAATTTACACATAAAGAGAAATTAATTTTAAAAAAATAAATTGAAATTATATATTTTTAAGTAATTTTTAATTAATTACAAATTTTTAAATGAATTTTCCAATTGATCCAAAAGAGTCTCTAGGCTACCTCCAAACTAATAAAATATGCATGCGTAATAGTCATTAATCCATAATACTCATGGGCTCACCTAAGCAATTACAATTTTTCTTGAGATGACCTCAACATCAAGATGTAAGAAAATCAATTTCTATGTTTGTTTTTATGATCATGGATTCACGCTTTAAAAGTTGTAGTTCTTGAAGTAGGCACTAGTAAAAAGAAGATAGTTGATCACAAACAATAGATACAACAAAGTATAAATTAATATTAAATATAAAAATATAAAAAAACTAAATTTTTTCCGTTTGTGACAACTTGATGGTAATCAAATTTCACCAAAAAAATGAAGTTGAAACCATCTTCAATGTTCATAAGTGCACCCACAAAGGAGCCCTAGTTGTACAAATGTGAAGGACCTAAATGCATATTTAGATGCCCCTTGGTAGACACAGTTATGCCCTCCTTCAATGTAATTAGACCACAAAAATTTCAATCTCTAGATCAATAATTTTAAATACTCCCCAATTATACTAAAATTCCCTAAACCTCAAAGTGTGACAAATAAGCAAAATAAAAAAAATAAAAGACATATTATTACAATCAAGTAAGCCATACCTAATAAAAATTTCAATTTCATTAGGTTCATGCTTCAATAGTTATAGTGGATGACAACTCCATCACTCTAAATGTGATGCACAATTAGATTGGTCATTCTTGCAATCATCTTTATAATGCATTTAAAGAGAGCTGCAAAAAATGCCTTGCAATTTTTTTGGCTCAAAACAACCTATTTGAGTAAGTATTGTGACTTTTGGAATAATTTTTTAAATTAAAAAAATATGAATAACTTGCAAAGAATTGAAAATAGTATTTCTTTAAAAATGAAAACCTAAAAAAAATATTTTAAAAAGTTATGCACAAAAAAATGCCAATGATGAAAAATGCCATTAAAATGGTTACTTTGATGACAACTACTAGATGTATCTTCATTTCAAATTTAATATAAAACTAACATATGATGCAAAATTTATGAGCAAAAAAACACCTATTTAAGGCCAAGGGGACAAAAAATAGAAGAAATGCTTTTTCTAATCACCCTAAAGGGTGATTGCAACAAAGACCAGTTGTATTTTGTGTCACAATTGGTGTGTTGGAGTTGTCATTGACCATATATTTTGGAAAATAAAGTCGATGTACTTGAAATTTCTTTACTAAAGATGTCTAACTTGGAAGTAATAAGATTCCTTATTTTGAAAAAAATTGGAAAAAGAAATTATAATCAAATTTCAATTTAGCTAATTTGTCACACTTTTCAATTTAGGATTTCTTAGTATTGTGAAGTATTCAAAAATAATGATGTAGACTTGAAATTTTTGTGGGCTATTTCCACGCTAGTTGGGCAAGTGCCTACCAAAAGAAACTTAAAAGAAAATTATTTTATGTCCTCCTCATGCATGCTAATAGGTTTCTCTTGTGCATGCACTTCTGAACATTGAAGATGATTGTAAGATCTTTGGTAAAATCTCTTCATCATAAAGTTCTCCCAGTTGAAAAAATTTTAGTTTCTTTGAAAATTATTTTTCCTATTTCTTACAAATTAGAACAAAGTATCTATTCTCTTGAGATTTTTCACTTTTCTAATTCTCCTACTTAGAATTTGTTTTTATGATTTTCCTTCCTAGGAACTAGGGTACCTTTTTTTTCAAAGGTGTATATATTAAATATACTTTTTATATTTTAAAAAAAAATCTAATTTTAAAATATTCCCTAAAAAATCATGAGTACTATGCAAAATACTACTAAAATCGTTTAGTCTTTCTTGCAACCACCCCTTTAGTCTAATTTCAAGGGATATAATTGTTTAACTATAGAAAGCTCTTGTATTCCTTTCAACAAGAAATTAAAAATGAAATTATATACATGAAATTAATATATTTTGAGGACAATGTTAGCATTAAAACTATAATTATACAAATTTTTTTAATGTATTATATACATGAAATTATATACATGTATTATAGACCAAGATAACCAATATTTTGGTCTTTTTAATAAAAATTTAAGATAAAACACTACAAATGAATTGTGTATTTAATTGGAGAGAGCTTTATTTATGGAATTTTTTTAATTATGCATAAGTGTTTCAATTTTTCATATATATTTTGAATTTTTTATAATAAATATGCAAACCAACATTTTTAACATTCATTTAATTTAATTGGTCTTTACTTAACTTTTTCAATTTTTCATCATTTTAAGAACTTTTTAATTCGATATAATTTTGTAAAGTGCCATCTTATAAGATGTGTTACTGTTGATGACCTTTATGTATAATATGAAAGACTGAGAGTTGTGTATCTAGAGTGTTTATTGTTGACTACATCATTGAATTTGATTATTTTTTTAAGCAAGAACTAAAAAATTGCAAGTTTACATATAGAGTTTGTAAATTATTCATCCACTTGTGAAATCAAAGATAGAATCTACTATCTATTTGGTGAAAAAATACGAACAACATGTTTTTGATTAATCCCCCCACTTTTGATTCTCAAAAATTGCAGATTATTGATTTGCAAGATACAAACAACATATTTTTGATTAATTCCCCTACTTTTGATTATCAAAAACTACAAACCATTGATCTACTCACAAAAAAAATCCTAAAACCAGTCCTTAAGTTGTTGATCTCAATGATCTGGGATCTGGGTTTGTATATTGACACAAAAGATATATACGGATACATAATACAAATACAAATATAAATGCATTAACAAAAAATATCCTGTATTGATTGCATATCTTATATCAATCTGAAATTATAAATAGGATGGTGGTGGTGGTTCAGGTTGGGTTGGTGGAAATTTAAAAATATATTCAAATTAGTTCACTTATAAATTTTGACTCACTATGTATTCAAAAGACAGGTACATATATCATGTACACATTTGAAAGAATCTGCTATATTTTAGTATTAAAACTTGAAAGTAGTGTTTAGTTGATTCACATTTTCACATCATTTAACAATATTTTCCTAGACATGGCCTCCAACAACTTCATAAATCATCATGCTATTGATGTTAGTTTTGGAAATCTATTTGGAGTTTGGAGTTTGGACTTTAATGCAAATTTAAGAGAGTAGAAATTTTATGCACTTAAATCTATATACTAGAAATAGTAAGTGCCGAAAGTCATTTGTCTTATGTTTAATTAATCAAACATAATAAAAGCATGTATGGAAATTCTTGTTAAATCGCAGTATTTTGTATGCCATTTTTAAACCACTCGGTTTGAACTCTAGAGATGATATCCAGTACAAATATAGATTTAAAAAACCTTGAACTTTTATAGATCTCAAAATTCTAAGACTCATACAAATTTCAAACTGTATGGTCTAAATTATGAAAGTGGCATCTACAATGTATGTAGATTTCATACATCTAGGATTGTTGTACATTTTAAACCGCTCCATCTAAACTATAAAAATTGCCAAGGTTAAGGAATTTCGCCATTTTAATGAAATTGCCCATATGTTCAAAATTCTTAAATCATGAATAGGTAAAGATTTATTTCATCTAATAAAGATAATACCATAGGTATATACTAAGGGACAAAATTTCTCTCGGGCAACTTAAAAGTGAACCAACTCTAATAGAAAATACCCTTCAAATTGGGGAAGGACATAAGGTATGTAAACCTATAATCGACACTAATTGAAGCTATACTTAGTTCGAAAATGTACTTTTATTGGGTCATATTATTCATTTATTCTAACAGACTTGAAGCACGCATTATTTAGACACTGAAAGAATAAGTTGTGAATTTTGTAAGTGCTAAGTCACTCGGTAAATGGAAACCCAACCCAATGCTTCAAGAGTGTTAGGAGACCTAAACGTTTTGTGGAAGTCACAAAATGGTTTGAATTAGAGCCTTGCATATGCTTACCCGAACATTGTCGCAAAAATTGGTGTCAGTAACGTGAGCGCGCTGAGCTCCGTTAGACTGCCTGCACCATTGCAATCATTGAACAAGACTTTGTTTTAAAGCTCCAACTTTGATAGTTATTAATTATTATTCCATCTGAAAATATTCATCTCAAATCTTCTGCACTTGCGAAATGCTAAAACCCGAGCTTAGAATCTGCAGCAATCAAAGTGAGACCACAAGAGATTTACACAGAAAACAGTTACAAAGAGGAAGGTTAATACAGCAAGTACCTTTGGTTGCATTATAGAAGAACAAACCGGTGCCGATGGCACTACCAAATACGGAGGTGTAGAAAAGACCGGCCCAATCTGCAAGGCTCAGTTCTCCCAGATGCCCACTAACTGCTGAATCTTGCTTATAACATGATAGGGCAATGACTGGAATACCGCCCAAAATCATGTGCTGGAAAACCATTCAAAGGCAAAGACATCACTGAATCAATACGAGAACATTGAAAACATTGGCACTATGAAATTCAGTTAGTTTTTGAAACTAGTGATCCGCCCGATGGTCACTCTCTTGTAAACTACGAGATCAAAGAGCAATTTTAAGGGGAAAAAGTGTTGGGAATATCCTACCCAAATTTCTCAAATTTTCATAAAGTATCTAAAATGTACCAAGGTATATTTGATAACCTAAGAATTTTCTTTAAAACAAATTGTAGGGACTTTTATTTTAGCTCTTAAAATTTTATAAATATTAATCGTCACTGTGTATAATATGCAGGGAGGGACCTCCCAGTACAACCAATATTATTTTCCGACAAGACATACATGTGCTTGACAGAGATCCCTTGAATGGATTCCACACTCCAGGTGCTCAGTCTCTCAGCTAAGAACTCCTTTCAGAAAGAAACAATTATATCTCTCCCATAGACTTCCTTATAGTTTCTGAAATGATTCAAGCAGGATAGACTATGGTGGTCAAACTGTAAATTTGAATGAGAAATTTGAGTCAAAACCATAGTTCCGAGAGACGCCATAGTAGAAAAATTTATAGATTTATTTATTTTAATTTTAATTTTAATATTTAAAAAGTATATAGGGGTTCCAAAGTTTTGTTTGCATGTGGTTTCTAATGGATACTCTAAGTGAATTCCCCGAGAAGCCATATCTAATAAAAATTTCACTTTCATTGGGTTTGTGCTTCGATAGTTATAGTGGGTGACAATTCCATTACTCTAAATGTGATGCAAAATAGTATTTGTCATTCTTGCAATTACCTGTATAATGCATTTTAGAAGAGCTGCAAAAACATTTGCCACTTTTTGGGCTCTAAACAACCTATTTGAGTAAGTATTGTAACTTTGGAATAATTCTTTTAAACTAAAAAAAATATGGATAATTTGTAAATCATTGAAAATAATATGTCTTTAAAAATACAAACATAGAAAATTTCATTTTTAAAAGTTATGCACAAAAAAATGCCAATGATGAAAAATGCCATGAAAATGGTCACTTTGATGTTTGATTTTTAGAAAAAATAAATAAAATTTAAATGAATAAATAAAATTTTCTAACTTCAAGATGCTCATTCACAATCATTTTCACCTTTGAGAAAAAAAATTGTGTTCTTTGCATTTAAACAAAGGTAGTGCACATTGAGCACATGGTGAAGGTAGATAGTTTACTAGTTGTTTTTTCTAAATCTCTTTGTGGGCTTATGTAAGTGTATAACTTTAACTCCTGAAGTCTCAAAGCCATTTTTCTGTCATAAAACACTCAAAACTGCCATTTCTGTTGCATTCACCCAAGAAAGCAAAAAAATAAACATTATTTTTAGAATCTAACCATGGGATCTTGTACTTCACTTGTCTGATACGGTGTGGTAAAAATTTCATCAAATTTGACCGTACGGATTGGAAGATATTAGCATTCAAAGTTGGACAAGAAAGTTTTTTTCAAGAACATCCTTAGATTGCCCAAAAAACAAGATCGTCCATAACTCTCTCATCACTAGTCCAAATAGAATGATTCAAAGTTTTACATGTAGAAAAAAATATAATGTGTTAGGGTTTATTTATTTATTTGTTTTTATTTTTTGTGATTTTTTTTGGGTTGCCCGCCAACCTCCGTTTTTGGCTCTTTGTGCAAGAATTTTTGTTTTGGGGCACTGATTGAATTAATAATTATATTCCCAAGAAGCTTATGTATTTTTCTAGCTTAATAAAAAAATTTAGTAAATTATGATGAATATTGAGACCGTATGAGCCTACCCAAAGTTGCATTTTGGCCCCCATAGGAACAATGGGACTTTAGAGGTTAAAAAAAGTCCTTGTATCCCAACTTTAAGGTTCAAATTTGCGTTTCTGGATCATAAACAAAGCTAAATCTCCCATAATGACCACACTAGAAATCCAATTGAGGGGTATTATAAAATAGGCAAATCATTTTTTTTTAATTTGGAAATTATTCAATGTCTATAGCTACCAACTAGATGTACCTTCATTTCAAATTTCACGTAAAACTAACATACAATGCAAAATTTCTGAGCAAAAAAACACCTATTTAAGGCCAAGGGGACAAAAAATAGAAGAAGTGCTTTAGACCCATGCAATCACCCATATTTTGTGTCACAATTGGTGTGCCGGAGTTGTCATTGACTATAAATTTTGGAAAATGAAGCCGATGTATTGGAAAAATGGCTAACTTGGAAGTAATGAGATTCCTTATTTTGAAAAAAAAAATGAAAAAAAAAATTATAATTAAATTTCAATTTAGCTAATTTGTCACACTTTACAATTTAGGATTTTGTAGTATTGTGAAGTATTCAAAAAGAATGATGTAGACTTGAAATTTTTGTGGGCTATTTCCACACTAGTTGGGCAAGTGCCTACCAAAAGAAACTTATTTTATGTCCTCCACATGCGTGCTAATAGGGTTCTCTTGTGCATGCACTTCTGAACATTGAAGATGGTTTTGAGATCATTCCTTTGGTGAAATCTCTTCATCATAAAGTTCTCCCAGTTGGAAATTTTTTAGTTTCTTTGAAAATTATTTTTCCTATTTATTCAACAAATTAAAACAACAAAGTACCTATCTTCTTGAGTTTTTTCACTTTTCTAATTCTCCTACTTAGAAAACATTTCTATGATTTTCCTTCCTAGGGTGCCTTTTTATTAAAGGTGTATATATTGAATATATTTTTTATATTTAAAAAAATCTAATTTTCAAGTATTCCCCAAAAAATCATGAGTATCATGCAAAATGCTATTAAAATTGTTCAGCTTTTCTTGCAACCACCCCTTTAGACTAATTTCAAGGGATATAATTGTTAAATTTAGAAAACTATCGTATCCCTTTTAGCAAGAAATTTAAAATGAAATTATATACACAAAATTAATATTTTTTGAGGACAATATTAGCATTAAAATTATAGTTATACAGGGTTTTTTAATACATGTATTATAGACCAAGATAACCAATATTTTGGTCTTTTTTGGTCTTTTTTGGTCTTTTAAAATATTTTTATTTTAAATAAAACACTGCAAATGAACTATGCATTTAATTGGAGGGAGCTTTTTGTATGGAATTTTTAAAATTATGCATAGGTGTTTCAATTCTTCATATATATTATAAATTTTTTATAATAAATATACATACCTGTCCAACGTTTTTTACATTCATTTTATTTAATTGGTCTTCACCTATCTTTTTCAAATTTTCATCTTTATAACTACTTTTTAATTTGATGTAATTTTTTGAAAAAGCCATCTTATAAGATGTGTTTAATGTTTATGACCCTTACATATAATATGAAAGTTGTGTACCTAGAGTGTTGATTGTTGACTACATCATTGAGTTTGATTATTTTTTTCAAGTAAGAAACAAAAATTTGCAGGTTTGCATATAGAGTTTGTAAATTATTCCTCCACATGTGAAATCAAAGAAAGAATCTACTATACTATTTGGTGGAAAGATGCAAACAACATGTTTTTCATTCATTTCTCTACTTTTTATTATCAAAAATTGACTTAGAATGAGATTGGTCAATGGGTCCAACTCAAATAGTTAAAGTGTTGTCAGTTGACTTGGCTCAATCAATTGTTAACAAATGACAATCTTCAATGGTAAGGCTAGATAACCTAGATTGCTAGATACTTTAAGTTTTCAACCACCAAAGCTATCATTGACTTCAAGACTATCTAAGAAATCAAGCAAATGGCTTCTCCAATGGTTATACAAAAATTTGCTTCTTATAAATTTTCATTGAATTCAATGATTGTCAAATATGTATCATTCTATTTTTATTGTTATATATAATATTTAATTGTAAGAAATTCAATTATCTTTTATTAGATGAAATAAAGCTTTACCTATTCATGATTTAAGAGTTTTGAACATATGGGCAATTTCATTAAAAGCAAAATTCTTTAACTTTGGTAGTTTTTATAGTTTAGATGGGGCGGTTTAAAATGTACAACAATCCTAGATGTATGAAATCTACATACATTGTAGATACCACTTTCATAATTTAGAGTTTTAGACCACACAATTTGAAATTTGTATGAGTCTTAGAATTTTGAGATCTATAAAAGTTCAAGATTTTTTAAATCTATATTATTTTGTATTAGATATCATCTCTAGAGTTCAAACCGAGTGGCCTAAAAATGGCATACAAAATACCGCCATTTTAACAAAAATTTCTATACATGCTTTTATTGTATTTGATTAATTAAACATAAGACAAATGACTTTCGGCACTTATTATTTCTAGTATATAGATTTAAGTGCATAAAACTTCGACTCTCTTAAGTTTGCATTAAAGTCCAAAGTCCAAACTCCAAAGAGATTTCCAAAACTAACATCAATAGCATAATGATTTATGAAGTTGTTGGTAGCCATGTCTAGGAAAATATTGTTATATGATGTGAAAATGTGAAATCAACTAAACACTACTTTCGAGTTTTAATACTAAAGTATAGCAAATTCTTTTAAATGTGTACCTAATATATGTACCTGTCTTTTGAACATATAGTAAGCCAAAATTTATAGGTGAATCAATTTGAATATATTTTTAAATTTCCACCACCCCAACCACCACCACCATCCTATTTATAATTTCAGATTGATATAAGATATGCAATCAATATGGGATATTTTATATTACTGTATTTACATTTGTGTTTGTATTATATATCGGTATATATATTTTGTGTCAATATACAAACCTAAATCCCAGATCATTAAGATCAACAATTTAGGGCTTGCATTAGAAAAAATCTGGACTATCCAGAAGGCTGTTTGACTTTCTAGAATTGTGCAATTACAGAAAAAAAATATTAAAAAATTGAAATTAAAAAATGAAATAAAATATTTATTTATTTATTTCATAGTTCCACACAAGACTGGAGACTTTTTAAGAAAATTCAATTTTCTTTTAATTAAAAAAAAAAAAAAAAACTTTTTTATTTGCAATTTTTGATAATCAAAAGTAGGGGAATTAATCAAAAACATGTTGTTTGCATTTTTACACCAAATAGTATAGTAGATTCTTTCTTTGATTTCACAAGTGGATGAATAATTTACAAACTCTATATGCAAACTTGCAATTTTTTAGTTCTTAGTTGAAAAACAATAATCAAACTCAATGATGTAGTCAACAATCAACACTCTAGGTACACAACTCTCAATCATACTTGTCACATTGGACAAGTTACTATTCATTTTATGTCATGTAGGACGAGTTACTATAGGATGAGCCCATGAGTATTATGGATTAATGACTATTACGCATGCACATTTTATTAGTTTGGAGGTAGCCTAGAGACTTTTTTGGATCAATTGGAAAGTTCATTTAAATATTTGTAGTTAATTAAAAATTACTTAAAAATATATAATTTCAATTTATTTTTTTAAAATTAATTTCTCTTTATGTGTAAATTCTTTTTAACCCCTAAAGGACTAAGGCATTTTATCCATCAAAAGACACTCAAAAGTCAAAACTGCATTTTCTATTGCAAAGAGAAAAAAACTTTAGAATTTTTATTTTTGCATATCAAACCATGGGATCTTATACTAGACTAGTATAAGAATGTGTGGAAGAAATTTCAGGATCTTTGACCACATTGATTGCAAGACATTTGCATTTAAAGTGAAGAAAACAAGTTTTTTAGCACCTCATTCATTTAGATTTTTTGGCTTTGAACCTTCTTAACAAAAAAATTTTGCACTAAAGATGATGTTTTCCTAATATTTTATGTTGTATAGTTTAGTTAAGAATCAAGGGGAAAAAAATTAGGAAAAAAACAATTAATTTTCACTCATTAAAAAATTGTTAAGTAAAAGTAGGTTTTAGATTGAAGGTAACACTATATTGTTAATACTTTTAAGATGGAATTGAACACAATAATCCCAATGTTTAAATTATTTGAGTATGCAAACTAAACCCTATCTAACAATTTTTTTTGAAAAATTGTAAAAATTGCATTAAAAAATGAATTCTATAATATATTTTTTCAAGAAGATGCTTAGATTGCTCAAAAAATAAGATTGCCCATAACTTTCTCACCAATAGTCCAAATAAAATGAATAAAAGCTTCACATGTAGACAAAAATATAATCTTATAGGAAAAAAAGTTTAAAAATTTTATTTTGACTTTTGTGACTTTTTTTTGTATTGTCTGCTAAACTCTGATTTTGCTTATTGTGCCATAACTTTTGCTTCCATTCACTGATTGAAATAAAAATTGTATATCCACAAGCTCTTACACAATCACACATCCTCAAAGAAATTCAAAAAAATTCACTAGAAATTGAGGTTATAGGAACCCGCCTAGTCTCAAATTGTTTCCCAAGGGGACACATGGGCCTTTAGGGGTTAATATTTCAAAAATGTCATTATGTCAAACTTATTCAATCTTTTTTTCTGAAATAGTGTGGATGATCTCATTTACCTGACTTCAACTATTTCCAAAAGGTGATTTTTCAAGCATAATTTTGAGGATAATGATTTCATGAATGTAATTGAATATTTTAAGAATAACAAATAGGATAATTCTAAATTTTTCGAGACCTTATTCTTTGTAAATGATTTGGTAAGGTAAGGACTCTTGATTTTTGAAAGGACAAATTCCAAAAAAATTCAAAATTTTGTCTTTAATACATTGATTGATTTAACTCCTAAATTTCTTTAATGTTTAGAGGCCTCAAATTGCTTCAATGTAGTAATGTACTTGTCTCCAAAACAATGCTAAAATCTTAATCTATATTTATTTGATTCATTTAAGCAAATCCAACTATAGGATAATTCTATAATTTTATGAACTTCAAAATGTGGGCTTTTCTCTCGGCTTTTCTAGCACTTCCAAAAAGAGAAGTTTTGTCTTTCAATATTTTAAGACAAAAACAAATATGTCATAAAATTTGTGCATTTTAGACTTTTGGTCTATATATTGAAAAATGTATTCAAAATATATATTAATTTGTTTTAACCTAATAAAAATTCATACTCATTTTTCAAAAAAATTATAAAATGAAAGACAAGGACCCAAGGTTATCCAAATCACATCATGTCATGACATGACGATGTCATAAGCAAGGTTGTCTAGTGTGACTTGACTTGAAGTTTTCACATCATAATGTCATGTCATGTCAAGGTTGTCCCATTGGACAAGTTCCTCTTCATTGCATGTCTCATTGGAGAAATAGACAAGTTCATGTTTAATATTTGTTCCATTAGATTCATCCAATCATTAAAGAAAATTTGGATTCTTTAAAGGGTTGTTTGTCTACTAACCAAATTTGCAAATACAACAAAATTGATTTTATTTTATTTTCAAAAGAGTATTTTAAAAGTACTAAAAAGCATGTACCACATGATTTCTTCAAGTGCCATATCAAATTGCGATTTCAAATTTTTTCAATTATTTAAAAAAAATAGTATGTTTAAATTTTTTATTTCTTTCCTATATTTGTACATCTAAATGACGTGTTTCAACTCTCTAGAATGTCTAGATTTTTTCTAATGGTCTCAAAAGTATGTCTCAACTCTCAAGCAAATGTAATAATAGTTACCTATTCAATATGACAAACTTGTGCCATGTCTATCATAACACGTCAAGATTCCTCCCAAATCCTAACAATCCTAGTATCCTACCACTAAGGCACTAAAACCTTAAATTCTAAGCATTTCTAAGACTAATTTTATACTATTTTATAGCAATCATGGATGAAAAATCAAATATAATATCACTATTTTAATTTAAATCTATTCGTCCAGTTTTTGTTAATTTTTTGTTAATTTTATGGTATTACATCTAAATAGTAGAAAGGTTTAAGATTTAAGAAACCCAAGTAGGTGGAAGGGACATCCTCATATAAGGCTTTTCCTATCAATTTTATAAAAATCATAAACTTTAAATGATTTGCAAGGCACAAAATGTGTGACAAGATAGAGGCCCTTGATTCACATCAACTCCATAATCAAGCCATCAAACCATTGAGTCACCTTAACACTTCTTAGTAAACTTTGCAAATAATTGTTTCTATTAACCAAATTATATAGAACACATCAAAATTATTACATTGTAAAGTTCCCATTAGAATAAGATGTCAAGTAACTAGAGACTAAACTATTGATGTGCCATAAATTAAATCCTATAAGAAATGCGATTTAGAACCCCCCAAAAGATAAGTCACCATAGACTTGAAACATAGTTGTTTATCTTGACAAGACTTGGAGTTTTTACATCGTGATGTCACATAAAGTCATATCAAGACGCGTGTTGACACCTCAAGATTTCCTCAAAATCGTGACAATCTTAAACTCTAAAAAAATTTAAGACATTATTTCCTTATTTTATGAAAACAATGGGTGAAAAATCAAATGTATTACTACTATATAGGATGTTAGTGCAATTTATGATGTTCTTTTTAGAAACTTTTATGATATTCCATCCAAATAATTAGAACATTTGGCATCATAAAATGGAATTTGAGGTCATGTCAAGTCACATATAGTAACATCCTAATGTCATGACTTGTTGTGACGTGGACTGTAACCTTGGCTTGAAAAGAAAAGTGAAATGGTGAATTATTCAAAGAGGTTGTGGGCCCTATTTGAACCCATGACATCCAACAATCCTTGTCACCGCAATTATAATGGAAAAAATTCCCAAAAAAGCTCAAAACATCACACAAAAAAATGAAAATTAACAAACTACAATCTAAAAACTTATAAAACTCAAAAGACCTAAGAAGATGCTATATCTAATCTCCTCACTTTAAACACGAGTAATCACTTCCAGACCACTTATAAAAACCTATCAGCAAAACAACTTGTGTATATTCAAGAGTGGATTCAACCACATAGTAATTATCATGATATATCTGTATATATAGTTCATCCATGTGATGTCATCTAACATGATTAGGTTTAATTACTTTAATATATGCAATGGCATCCAATAAAAGAGATGGAACTAGCCAAATCATTCAACCTTGTATCCCAAATTGTCTAGGTAGTTGAGCCTAATTCAAACTCCACCACAAATTATTTAAGTTAAGTCCATATATTAAAACTATAAGCTAACAACTCAAATATATAGCCCGGTACTTCATGTTTCTTGATATGGTAGAAATTACATATTCATTGGCAACCAATAAGAGAGGTGGAACTAGTCAAGTCATATAGCCTTGTGCTAGAGCATATCCCAAGCGGTTGAATTTAAATTAAACTCCATTATTTATTATTAAATTAGGTTCACTAATTCAAACTATATGCCACCATCCATAGATGGCATGACTTAGCCATGCGATGTCATTCCATCAATTGACATGACTGGGTTTTATAATATGTATTGGAATCCAATGTTATTGGTCAAGTTATAAAGCTTGGTTCTATTTCCTAACTCAAGTAGTTAAATCCAATTCACATCAGGTTTAGCATTTATAATAATAGCATAAGACAATAGTTATATGTGGCCCATCTTAATAAATAAGGTACTAAATAGAAAGGAGGGTGGGAGAGGCATTCCTAACAAAGATGAAAATGGTAAGTACATACTTGAATCTAAAACATACAACATCTTAGTTACTAAAATAGATATCCTCCAGAGATAAGCTATTAATTTTCAAAAATATATATTTATAAAGAGCATTCCTCTTTTATGAACAATGGAAATTAATGTTTTTTCAAAGGGGCATTCATACATATTAACCTTCATAAAAGTTTAGAACATTATAAAACAAGATGTAATGAGACTAAAGGTTTGGGGTATAGGGTGTCACCACAATCTTGATCAAAAAGTTGTTTTAAGAAAATCATAGTGCATAATTAAAAAGCAGCATCTTCCTTTGTTGACCCAATTTAGACGATGAAACCATCAAAGTGTTCATGAGAATTGGTTTACAAATTTCTATGTAGCTCCAAAAATTGTCTTTATAAATTAATGTAGGAAACTATAGGCTACCACAAGCTACACAACAAGAGGGTATTGTAGTTCAAAAATTGTTGTGGAAATCTCCATAGTCTTGTATATAGATCCTCATACAAGATGTTCAAGTACCCTAATCGTTAGGTTTAGACCTGTGATAGATACACATGGTAATGCAAAATTGTTTATTTGCTCCAAACAAGTCCCTTCTCTCTAGTGAAAGCATATAGTCATTTGCCAACCATTTGTGCATTATTGTATTCAACTTGCCAAAGATTATGGAAGTCCTTCTTGTAGTGCAATGCAATAGTTTAAGAGCCTTCCACACTTTCAATGTCCTCTATCCTTCATCACCGAGCACTCCAAACCAACATTGAAATTACTTTGATTGAGAATACCACCAATGGATAGGAATAGGAAAAATATTATGTCCTTTACAAGCAAAGTACACATTTTAATGAAAACCAAGGTACCCAATTCAAGCTCTTTAAGGGACACTCCTTGAATCCAAATTGGCTCCATTGCTACAAAGTAACTAAAGTATGACTGCCACTACGATAAATTGAAATTTCTAAGTAAAAGATTTTCACGTTAGCATGTTTGACTAGGACTAGTCATAGTTTAGTCATGGTTTAGTCACTTTGTGAATGATTATTGAGTTTCTATTTCAATCATATAATGTTGGTTTTTGTTAAATGGAAAAATAAAAATATGACTACTTTGTAGTGATTGTTCAATCTTTTTTTAAATGTTAACGGATTCCTACTAGCAAAGCTTGAAAGCATTTAGTATATTCTAAACAACAATAATTGAAGTCATTTTGCAAAACACTTGCAAAGCAGGCATAGCAAGGATTGTCATTTGCCAAGGACCACATTAGTATAAATTAATTACCTTTTATGTCAAATGTAAGGTAAAATACATAGTAGATTTTACTATGAAAAATAATACAAAAATGAATGCAAAATGGTTTTTATACATAATATATTTCATTTTCATTTATATATTGATTGAGTTTTTAAATTCTTGAGTATATAATTGATGACATACTTGTCATTGATTTCTAATCTTTTTTTAAATCCTAACAAATAACCATGTTTTATTGATTAGTCTTGCATAAGAACTTAGAATTTTTCTTTTTACACTTTTGTTCTCAAGATTTACATTTTTGTAGGCATATCTAATATTGTATTCATATTGCATATCCTTTAATTCATTAAGCTCATTGTGGACAATTCAAGTTTTAGAGATATTGATTTTAAATCTTTATGGTTGTCTAAGCAATATTTATGAAAAAATTTGGTTCATTCAACACAACTAATGTAGACCAATATAGTACAAATTTAGCATATGATCACTCAATAGTTATTCAATACCTTAATCATATATGAACGACTTATAAATTACTAAAATACAATTGCATCAACTTATAGAGTAATCATTTTTATACATCTAAGCCATAAAAAATGTATTTTAGTGTGCAAATAAGATCTTCCTTGGATGGATGATGAATGGATGACATAGATGAAATTCATTTACACATCATCTCTATGGTAGTACCTCTTGTTGTGGGAAAAGCTAGGCTATCATTCTTGACCCTACATGCAACATTTTAATACTAAATTGACTACCTTAAACAAAGTATTTTTAAACAATACATCAATTTTTGAAATTCTATTTTTAGTGATTTTTGTTTCAATGATTTTGACATTATTATTTTGGGATTTGACACCACTATTTTTGACTATGAAATGTCTATTTTTAATTAAAAGAATCTTAGTAAGCGCTCAAGTCAAAGCACTAATCATTGAATGAGTCAATGCTCAATGCTCCTTGCTCACATTCTAGTGTCGTTGCATAGCTACTACAGCCATCGTGAAGACGTGAACTCTATTAGGCGGTGCATATGTCACGTCCTTAATCTATTCCTCAACCTTCTTTGTTTCCATCTTTAGATCCTCCATCCTCTAAAATTCTTCATCTTGTACACAAGTACTTAACACAAAGTCGACATTATGAAATCGATAGAGCAAAACTATAGCTATAGAGCTGAGCAATGAATTCTTGCTTTGCTTTTGCTAAGTACAAGCTTGAACCCCCAAAGTCTATGCACGTTTACAACCATAGCAAAAACCTACAGCAATTGAAATCAAACAACTTACAAGAAGAAACAAAAATCCACAAAAAAATGAACAAGTATCGCTTTTCAATGCAATATCGATCTAGCCAAAGATCAATTGGGTCAACAATTGGAAATTGTAAGTTACCTGACAATCTCCCTCCCGCAAAAAAGACGATCAATAGGCAAGGAAGACGATCCACATGTTGATAAATAAGCAAGAAACGCATCTCCTACGGCATCGATCGGGTTGTGATTTGACAAATAAACACGCATTCGAATCATGCATTTTAGTACATGTCATAGTTCAAAATTGAAGAGTGACTACAATATTTTTATATTAAATATGTTGATTCATTTCCAATTGGTGATTGATTGAAATTTCAATGGACCAAAAGGCAACCCTAGTTTATGGCGTAGAGAAAAAAAGTGATTTGAATCACAATGCAATCATAGTGCAATCATAGAAAATTAGAGACATAAACACATAGTGTAATTATAAAAACAATTGTTTGTCATTTGTCTCAATTGCATTCCAACTATTTTTGGTAATAATCATAAAAAATGACTCAAAAATGACTATGTTGAAATTTTTTTATTTCTTGGTTTGAATTTACAACTGCAAAATAACTAATTACTAGCTACAATAGTTATATACACAACTTACTATTACATAACCAACATATGACTTCTCAAATGATTGGACAATGATTGGCAATTTATTAGAAATGACTAGAATTGATGCTTGTCAACTAAACAACAATTAATAACTTGTGCCACATCAACAATCATGTCAATTATTGGATGGCAGTTGCTAGTTGCCACATTGAAGATATTCAATCACCAATCACCAATCACATTCACCTCAACAAACATATAAGCAACCAGTCAACCACTGATCACATCCACTATAACAAACACGTTTTGTGTCACAACCCATGTTAGCCAAACCGGTCAATACAATAACTCCGTCAACATCAAACTTCTACACCAATAATCAGATGAGAAATAAATGGATAGAAATAAATGACTACTGAAAAAAATGACTTGCCTACAATGACTTAAATCCTAAAATTTGACTTTAGTTATAGTTTAGTTATAACTCATAAGTGTCCTAAATGACTGGTTTTGACGTTTCACAGTCATTAACCCAATTCATTTCTAGCCCTTTTCCTATTACTAGTGTCATGATATAATGTGACCTAAACAACCTTGGTTAGGACATATGACATGATCCAAATCCAAAGTCCATTATGATGAAATATTTTAATTATTGTTGGATGGAATATTCTAATTTTTTAGACAGAATATCATAAAATTGTCTATAAAAATGACATAAATTGTCTGGTCTACTAGTCATTTAAAAAAATATTGATCAATGCATTTGATTTTTCACCCATGATTATTATAATATGTAAATTTTATAAAATATAAAATTTTGAAAATATTTTGAGTTTAAGATTTAAATCTATCAGAGTTTTGACCAAATTTTGACATGTCATAACATGTCAATGCACTAGAAGAAACCTATCAAATTTTGCTAGTTTTGATGTCAAAACTAGCATCCTAATGTTATGTTTGATGTTCAAAAAATTTGACATTTAGTTTTTGGACATGAAAAAAAACACGAGTTTCTTCTAGTGATGGTGTCAATCATGAAGGACGTGGTCCAATGATATCATGTTATGAGAACTCCAAGTCACTTCATGATAAACAAATAAGGTAAGAGATTGTACACTTGTACTAAATGAAAAAAAACTAAACTACTAATAAATTTTACAATTAAAAATTGTTGAGTCCAATGGCAAGAATTATCTTTTAGAATATTAGTAACAATGGGTATCTTTTATTTTATTTTATAACCAAAAGTTTTTTAAATTGAGTTCCAACTATAACTACTTTATATGTTTTGTCTACCTTCATGGTTTCATTGCTTATAAAATAAACTTTCAATTATTCATAACTTTCATTTCATTATTTGGACTTAAAAAGTTTAAATATTTTTTAGTAAGAATCAATCTGTAGTAGTGTAGTCTATACAATCTAGTAAAGTAATAAATTTAATTAATATTTTTTTAGAATAAATTTTGACTTATTAGGTGCAATTTGACATTGAAATTGAAAAATTCCTTCTCACTTTTGTAATATTTATTAGCATGACCTTAAACAAATCTTCACATACAGATTGTCAATAGAGCTTGCCTTAATTTTGAAAATAAACAAACTAGACTTTCTAGTTATTTAAGGATTAATGAACAAATGATTATTGATTTATGAGAATGTGTCACATTGTTTTTAACCTTTTAATCCCTAAAGGACCATATGTCCTTTCAAAGGACAAGTGGGATTTTGGAAAGGTACCTATGGTCTCAATTTTTGTCTTAATTTTTTGAAACTATTTTTGAAGATAGAAAAATTGATTAGCTTTGTGGGAATGTAATTATTATTTCAATAAGTGCTTGGGAACAAAAGTTATGCTCAAAATAGTGGAGAGGGTAGAAAAAGAAAATTTCAAAAATTAGAACTAGAATTTTTTTTTCTATAGATTATACTTTTGTCTACATAAAAAGTTTTTATTCCATCCATTTGGATTTGTTATGAGAAAGTTATGGACAATCTTATTTTTTGGGCAATTAAAGCATGCTTTATAAAAAATAACTAATAGGTTCATTTCTAAATGCAATTTTTACAATTAAAAAAATTAAAATTCCACATAGTTAAGTTTGATTTCTAGAATAATCTCACCATTGGAATTAGTCCATTTTAATTCCATTTGAGAAATATTAATAATTTAGATTTTTTTAAATATGAAAATTAGATTTTTTTGAATTTTTTCTTTCTTTTCTAGAATCTCAATTCAATTCTCCACCATAAAGATCTAAAGCTCAAAACTCTATAGTGCAAAAAATGAAAGTTAAGAAGGTTCAAAGTCAAAGAATCTATTCCCGCAATGTATTGAAAAACTTATTTATTTCCAATTTAAACGCAAGTATCTTACAATCTGTGCAATCAAAGATTTTGAAATTATTTTTACACGTTTTCATATTAGTTAGGCGTAAGATCCTATAGTTAGATGTGCAAAAAAACAATTTCAAATTTTTTACTCTTTGCTATAGAAATGGCAAATTGACAATTTTGAGTTTTTGACTATTTTTTGACAGAAAAAAAGTTCTAGTCCTTTAGGGGTTAAGATTTGGGAGAACCTAATTACCTATTTGAATATCTACTTTAAAATATTTGATGAATTGAATAGAGTAGCCATATTCAAATATTTCACTTACTAATTTGAATGTCCATTCTTAGAACTTTAATAGAAGTGAATGATCTTCTATTAGATTAAGACACTATTGCATGCAAGAATTCAAAAAATAATTAATGCAATATAGAAGGCTTTGAAGTAATCATCTTTGTTAGTAATCACCTGTGTATGAATTTTGATACATGAAAACCATAATTTATGGTGATAATCTTGGAGCACGACCGAATCATGACCTTCCTAAAATTATCATAAATAGACCATTATTATTTTTAAAAATCAATTTTTTTATTTTTATTCTCTATATATACTTCTCATATATCTCACAACTTCATAAGTCTCCCAATGTTTAGATAACTAAATTTTGGAGAAGGTCAAGTACTAGAGCCTGCTAAGCCATCAGTTCACATTTGAAGCTTGGGTGTCCGGTAACCTCGATAACTTCACGTATTTTAGCCTCGAGTCCTTAACAAAGATTGTCGAAGACTGATTGAGCTATCTGCCAATGATTTGAGTTGTGCGCACTGAATCTTCTTTCAATTAAATTCAAATCCACATACCAAGTATAATTTTCTTTAAACAGTTTTCATAACACCAGCTTCACCTCAGTCACGACTGTTCAGTCAAGCTCATTCATAAAATTTAAGAAGAAATCTGGTAGCATCATCCAATGTCTGGCTCCGCTACTGACGGCGTGATTAAGCAAATCTTCATCAGATGTAACATTATTGCTAAACCACAATCATTGGGCAAGCCCAGCAGATTGTCAAAGATTTATTCCAGTTTCAGCCAATAGCCCCAGTCACGATCACAGCAGACTCTTTTCTGAATTCCCTGCAGGCTTTCTACTGTAAATCCCCTCCAAAGAAACAAAGAAATGTTACAAAGTAACTGTTGTTTACAGGGAATGTGACTCTCACAGGGAAATGTGAGACAGAGAATTTTAAGGGAATTTTTAAGAGGAAATCTGTGCATTTTTGAGTGTTATGTGAAGATGTTTCCACCTCAAAACAACTCAATTTTAAAAATTCCATATTCTAGAATATAGATTTAGGCCTCCAAAATATAATTTCAATGTAGATTTTAGTTTGCATAATCAATACAGTTCGTAGATTTTGGAAACTGAAATCTGAAGGGTATGTAGTTTTTAAATTTCTAATCTTACTAATTTGTACATTTCAAAATTGTTAGTGTAGACTGATTTCTAAATTTCTAAATATTTATAAAATGTAGATTTCATTTGTTTGAACAGTTTACAATTTTGTGTGTAATTTCTAAGATGTTTCCACCTCAAAATGTACTTTCAGTAAATATGTTAGATTTCTGTGAAATGAATATAAAGTCTCCAATGCTGACAACTTACAGTTCTAATAGGACCAACTTCATGGTACGCTCGACAATTGATATCGGACAACTTGCATCTCCTAAAATCTACGAAATATTAGGTGGAATCAATGTTAAATCGTAAGATGCGTCAATGTTGCAAAATCTACTAATTCAGGTTGTACACCGGGAATATGGGGAAATTTTTTGAAATTTTTTGCAAAGAAAGTCCACAATTTCCTTTTGCATAGAAATTCTTTCAAAGATCCCTCCATGATGACAAAAGAACGCAGGGAAACATAGAAACTACAAAAAACTTGCAGTTAAAAACCACAGTATCTCCAAAACAGTCACAGGGAATTCGAAAAAAGTCTGCTGTGCTTCCTCCCCGACTCTCCCACGACCGGCATCCCTTCTTCCACAATCTCCATCTCAAACCCCACGGGAATCACACATCCCCCGTCCACACTCAGCCTCCTCCCACCCAACGTCTTCACCAGGAACTGACATCCTGTGAGCGCCTCCACCAACGTTATCTTCCTCCTCATAATCAAGTCATTTCCTTCTCGAAGAAAAGTTTGGTGTGGTCGCTCTTTCACTGTGTAGGCGACGTCCGAGGCGGGGTGACCGCGGTGGGAGATGCTGCCACGGTTGTGGAAGGTGATCGTGGTGCCGTGTTTCCAGCCAGGGAGGATGCGGACTTCGAAACGGTGGGAGGACGAGGTGGTGGTGCCGTCCGGGTGGAGAGTGGTGCGGGTGTGGGGGAGGACGCGGAGGGAGCCGGTGTAAAGCTCCCGGAGATTGCAACTGAGTATGTGATGCTCCGGAGGTCCGGGAATGGGAGTGGAGAGAGATCTTGAGGGAGCTGGTATAGAAGAAGTGCGAGTTGTACTGCTGGAGGGAGATGACGTGGAGGGAGCTGAATTCATCGTGGAAGCTGGCATTGTGGGGGTGGAGTTGGTGTCGTGGTTTCTTGCTTACGTTTGCCTCAGGCTCTGCGGTAGTTTAAGTTACCACCACCAGTGGGTTTGTTAGAATAGCTAAAGTGCTCTCAGGTGGGTTGACTGCTCTCAAGTGGGTTGCAAAATGACTTCAGGAGTGTTCTGGTTTTGACGTACTAACGACGCAAGTTTCTAGATTCTGGAGATGGATTCACACCGGACTTTCGTGGAATTTCCTCCGACTAATTTGGAGATTCTGCAGTTTTTCCCTGCAAGTTTCTCCTAGTTTTCATGTTTCCCTGTGTTCTAATGTCAACATGGAGGGATCTTCAAAGAATTCCTATACAAGGAAAAAACCATGGATTTTCTTTGCAAGTATTTCATAAATTCTCTCCAAATTCCCTCTGTAAAATTCAAATTGGTAGACTTTGTACACATTTTACATTTCAATGTTTTTTCCACCTGATATTTGGTAGATTTTAGAAGATGCAATTGTCCCATATCAATTGTCAAGGGTACGGTGAGGTTGGACACATAAGACTTGTAAATTGTCATGTAATCTCAAAGCAATGAATTCCAATTGATTTCATAATAATCTAACTTTTCTCTAGAGTTTGTACTATCTAAGCAATTTTGAAACGTGCAAATCTGAAATGTACAAATTTTGAAATGTACAAATCAATGAGATTGGAAATTCAATATCTACATTTCCGTCAGATTTCAGCTTTCAAAATCTGTAAATTGTATTGACTATGCAAGCTAAAATCTACATTAAGCTTAGATTTTGGAGGCATAAATCTACATTCTGAAATATTAAATTTCACAAATTCAATAGATTTGGAGGTGGGGACATCACTGAAAAATGCACAAATTACCCCCTAAAAAATGCACAAAATTCCATGTCTCACATTTCCCTGTGAGAGCTACATTCCCTGTGTACTTGAAAAAAGGCCAAAAAAATAAATTCTCGGAGGGAATTTTTGTTATAGTGCCTACAGGGAACATTGAGAATGTTTGGTGTGATTGCTTAGACGATCGAACTGGACAAGCGCAATCAACCATGCTAGTGTGGAGCTCTAATCGAAATGAAAAAGCACATATAGAAACGGACGTCAATATTAAATAAAAAGAAATTGCAACTATAGACAGTAGAAGAATCTTATTAAATCTTTCGACGCAACTAGCTAAAAGACAGACAGTAGAACCCAGATAGAGAGGTGCTGAAAGTAAATCTTTTCGAAGCGTCCTTTGGAAGCTCCTCAGTTTGTGGGGAGTACTGAGGTGCTTCATCAAAGGAAAAAAAGAAGAATTTTACGTACCGTCAAGTTCTTGGAACCGTTAAAGAGAGGCTGAAAAAGCAGACTGCACCCTGGATTGGGGACGACTACCTTACTCTAACTTCCTCCGACCGGTGCATTGCATCAGCACTGGTACGACACGTAATGCAACAACACAAGACGAACGAATTAGCACGCCGCAGATGCAGATTTTTACTCGTCTGCAAGTCCTTCTCGAACTAGCTAGCTAGTAAAGTGTGTTTTTTCTTCCAGATGATACCCTCCATAGAAGTTTTCTACTTGAGTTTTAAAAAGAGAATTTTAGTTGACGCGATATTCGATCTAGTCTTAAGAAAAGGAGCGTGTCTATGATCGAACTGATGCTAGCAAGAGATCCACCACCTGCAAATATTAAGCAACCTTCACAAGAAAGAGTGCTGAACCCTAAACCCTAACTGACCCTCAGAGAGTCAAGACAAAAGAAGAGGTGTAGATCTCTAACGCAACAAAGAGATAATATAATATTTGCAAAAGTGTGCCAAAAAAGAAGCATGGATTGCAGACAATTGAAACTCTTGAAACTCAGACAAAAGCGTCGGCTGAAAATTTCGAATCAATTGGGGTACGTGCAGCAGCAAATTCAGTTAGGAAGAAAATTGTACGTACAAGTTCATGAATGGAACTATGGAAACGTCGACGAGAGCTAGCTTGAATATGCAAATCGCAGGGATTGGGGTCGACGATTGCCTCCTCTTCCTTCGGCCAGTTCACAGCATTAGCCGAGTGCCGGAGGCACAACACGAGACGCCGCAGATGCTTCACTCCATGGCGCGTAACTTACTTCCACTGTTTCAGATGCACACCCTCCGAGACTAACGTTCCCGAACGACACTACCGAGACTTGAATCCACACATTGAATCAATTAATGAATTTATATTTTATCATCGTTTTCTTCCATTGCGATTTACGGAAGCAATGCACCCATGGCATGGCCTGCTCGATCATGGTAACAGTGTTACATGAACATGAGAATTAATCTTCGATTCAAGTTCTGCATGGTTGAGATGGTCAAACCAAAATAAAGTCTCCGTCACAAGAAATTAAATTAACGACAAATGAATATAAATTTATAAATCTTACTCGATTAATAAAGGGCGCTAGCTTTCACTGTAATTTGCCTGCTTTGCAACATTACCACTACTTCAGGTGCTCTACCGGCGAGAGTAGCTTTTTGGAACCGGACCTGCCATCGACACGTGAATTTATTTGCAACTATAACATGGAGGGCAAAGATCGCTTTTCCCTTGCCTGCACTACTTCACTTTTCCGCTCTCAGCTAGACGTGCTTGTCGAGCTAGCAGCACGTTCCAGTTGTGACTGAGACTGTCGGTGAACGTACGTAGTACCGATGGCGATCGTCCAAGAGTTTGACGATGGCTTTATGGGCTCTGTGAGGTGCAACCCGTCGGGTAGTGGTCGGATAGTGAACAGTCTGATAATCATACAACCGACGCTGAGGACTCTCACGGCTCCGTCGCCCCGGACGGCTCTCGTTTCAAATCTTTCGGCTGGTTGTGGACTTAAGGTCCATTCTCACCTGGCCTTACGGGGGGTGGAACACCGGTGGTAGGTGGCAGCTCGAGCGTGCTAGTTCAGACCAGGCGTTGGTGTTACACCCGAACCTACGTGGATGCCTCGGTGGCACATCCATAAACACGATGTTAGCTGAAAAGCACTGTCATGACTTCCGTTAATTTCGGTTTAACGAGGCGGTTTTACTTAAATTCACAATCTAAATAAAATGAAGATTTCAGAAGATTTCGGAGAGATACTGACGCTGTTTCGTAGTCCATGCAATTACTGTCCACTACAAAAGAGCGGTGTCGCAAATTTTGGCTGAAGTTTCGCTTCGGCGACTTCATTTCACGAAACTTCATTTCGCCAAACATAGACATGAACTCCGAAGGAATGTGCGGAAGGAGAGTGTATAAAATCATGGAAGTGAGTTCACGTACCCCACCTGCGCCGTCGTCAACAACTTCTGAAGATCCAAAGGTATGTTCTGATTTCGCTCTCTGCAATTCTTTGACGCTATCAAGGCAAACTTCTAGACCTGCATGCACAAGTTCAACTTCTCGTTTTAGAAATTCATGACAAACGTTTGTTCACTTCACAGCAAGTCTCTCAAAGTTACAGTTGCGGATATTCTCATGCGGCATTGACAGCATCTGCAATGTATACTTGAAATCGTTTGAAATGTTGTACCTTTATGAAGTTCGTTGTTCTGAAGACGTTCTTGTCCTCTCACTTCACCGCAATGACCGCATCGACACTGTTTCCACGCCATCAGCTGCTCCGTTCCAGCACTCCTTTTCCGTCATTCTGCAAGCCAACGACAGGGAACAATACCGTCAATTTCAGAAAATTGAATTTGTAATCAAACTTTAAGTGCATGGTAGTCTACGCCTATACGGGTTTCTTTAGTTATTCAACCTCGACGTTCATTTTCTGCAAGGCACCAATCTGCCGCCTTGTTTTCCATTTCAAACTTCTTTGTGTGCAGGACCGGAAGCAAATTTTCTCATGGAGAATCGATTGGACGCCCAAAACTACAACACCCCGCTCCGTCCTACAGCTATGCCTGTCAACGGTTAGTACCTTCTAACTTCAAAATCCAATTCTTGCAGATGTAACGCACTAGCTAGAAAACGTGCTCACCCAACTGGACCGTTTGCTTCACAATTACATTTCCATGCGATTCCAATCCCGCGTCACTCTTTCCCTTGCTGTCCATGACAATGTAGTGAACTAGACCTGCAAAACAAACAAACACACTCCGATGCCAAAGTAAGTCAATGTCCACATAGAAGTTGACATCAAAGTTTTGGATGTGCTACTTACCTTCATCGTGCTAGACAATTCTACTACGCCCGTGTTGTTTCTCGTCCATAGGGCTCCATCTGTAGAACTGAAACTCTGCTTTAATGTTCTCTTGCTCTTCTGGATCTCACACTTCGGTTCATGCACAGGGGGCATTGCACTTCCGAGGCTTCCGATGCATCGAAGCGGGCCAACCTCACGGCCCACTACTGCAACAGCGAGACTAGCGTCCACCACTGCACCTCCGACCAACACCAGCCAATCCAAGCGCCAAAGAAAAGACAGAGGACCAAATTGGATGACGCAAGAAATTCTTGCTCTCATATGTGCAAAGCGGGATATGTTTCTGCAAGATCTCGACACCATCGACGGGAGAGATTTAATGACGCCTGAGAACACGAAGTGGACCAAAATTTCTCAAGAGGTCATGCAATCCGGTTTCTCTCCTTGTCTACGTGATGGACCTGCATGCAAGACGAAGTGGAATCAGCTAATACCTGATTACAAACGCATTGCAGATTACTTCAGTCGAACAGGAAGGAATGTACCTGACTATTGGGAATTGTCTGCTGAAGAGCGGAAGGCAGAGAAGCTGCCTAAATTTTTTGCTGAAGAAATTTTCCATGCGATTCATGACTGGTACGGTTCTAGTCCACAAATCCAACCTCCACATGTGCGGGACCTCCTCGTTGCCAATGATCGGAACTACCAGCCGCATGACAATGGGCAACAGGACGGTCACGACGATCACAGCGAACCTGAAACGGACGATCCAATGGACATGCGCCCGCAAGATGCACCAGATGCTACCGACGAAAGCACTCCACCATCTTCACCGCACATGGTGTCTACACCATCACGCCCTACACCGCCGTCAGCATCCACCGGCACGCCCATTTCTTGACCATTACGCGGTCTGCCCCTTGGTGTGACTCCCCAGCTCATTAGCTCTTCGGAAACATCACAGAGTGCAGGGAGAGTACGTATAGGGAACACTGCCGTGCGACGGAAGAACATATCGGGACATAATGTCATGGCTGAGGCCACAAAGGCAACATGTATTGTCATGGCGCAGCACATGCAGGATATTGCTGAATCAAGCAGAGATTTGGAGCGCTCCAAGATTGAAGTCCAACTCAAGCTCTTTAGTGAACAAATGTCTTATCAGAGAGAGAAAGACCTCAGGCTTTATGAAAATGCATTCGCGGCCAATGAGAATGCCAGACTTTCAATTGTGAAGCAAGGAGAGATGGTATCATGCTTAGCAAACTTGTCAAACGTGTTAAGTAGGAGCCTGATCGTGAACAACGGTCAAGCAGTTCCCATTGTGCCACATACGGCAACAAGGAACGAAACCAATAGTATCCCCTTCTACTCCCCTGCCTCTATGCAAACTTCGGCGGACACATTGAACCCCGGCAGCGATCCTCATGATCATGTAAACCCGAGCAAGGTGACCTTCAACGATACCAACCCCAACCCCTGCTACTCTGCTGCCCCTATGCACACTTCAGCTGACACAGTCATCCCCAGCAGTGACACTCGTGACCACAGAAGCCAGAGCGTCGTGCCTGCAGGTGACAAGCAACATGAAGAAACTTGCACTCAAGACTGAACTACATGGACTACAGGCAACACCACCCTACAGCGGCGATGCTTCGAGCCCCACCCTTGGACGGACCTGCGTGCATGTCATAGAAGTTGGCATCAATGTCGAAGTAAGTGCAACAGACATTCTTCTTCGGCCCTCAGTCTCTAGTGTAGTCACAGACTCACAGCTCTTTTTCTTTCCTGCATGTCATGCAACAATGCGTGTTAGTATGGTAGTATAGGAAGTCACTAGCAATCAGCATAGACTTTCACTACCGCAGTTTGTCAATATCATTCATATGTAAAAGAAAAAAAAAATTGGAAAAAAATTGGAAATAAAAAAAAAATTAGTTTAGGAAACCTATGGATGCAAAAAAGTCCCTGGGAGATGGACGTCAATAATTGAATGCAAGCATGTACTATGGTTTGTTATACACATTGCACCAATTCCATCACAGAAACACGAAAGCAAAGAAAGAAACTTACCAGTTCCCCTACTGTGGATGCACGCGTTGCATACTCAAGAAAACGCCCAGGCTGTTACGTTTTTCGGTGGCAACAACAGCTTCTACAGGCTCCGCCATTTCATCGGCACCTTCTTCGTGCCCACTGTTGTCATCGACATCTCCGTGTAGTCCCTCTGTGCGTAGAACTTGTAACAAATTCTGGACATCCTCGTGTGATTGACCGAGTAGGACATTGTGCAGAATGGCACATGTGAGAATCACGTCAGGTAAAAATGCAACATGTAAATCTGACTTCGTCAATAATTCACGAAAGGTTTGTTTCAGAATCCCGAAGGCATTTTCCACCACATATCGACCTTTTCGGAGTTTCTTGTTGAAAAGAGTCTCAGCCAAAGACAAATGTATCCCAGATCGGTGTGGAACCATTAACCAAGGCAGCAGTGGGTACCCCAAATCACCGATCAAGTACGGAGAGAAACCTTCAACAGTATGGTCACTTTGCAGCAAGTTGTTATGCATGCATAGATCATACAAGGAAGATCGACGGAGTATGCGAGAATCATTTGTTGAACCAGGCATTCCTAGGTAAAGGTCCAAGAAACGTTTTTGACTGTCTACAACTGCTTGGCAGTTTAGGGTATAACCACCGGACTTGAAGTAAAAGTAGTCGACAGGTACATGTTGCGGCTTCAAAATAGAGATATGCGTACCGTCAATTGCTCCTACTATGCCTGGTAAACTACAGAGCTCATAGAACTCTTGTTGAGTATGCCGCATGCGCTCACCCGTTGGCCATGTAAGTTTGTGCCGCAAGGTGTCATTGATTGCGTGGACCACATCCCTAAGTATGGACGATACAGTACTCTTTCCAACAGCGAACATTTCGCTGCTAATAAACAGAGAAGCACCGTGAGTCAATTTGAAAAGGCAACAAGCAACACGGATGAGTACAGGAATTGCCAGCCGGTAGTTTGTGTTTTTTTTCATCACATGTGGCCGAAGGAGATCTGCCAATGCAAAGACAGCCTTTTTGGTCATTCTGAACATTTGAATCCACCTGGTGTCATCGTACTCTGTGAGCAAGAACCTGGAGAACCACGTCGTAGATCGAGGCTTAACCCAATACCCCAGATCATCATCAGAAAGAGTGAAGGAAGTGCACAAGCGAAAATTATGCAAGGCAGCTTGCATTTCTTGTAGCGGATCATGACTAGGTTGCCCAAGACACTGCACAATGGCTAGAAGAGCGTCGGTATCATCATCTTCCTCCGACGAAGGTAACGGTAGAAGTTGTGGAGCACAGAGAAGCTGCAAAAGCATCCAGGCCATGTAAGCAACGGCCAATTCTGAGTTCATGTCCCCGGGCATGGTACCGAAGTTGTTCCTGATCCCTACAAAAACATAGAAAAAGAGGCTTTCAGAAAATTGATGGCATTGCATGTATTGAAGCATGAAATTGAAGCAGCAATAGAGTTGGAGCAAGTGCTGAAACCCTAGAAGAACATCAACCGTACTATAGACCACAACAAATTTTGACAGAGGCTGGTGGGTAGAATTTCAGGGTGCCACAGGCACAAGCAATGAGAACAAGGCGTATGTCTAAAAGAGAACTGATTGTGCAAGAGACGGAGCTTCCAAATTGGGGATTCATCATTTACACAGCATTAGATGACCTAGACGACGGAATGGTTAGAAGGGAAAAAAATTGAAGCAAACGTGACTCAGAAACACAAAATCAGGAAGCGCAGCGAAGACGCACCTGTGATTTCGAAGAAGAATTCGAAATGGAAATGGCGAATTCCAAAGGCAGCGGGAAGGAACGGCAAAACAATTTTTTGCACCGAAAACTCTGTCGTGTCACCTGTATCGACAAGTAGTCTGTGTATCTCTGAGAACGCAGAATTTCTCAACGTAGAGAAAAAAAAAAGCGATCACAATTATCAAAGCAGAGGCCGCCGATGTAAAAGAAGAGCGGAGCTATGTCGCGTGGAACCCAGAATTCAAAAGCAGCAATTGCCATAGCAGTAGTCGAACGTGCTCGAAACCCCGAAAGCAACACTTCTGTAGAATGTGAAACCAGGAACAGAAATACAAAGCTACACAGATTCGAACTGGCTGATAACAAAATGCAGGTGGAATGGAAACTACATTGAAGAACTTCGATGTTTGTCTTCAGAAAGCAGAGGTGATTCGAAGGATGTGAGGGAGAGCAGTGAAAGAGAAGTTCTTGTAAAAGCCTCTTCGGTGTGACCCCCCACAAAGACATGGTTGTCTTATCGGTCGACCTGGCAGATTATACGAATCCCACAAATCACGTAGTGCGCTGATGTGAACGGCCCAGTCCTACGTACATCCATCCAAATCGCTTTTTCACAGAAAATAAGAAACCCTAAAAATCCACTTTTCCCGGAAAGAACGCAGGACTCTTAGTCTTTACCACCGAAGCTCCGTAAAGCCAGGTGAGAATGGACTATTAGTTATGAATTTTCAAAGATGAAACACAATTTATTTCAAAGTAAATTCTTAGGTTATCGGATATCCTTGGTACATTTTAGATATTTTATAAAAATTTGAGAAATTTGGGTAGGATATTCCCAACACTTTTTTCCCTTAAAATTGCTCTTTGATCTCGTAGTTTACAAGTGAGTGACCATCAGGCGGACCACTACTTTCAAAAATTAACTGACTTTTTCACAGTGCCAGGGTATTCACACAGGGAGTTCATATCGCGTTCCCGGTGTTAATTCCCGGTGAGTGTCAAAATTCCCACTGAACTTTAAAATTTGACACCTGTAAAAACTTTTCTATTTACAGGTATTTTGGACACATGTTGCAACTACGCAAAAGTTTTTACAGGTGTCAAATTTTAAAGTTCAGTGGGAATTTTGACACTCACCGGGAATTAACACCGGGAACGCGATATGAACTCCCTGTGTCAATGTTCTCGTATTGATTCAGTCATGTCTTTGCCTTTGCCTGGTTTTCCAGCACATGATTTTGGGCAGTATTCCAGTCATTGCCCTATCATTTTATAAGCAAGACTTAGCAGTTAGTGGGCATCTCCTGGGAGAACTGAGCCTTCCAGATTGAGCCGGTCTTTTCTATACCTCCGTATTTGGTAGTGCCATCGCCACCGGTTTGTTCATCTACAATGCAACCAAAGGTACTTGCTGTATTAACCTTCCTCTTTGTAAATGTTTGACAGACACTGGTTCTAACTTAGTGATTTTTATATTCCCTTTGTCATGTTTTTTGTGATTGAAATTCTCTGTAAATCTTTTGTGGTCTCACTTTGATTCTGCAGATTCTAAGCTAGGGTTTTAGCATTTCGCAAGTGCAGAAGATTTGAGATGAATATTTTTAGATGGAATAATAATCAATAACTATCTAAGTTGGAGCTTTAAAGCAAAGTCTTGTTCAATGATTGCAATGGTGCAGGCAGTCTAACGGAGCTCAGCGCGCTCACGTTACTGACACCAATTTTTGCGACAATGTTCGGGTAAGCATATGCAATACTCTAATTCAAACCATTCTTGTGACTTTCACAAAACGTTTAGGTCTCCTAACACTCTTGAAGCATTCGGTCGGGTGTCCATTTACCGAGTGATTCAGCACTTACAAAATTCACAACTTATTCTTTCAGTGTCTAAATAATGCGTGCTTCAAGTCTGTTAGAATAAATGAATAATATGACCTAATAAAAGTACATTTTCAAACTAGGTATAGCTTCAATTAGTGTCGATTATAGATTTACATACCTTATGTCCTTCCCCAATTTGAAGGGTATTTTCTACTAGAGTTGGTTCACTTTTAAGTTGCCTGGGAGAAATTTTGTCCCTTGACTGAAACTGGAATTATATTGGATCCATGGCAGTACTTATTTCGGAACGAAACATTGATTGGGCTCGAACTTGTGGGATCAGTCATCACACTGATTTCCATATGCTTCGTCAAGGTGGAGAAACCTATTGAAGCAGAAGAGGGTTCCGAAAACAACTACGAAGCAGTCACTGAAGATCCTCTCACTTGGGCAGAGGAGGGAATACAAACGGCCTGAGTTCAATGTTTAAACCCTAAACCCTATTTATATGCCACATTGCCACCGAAGACGCTTGCCACACGCATTGCAAGTCGAACTACCCCGAACAGACTCTTCATGAGTTCACGAGTCTCGATGAATTCGAGCCAGCGTTTGATTGATTATTTATGATTTTAATTATGCTAGTGATTGAAGAAGATGTTTCTTGAGAATGACGAGTGTTTTGTCTGGAACTTGGAAACTTGTAACTAATTAGATACTGGCATCTAGGGTAGGCTCAGCTAGAACTGCAGTACGGCCGGTAGCATCCAACTTGGGGTGTAGGGAGTCCTTGTAAATTATCGTTTACTTGAGACGGAATGATTCATTTCAGGTTATTGACCCTGTAAATGTCCATCAATGAATCTGGTTTGTCAAACAACTGGATCAATATTTTTTTCACATTTATGTACGTTCATGACTCATGTTTAAGTAAAATATATACTTCAATGTTGCCTTCGTTGAGATATATGGTGAACTTGGTCCTATCGTCAATCCTTAGTTACATTGGCGTGATTTAGAGCACCAGAATTGTGACTCTGTGAAGTGCATAAAGCTGTAAAAACTAATATAGAATTAATTATTATGTTCCAAAGCCTCTGCCTTTATTTTACAAGTGCCAGTAGTGGCCAGGGCAACTGTAAGAAATGCTCAATAATTGTACTACTTCTGGTGTTAAACTATAAAATTGAATGTCATTTTCGTTATTCTGATTGTTGCAAGGGATTGGCTTCCTCTATGCTACCCTAAGTATTTTGAATCACATAGCGAGATTGAAACATTCCAGTGCACAGAGCACAAAAATTGAGCAAATAGCACTTATAGATCAGCTACTTAGGGTCCACAGAGACGATAGAAAACTTGCCGATTTCTTGGCCATTGAAAGACTGAGCGCCTTTGATCTGAAAAATGAAAAAAAGCGATTTCACATTAAATTGGCAAGTTTCAGTTAGAATGGCAAAGTCTAGCACAAGTGTCTCACACTCAAGTCCACACTGTCTTGTCCTCATTATCAAACAAAAACTGTGCATATATGAATCTCATTTCGGGCAATCAAGGTGAACGAAAACTGTCCGTGACCTCTCTCGACATAATCAACTTCAATTATTCCTTTGGCCCAATTCCAAATGCCAAAAACTGTGATAGCCATCTACACAGAAGCTAACCAAACTTTCTTCAAAATGGCGGTATTCCTCAAACTTGACACTATTACATTGAGGCCATGCGGTCTGAAATCTACACCAGTTCTGCACTTTAGAGCTAAACAAAGTTATGAATGAAAAAAAGAGGCTAATATATCCATTTTAACTAAATTTCCCATGCAGCTAATGTTATTACCTCAGAAAGTACAGGAAAAATTCCAGGTTGTGATGGCACCAATCGTCAAGTTCGTTCAATTGGCGCAACTCTGGATGCCCCAAATGGTGACGTCATCTACACCAGGCTTCGAATTCTAGGATTCGTAGAGTTCTCGCTCAATTCAGTAGGTTCAACAGCTACGGTAAGTCAGTGCAACGCCATGTGCGTTGATAGTCCGAGAGTTTGAGGACGGATAGCAGAGGGACAGATGATCAGCTTGATACCACCGAAGGCCTCGATGGTGAGAGCGCCATCACCCCGACCGACACACTGAACGCATTTCAAGATGAGCACGTACGATCAGCAGCAGCTTCATTTAGGCTCGGTAGTCTCGTATTTGAGACTAATCTGGCCAGTCGGTTTAGGGGGAAGAGCAATGGGTGGTCTCGCGAGTTGGGAAGGCAAATAAAAGGGGGTTCCAACCAGAGACTGAAACACTTTTTTCCATGCGACTTGGGCTTGGAAGGCGCTCCACCAGCCCAACTGCTCTGGATCGCTTCTAGGGCCATTGCAACAGGTAGTGCTTAGTTCGACCTTCAGTTCATTTTCTGGTTTCAGTTTACTAGATCATTGGTGGTGTAGCTAGTGATGCTGGAAATTCTTTCTGTCAATTAGAGTTGGTGACAGCACTAGGAGACTTCTCTTCGAACATGACCTTTAGTCCTTAATTCCTAGCTAGTTCAGTAAGTCATGTTGATCAAATTGATTGTTCATGTTGCAGTTTTGCAGCTGGCGTTTGTTGATTGCATCGACTAGGGCCACTGTTGACGTACTTCCAGGTCCGTCCATGGAGAACCCAAATGAGAGAAACGCGCTGCGCCGGGCTGAGTTGATGGACAAGCATCGTGTCATCATTGCCAAAGCTGCGAAGTGGATGGAGTTGGAGAGGGAGCGCGAGATTAAACGCATCTCCCAAGCCAACCGAGCTGCAGCACTTGCTGAGCAGAATTTATTCAACAGTAATGAGAATGAGCGACGGAAGAAGAGTCGTAAAGCGAGCAGGGAGCAACTCCGATTCAACAAGGTGGCCCGGAGGGCATCCCGTCGTGCCATGAATGCGATGAAGAAGACGGTCGAGATTTCCGACGGGACCTGCGATTTTCCCTTGCTCATGGATGCGACTTCGAAGTCGGCTGGCTCGAGCTCGCAAACTGTTTTCGAGGACGTGACCGGTCTCCAGTTGGTTCAGGAGACTGAGGACGACGTAAGAGAATTCTTGAAATCAATCAATAGTCCTCCGTGTGAGTGATCGACAAAAGCATTAATCTTCGTTGCAAATGCGTCCATTCACGCAGCTAGTGTCGTCACTTTCGTTACTTAATTTGACGAGATTCTAGAACCAGAAATTGTGACTTGTAGCTTCAGGCCACAAACTAGGATCGATCGGACAGGTATATATCATATATGGGATTTAAGTTCCTGTTTTTGAGCTTCTTGAAACTTGGAACGCTGCAGCCAAAGTACTTGAATTGAGGTTTAGTCAATCGATATGTTTCAGTTTGGGTTACAAAGAAGTACGTAATCATTGTAAAATCGTGTGTTGGCTGGAAGTTTGAAACTGGAATAAATCTTTGGCAATTTGGCAGCTAGCTTGACTGTCGTAATATCTCTACCAGTCTGCCCCATGCATGACAACGGTTTCGGTAACAGATAATGTTCATTACTTGTGATACAGTTTTGCTTAATGACGTCATAGCACATTCTATGCTTAGACTACTTTGCTGGTACAGAAGACCGTGATTGCAATTGCTTTTGGAACGGTTTCACAATGGCTGCGTTTCAAACTCAATAGCAAATTTACAATAGTGTCTAGTACTCCGTACAACATTAATTGTGCAACATATATTTGCAACTATTTTAGATTGTAATTTCTCAAGATTATTAAAAAATTTGCAACAGTTTTACCATGCCCACAACAGTTTTACCTTTGCAACACTATTGCAATGGTTTGTAATATACCAATCAGGAGATGAAGGCATTACTCAAAACCGCTACAAAATCTTAGTAAAATAATTGATTATGTGTTGGAACTTTTATTTCATGTTGTAGTGTAAAATCCAAATTTCTAGCTACTTAAATTCTATGAGGACTATTTATTCATGTCTTCAAATCTTTAATATTTGAAAACTAATGAAAATAACTTAATTCATTTGGTTTTACATTCACTTAGAATGAGATTGGTCAATGGGTCCAACTCAAATAATTAAAGTGTTGTCAATTGACTCAATTCAATCAATTGTTAACAAATGACAATCTTCAATAGTAAGGCTAGATTGCTAGAATACTTAAAAGTTTTCAACCACTGAAGCTATCATTGACTTGACTGTCTAAGAAATCAAGTAAATGTATTCCCCAATGATTATGCAAAAAATTTCTTTTTATAAATTTTCAATGAATTCAATGATTGTCAAATATATATCATTCTATTTTTAATGTTATATATAATATTTAATTGTACAAAATTCAATTATCTTTTATTAGATGAAATAAATCTTTATCTATTCATGATTTAAGAGTTTTGAACATATGGGCAATTTCATTAACATGGCAAAATTCCTTAACTTTTGCAGTTTTTATAGTTCAAAAAGGGCTGTTTGAAATGTACAATAGTCCTAAATGTTTGAAATCTACATACATCATAGATGCCACTTTCACAATTTAGACCATGTGGTTTGAAATCTATATGAATCTTAGATTTTTGAGACCTATAAAAGTTCAAGATTTTTGAAATCTGTATTTGTACTAGATATGATTTATACAGTTCAAACCAAGTGGTCTAAAAAGGGCATAAAATATACCACCATTTTAGCAAAATTTCTATACATGCTCTTATTATGTTTGATTAATTAAACATAAGACAAACAACTTTCGACACTTATTGTTTCTAGTATATAGTTTTAAGTGCATAAATTTTTTATTCTTTTAACCCCTAAAGTCTCATTGTCCCCTCGGGGGACAAAATGGATTTTGAGGAGGCTCTTACGTTGTTGATATTTTTCGTGATTTTTTGAAACTTTTTGAGGAGATTCAAAAATCAGAGACCTTCATGTGCATGTAATTTTTACACTAATCCAACTTACGGTTTAGAAGCTAGAGTAGAAAAACCTCAAATTTTAGTTTGGGGGGCAGGGCGGGCATGACAAAATCGCTTGATTTTGAGTGGGGCAGCAGAGTCTGGACATCAAGTTCAAGAACGGGTAGAATGAACTGGGTAGCGGGTGGACACAAGAAAATAGAAGTCCTGTTTACACGAGTTCAGGGGCTTTGTGCTCCAGTCTACTGTCCGGTCGAAGGAGAGCGCCGCGAACGAAGTCGCCTCTGTCTAAGCTCGTAGAGCTCAAATCACAAATTTCAAAGCCCTTTGTTGAATTGATATGCCGCAAGCTGAAAATCTGCTACCATTAGCATTATGACACCCCTCAAATCACCTAATTTGTGCAAAATCGTACAAATTCATGCAACTGCATTGATTGTGAGAAATTTCCAATTACCCTTGAGAAAGCCCAAAGCAATTGGATTTGCATCACAAAGATCTTCGTGGCCAAATCCCATCAATCCATTTACTTTGCACGTGGTGGAAGAAGCAAATTACTCTACATTTGCTACAGAAATATCACCTCTCTACAAATTTCTACTCTAAATTTTGCCCAACAATTTCTGGCAAGCTCAACCAACTTCTATATTTTTGCCAGTTTCAGCCAAATTGAGGCACGTACTATTGAATCATGCAAAGAGGTGTAAATGAATGCAAAGCTATCACCTTCCCCAACAAGAAAATATCTTCCAACTAAAATCCACGAAGTTACTAGACGAGAATACATAAGAAACTTAAATTTAGGAAGCATGATGTGCAATGGAAAATGCTCATATAATACTAGCACTTTGAAGGCACTTCTCTTACTTTAAATTATGTGGCAAGGAAGGAGCACAAGGCACACTATAAATCACAGTGGCACCTTATTTCCTGACTGTGAAGACGAGGAGGACAGCTCGGTCTGGAGAGGAATTATTGCGTACTTAGAATTACAAGTTGTAAAACATGTTAGACAAATTATCCACATCTAAACTTGTAGTGTGGACTAGAATTATGGTTCGTAAAACAGGTTAGAACAATTGTCTTACTCTCAACTTCCAATGTGGACTGCAATCAGGGATACATATAATTATTGAATAGAGGGATTCAATGATTTCGATTTCTTAGACAAAGTAAAATGAAGCCATCTACTTTCATGTTCTGTGAGTTTTGCTAGTTTCTTATTTCTAAAGTTTGTAAATAATGATGAAAATTGCATTGATAGAAAATCTGCATTGGGGTTCAAGTTCCTCAAGGCAAATTGTCTATGGATTCATTATATAGCAAACACATTGCTCACACAAAGACCTTCATAAGCTTCTTCTTCTAAATCAAATTGTATATTTCAGAAGTTCTTATTTTGGAGGCCATCAAATGGAAGATGCTATGGAGGTTGCGGTACTAAGCTTATTGATGTGATTATCCTTCATCTTCTATATACGCATTGTCTTGGATGTTCAAGTTCTTCCTTGCAACAATGGTTTCAAGTAATTTCCATCAGTAAAGAAGTGGACCTCGGGAGACTTCAGGAAGAATATCCTCTTGTGTGCATTTGCTATTTTGCTAGAGCTGCCATGAGTAGATATATGAAGCATATCTCAATATAAAGTACTCCAAGTCTATTATTTGCTGCGTGCAAATCTCAATATAGAGCAAAGAACATCAACAAAGATTGTGTGAGCAACCTGTTTGCTATAAAGTGCCAAAAATTTCAAAAAGTTGGACCGCTTGCTTTGCAATATATTTGCATTTGGAATGAAAGACTATATTCTTTTGACAATTGTTAAGTATAAATAAGTTGAAAATTTTACCCTTGCAATTGTTTACTTATGAGTTAAACAATTGCATTTGGAATGAAAGACTGTATCAAGCTAACTAAAACTTTTTGAAATCTTTATTACAAAGTAACTCAAGATTATAAAAAATTATAAAAACTACTTTCAGAAAAGAATCCTACTAGTTATTTTTTTTAAAACATAATTACTTAGATTGCTAGGAAAACAAGATTGTCCACAACTTTCTCATCACTAATCCAAATATAATGAATTAAGTCTTCCATGTACACAAAAGAAAATTCTATGAAGAATAGAATTTTCAAAATTTTGTTTTTATTTTTTATTTTACTTAGTGCCTCACAAACTTCCTTTGGGCTTGAATTCCTAAAATTCCATTGTCCCTACAAACGATAGTGTGCATTCTAGGTTGACTCCTATGGTCTCAATTGTTGTTGTGATTTGTTGAAACTTTATATGTTAAGATAGAAAAGCACATTAGCTATCTAGGAATATAATTTTTTATTCTAATTGTTCTGGATGAACTAAAGTTTTGGAACAATAAGCTTTAGTGTTCCCTTCAATTTTCAACTTAATTATACTTAACAATTTTTTAATGTTCAAATTTTTTTTTTTTTGGGGGGGGTGAGGGAGTTGGATTTTTCTCCAAAGACTCTAAACTAAAATCTTGAAGACAATAAATTAGGAAATCAAGATCAGTATTGCATGCATTTGAAGCTCTACATGTGAAAGAGAGAAGCCTCCAATGAATCCAGTTGAGCTTCTTTAACCCCTCAACGCCCAAGGGGCTCAAAAGTAGCCGCTCATAGTTTGGAAGTCCAATTCAAAGTGATGTCACTTTTGCATCTAATGTCCAAATTCAAAAAAACTTGTTGGGAAAGTTTTGCATACTAGTCTAGTTTATGTGATAAAATTTTCAGACCAATTCAAGATGAATTGAGTTTGTGACAGCCGTTCAAAATTCACAGGTTCAATTTGATTTTAGCACATTGCATTGTCATGGCTGCAACTTCGGGGGCTTGTATCTCCTTCATCCAATGGTTGTTTTCAATAAAATTTGTTTTATTTTGTTCCTCTAGACATCTTATTAATGTGGTAAAATTTTCATGGCAAGCCAAGTTGTTTTGAATGTTTGGGAGCAATTCGAAGTTCAAAACCCTAACATTTTTTGGTTAGTGGGAACTTCGGCGGCTTGTTACTTTTTCATACTCTGTTTGTTTTCAACTTTGTTTTTTTGGAAAGTTGCGCATACTTGTCTAGTTTTTGTGGCTAAAATTTTGTATCAATCAAAGAAGTATCGAGTGACTGAGAAGAATTTTAGTAGAAGTAGGTTCAGCCTTAGATGTGTTTTCTGCACCCTTTTTTGCTATTTTTTTTTACATTTCAAAGTCATTTTACAAACACAATGATTTAATTTAATGAATTTTTTTTCACCAATGTGTTTATTTGTTTATTTCAAACCACTTTCTAGTGTAAATTTTTTTCATTTGAGTAGGTTTAGAAATCAAATTTCACCTCCGAATGTGTTTTAAGGAAAATTTCAGCATCTTTTTTCAACACTAAAACATTATAATCTTGCAATCTATGAGGTCAAGTGACTCCAAATTTTATCCACGTCATCTACAATATGCACACTACAAGATTGTACGGTTGAGATTTTGAAACCTTCATGACATATAGACTTATAAGGCTTGAAAATCAATGATGTTTTTAAGCCCAAAATGGCCGTGGGCCTTGAGGGGTTAAGAAGACTGTTACATTTAACAGAGAGATGGATCCTATAGAATTGAATCTTTCATAGTTGATAAACATCCCAAGTCAGGTTTAGTAGCCAATAATGAAATAGTAATGCATAAGAATGCAATAAAAACCAAGGCTGGAAGACATGAATAACTCCATCATTATGTTTTTTATGATGGGCAAAACTTTCTATACTACTTATGATAAGGTGGACACCCCTAAATTTGTCAGTTTTTGCTACTATGACTAGTTACTATTGCAGTATTTGCCTATTCAAATTTCTATATTCTCTTGTTGGAAAGTGAAAGGTTGTTGTTACGCACCAAAGATAATTACATTTGGATACCATATGCAAAAGTTATGAATGGTCACAATATTTTGGATTATTTTTTCCACATAGATACATATTGATTTTGGAGATGTACTTGAAGTGATGATGTCAATTTGGGTCAATGGCAAATTTGGGATTGTCCATCAAAGGGAATATAACATTGTAAGGGGAAAGGATGTTTGCACAATAGGAGGTTATGGCTGAATATCTAAATTGAGTTTCTCAATTCCATTTTCACTACTAGAAAATTGGTGACCAAATCGACAAAAAAATAACAAAAAACTGCTCTAATTTGGAACACTTTTTAGTAGCTTCGGTCAAGTTGATTTGGATGGTACTCAACTAAAAAATGTTGAATTTTTGTCGACATGGACAATATCTAACAGGAAAACGTTAAGTACTTAACAAATACCTGCTAAAGTTTTGTGGTCCTGGACATTGTTGAACAATAAATTGTTGAATACTCAACTAAAAATTGCTAAGTTCTTGTCGACTTGGACAATATTGAACAAGAAAATGTTCTACTATGTCCTCAGAATGGGCTCTTGAAACATTACGGTTGAGGTCATTTTCTCTGCATATGGTAATTTCAAGAACAGTGGGAGTATCTTCAACCACATCACTTCACAACACACGGAATTACAACAAACTTTGCAGCTTTCATGAAAAAAAATGGGTAGATAGTTTCAAAAAACCTATTATTTCATTTCATTCACCCCCCTTCAACATTTCTTCAATACTTTACTACGTAATGTCCTTTTCGTACCTGGCAACTATATAGTGACACATGAACACGTTGTCAGCATCTACAGGTCCTATGTAATAATTCATTCCTGCTTAATTCACTATGGCTTTACTGCTACTCCAAAAAATGTAATCCATTTATGTGTAGTTCAGTTCACATACTACTTTCAACCTAGTGCTACTTTTCCAAATTCTTCTCATCATTCCGTTGCATTTCCATTAATTGCAAACTTCCAATGACCTGCACAAGGAGGGTACACAGAATGAGTCCAGATGGAGTGACTGAATGCACTATCACTTCAACGAACACTATACAGAAACACACATATCCTTGCGTGAGTTCATTTCTTCACTCATTTTGCTCCTACACAGTGAACAATTCAGAAGAAGCTACCTCAACATCGTCCTTGAACACAACTTTGCATTTCTAGAAAAATTGACATTACATTGGGAATATATATTATGTTTGTCCATCTTCATATGTACCTCTCACCAAAGAAGCTTCGCCACGTCAATTTCATCACACTAACAAAGAAATAACTTTGGATTGCATATTGTGAATACTTTGTTAGAATAGGGATAGTAGAAACTATGGAGCTCTACGTTTCAACTATGCTGTATGAAATGTGAACTATTCTTACAATTCAAAGCACATTCTATGAACTCTTAATCTAGTGATGGGAAAATTAGAAAACATGAGTACAATTTTCCTGCTTCATGAAGAAAACCTGTACGTCTTACCAAGAAGCAGTGTCGTTCCAATCAAAAACATCATGCAAGTCTCTAGTACCTTATGCTCGTCCACTTCATGCTTTTACCTCCCCTACACTTTTAAAGAGTAAACAGCACAATTTCAGTACTCAGACTCTTCATTTCTTTCCTTGTCTACAACATGGGCACATTCCGATAGGCTACCTCGCATTACGACGACAAAATTCAGAAATCACCCAAGTACTGACGCTTAGACCATTCTTTATCATATGTTATAGTTTCCCTTTCTTATTCCGCATGAAATGATGACACATTCGTTTACACTACGTTTCTCCTGCACTGCCAGTCTTCGCATTCAATTGTGATTTCCTTCTTCAATTCTAACCAAATTGTCTATGCAACTCTTACCTATAACATTGATCTTCATGAGAATGTAGAAATTTACAGAACATACCTGAGGAATTGAGCACCGTTACTTTAAAATGACTACCAACTACGATGCACACGGACTGACATGTTCCAATATCCAGCCACATGATTCTTCCCACTCCAAAGTTCTTAGAGACGAGGTTGACATGTTCATCTACAGCATACACTTACGGAAATGGCTGCTTCATAATTGGCAGTCAGACTCCAGCCTCCCCGACCAACGTCTTCAATCCCTCTTCATTGTTCCCCTCGATATACTAAATTTCCTGTTAGGAATGCACTACAAAATGAAGACAGTTCAACTACGAAGAATTAGTCTCATGCATGTCTTCAAACCCAGTCGTACAAAAAACTATCTACAGAACATAAAGTAATTTTGGTTTCGCTACGGTTGGATCTCAAATACTAGGGACACACCACACTTGTAATCTGATCTTCGTCATTAGAAATTGACAAACGCAAAGTCTGGCATGTCTTACTCAAGAAGTGCATTAAAAGAACCACACATCGTCGTACAAGTACAACAAATCTAGAAAA
The DNA here is from genome assembly GCA_951230915.1 of Antitrichia curtipendula. Taxonomy (NCBI): domain Eukaryota; kingdom Viridiplantae; phylum Streptophyta; class Bryopsida; order Hypnales; family Leucodontaceae; genus Antitrichia; species Antitrichia curtipendula. Next base: position 5,908,146 of record OX579635.1, read on the forward strand.
CATTCAGTATTTTATCATTCAAACCATCTCCTCTGAATAACCTCCCATAAGGCTAACTCCTGATTCAAAATGTACAAAATCTTATTCAACCTCCGAAATTTCATCTGACAGGGAATTCATAGTACAGTCTCAACACAAATCTTCTCTTCCACCCAAATGATTAGAATTTCATATACAACAATTATCATTTGTTCCATCAAATAATGAAAATGCTGCAAAATTTGACAACAGACTACAATCCATTACGATACCTCAAATAAGAGCAACACTACAATTCAGTCCTGCGTGTCATAAAATTCTTCAAGCTTTTACATCCCACAATACTCTCTCCGCTTCGAAAGTGACAACCCTGGAAGACCATGTTCAGTCTTAGTCGACACAGTACAGAAACATGACATTCTGCACAGTACATCTAAGACTACTCCATTGTGGAGACACTCTCAGTAATAATGAAACCACGACATTTACCTACTCATTCACAGATACTGAAACTCAGACGCGTCTGAGTTAACGCAACACTGAATTTTGAAAAGCTTAAAAAAAATTGTGCTTTGCTAACGGTTTCATTCGTCTGCTTTGGATTCCGTGCCCTCTTCAAAATTTTCTGAAACGTACATCATTCAAATCTCCAGTTCAACACGAGAAATTCTAAAAAACGAGAAACTTTTACACAATGATGCATCAACAATATGCGATTTCGGATAACCTGTTCATTTAGAAATGGATTTGAATCCATTTCCTTCTACAACATTTGCAATACTGCACTCTGCAGTACATTGAACCAAGTATATGATTCAGTTATAGACAACTGATAAATACACCCTCCATGAACAAGAACGAAAACTTCACTCCTTCTAAGTGTGAATGCACAGTAAATCTCTTACCACGCCAGAAGGAATGAAGTCTGTAAGAACATTTTTGAAGTCATTCACCTGAGATTTATATCTCGTTGCAGTCCATCAAACTACTACAGAAATTGCAAAATAAAAAATACATACATACAATTGAAATTCACTGATAAACCCCAACACTCTAAGAATTCTCCAAGCGCAATTACGAACGAAGTCATGACCTTCAACACACCATCTGCTTCTTAGTGACACATCATATCCATTGACTTTGTAAGACTACAATCTATATCGCGACGTCCATATTCCCAATGACTCGTATACCACACAGAACGTACGTTTTTCAGTGCCACAGATGCAAAAATGTTCTCCAACTCCCAGACTTCGGGCATGAGCTCCGTTCATTTCGAACAATGACACGGCTTCTACGGCCTGCCCAAAAGAACAACAGAGAATCATTTCAAATTTTTTCATTGAATTGAAAAATCTGAACGGTTATCAAAAGCCTTGTATCACATACAGGTAATCAACTACGACCTCATAAACATTATTGGTGCACAGTAGACGACTCTACATTCAATCCATAAGAACTTCAATCTCTAAACACTTCAATCGTACCAACAATTATGTGTACAGAAGAGTATGAAAAACTAACCTCCAGAAGTAAATGTACCCAGTAAATAAAACAATACCTGATACCGCTTAAATCGGCTTCAATGTTCCAAATAAAAGGCTTGCAAAAAAGATCAATGAGCATTTTTAAAGTGATTGCATTTTTAATTCCTATCTGAAAACTGATTCTTGCACAATGAAAACCACTCTCCACTTCTAGTATAGAATCATATTCCATACAAACTACCTTCAAATGCTTATATTGTAATATGCTATAATGACCTCATACTGTCATATGCTATTCATTGAGGCGATCCTTGAATATGCACATGTCTTCATAGGTCTGTTTCCGGATGTGAATGCAGGAGGGATCCAACCATGTTGCTAGCTTGTTAATATCCGCTAACCATGCTTTCTTTCCAGGGCCACATGGTTTTCCTTCACTGTCTAATGTTAGATAGAAACACTTCTTCCCTTCTCTTTTTTGCTTGGATTTCTCAGCTTCCAAGACTGCCTGCTTGTACCGTCTCGTCCTTCTGTCCATTGCTGGAGAAAAGAAAGTCACATCTTCTTTCTTCGCAATTTCCAATTCTCTTCCATTTGCGTCAACTTCATCTCTTGAGTACCGTATCATTGAATCGGAGGGCGACATAGATTTTGAAAATCTTGGGCTACTTCGCCTGTCTCTGCGTCTGGGGGACAGTGATTCGACACTCCGTTTTTTGTAGCCACTATCAATGGAGGATGAATGTCTCCTTGCGTGACGGTCTAATTCCACCACAGCCTCCGTCTTGCTTCTCCAAGCACCTACACTACGACGAACTTGTCAATGACAGACGTAGAAATACGTGCTACGTCCACACTGAAGCACTGAACCTACTAATATTGCACTAAAAACATCGACGTACTATGCACAAAAGGGTAATGAAGTTATTAAATCTACTTGCTATCTCTAATCTTTGTGAAATGAGATCTTCTGTATTTATACTGCAGAACATCTTGAACTTATAAAGATACACAATTCTGAAATTTGAATTGCAGTATTTGATAGCAAAGACTGCAGGACACTTCCTTTTTCTACATAGAAAGTTAGTTTGAGTCTTTCCAATTCGTTAAGTCACTAACAGTCTTGGTGAAATTTTGTCTACAATGCAATCATTACAATATTCTGTGGCCAATTCATAGTTATGGAAGGCATCCATGATAGTATGCATTGGATGGCAGTACTTACCAGGCTGAGCAATGTTATTGATTCCACTGTCGCGGTACTGACGGCCTTCTCTGAAAGATGCGGGACTTCCAGATCGTCCTCCTCTGGGGCTTCTCGGTTCAACTCTTTCACTTCTCCTAGATTGATTGTAGGTACGGTAACCGGCAACGGTGTCCACACTAGGTTCGCGGTAGGATTGACATACATGAGGTGGGGAGACACTCAGTCTTGATTCATTCCTCCTGGACATCTGCAGGTAAAAAAATGAAATACACAATAATGTATTTGCTTTCTTTATATCTTCGAAATTTCCAGAAAATTATTTCTGACGTCCTGGATGAGTTATTTCCTACGTGACGCCCTTTACTTTACCTTTCTGGGGGAAAGATGTCATTGACAGTGATTTACATAAACGCAGCGCAGCATGATTGAACACGTCTCTAACATTCTCTGTAGTTAGAAAATGAAATGAATCCTAAGAGTTTTATGAAATCCTTGCCAAATACAAGTACGGTCTTACACTGAGCATAGCACATGGCATCTCAATAAGTTACTTAAAGAAATTACTGATGCAATAATCAGTAGTACAGACTTCCCTAAGGCATCTGTGACCTTCAGTGATTTAACTTCATGAAGTAAGGCTTATACAGAGCTGTCGACATCGTCAATGTCGTAGTCATCCCTTATAGCTTCTCCTTCAAACAGCTTATTACCATTCTAATTAATAACATAGAACTATCTGAGTTCTGTGCTTCTTTTCTCATTTTTTTCATCTTTTTAATAGACAACAATGGAAATATCTCAAGTACTCTCGAACAGTCATAGATTTCTATGGCTACATTTTCCTCATTTGAGGATTCACTTAGTGAATGAAAGAATAAACCTTGAGAAAGTCATCGTGGCTTCAGTACGTCTACATCGCTACGACAGCGAGCTAAAAAAATTGAATCTGAATCTGAACCATACCTTCTCAACATAGTTTATAACCGGTGACGGACTGCGCCTGTACGCTTGCACCTCTTTCACAGGCTCTGCATCCTCCCATTCTATCTCGGTTCTGTCTTGCACACTGTGGCGATAAGCGTTCTGTGATCCCTTTGAAGCCTGTTGTTGCTGTGAGAATTCGTGTTGACTAGGTGGTTTAAGTACATGGTCACACGCTGAAGGTTCTTCTACATCATCACTTGCTCCTAGTAAATCTGTGGCATCCTCCATTGCTTGTTTGTAGATGTCTACAGTGAAAAAAACCCACATTTGAGGAGTATGTATAACTTCTGCATGCCAACATTGTGCTTTCCTAATGTGTGAAAACTTCTTCGACCGTTGTAAGGGACTGCCGTTTACATACCTGTGGTTTTGCGAAACAAATTTTCATTTTCCATCGCTTAGAGGAGTATAAAAGTTTACGTACTCATAGTACTGATGAGCATAATAATGAAACTAAAATCCGAATGAGGTGGTCAATCTTCATTTTCATTTCATTTCATCAACTGATTCAACTTGAATGTTGCCAGACCTCCATTGGCCTCGAATTGATGTAAGTAGTCAGAAGGTAGGGGTGTAGTTGAACCTTATATTTTTAATATTACCGTATTCTTCTTGTGCTTACTGACCTTTTAAAAAGTAACGGATGCTATGATATCTACTAATGCCACTACGTTCTTGCATGTACAGAGTATGCATTCGTGTTATTTTTCAATAGTTTTGTATTTGTCAATGACCAATAGCATGACACAATTCTTTGTTAGAGATCCTCACCTGTGGATATGAGCCCTGGCCTGATGTTCGCATGAGCTTCAGGAGACGGAGAAGACCTTGCTGCCGTCCTCTGCTTTGTCAATACATTGACCTTAGGAGCATTTGTTGATGGCTTTTGGAAGTGTATGTGATTGGAGTTGTTTCCTACACTTCTCACTAGTTGGCCACATCTCGCTGCATCGTTCTCTCTCTTTTGTCGAAGTTCATCCGGGTCTGGCAAAGTATTCTGCAATTTTCCAAGAACTGCATCCGCGATGGCCGGAGAAAGAACTCCCCCTTTTTTTTTCTTAATTGAAGCATCACACTGCTGGGCATTTGCTTTCTTGCGTGTAACGCTCCTGCTGGACATGTTGGAAGATTTCACTTCTTCAATTTTCTTCTTGCCAGATGCGGGCTTTCTAGTTGCTCTCGTCTGCGTAGGTATAGAAGGTTCTAAATGTCGCTTAGTCAACCTGGCCTGAGGACGACCTTCGTGATTCACGGAGGACACCATTATAACGTCACCGTACTGCAGAGGCACAGTAATGACGTCAAGTCCTCAATTCAACAAAGATATCAATTCAGAAACTGAAAGTGACAAAGTCTAACATGTTTCCATTACCACAGTCACAGTGGTGTAAAAGAAAAGGTAGTGCTAAGTTAATGGAAACTATTTCGATTCTTCGGTGCTGCAGTCTTATACATTCATGTATAGACACTGAAAGTTCTTCCCCCCCTACACGCATTCATTACATAAATATCCAGTGGTTCACTGGTTCTCTACACTAGTGATTTTGTTTTAGTATAGGCAGGGATAAGATATGTTTTTTTGACGGTTTAACTTTTAGGAAATCATGAAGTTCTGTAACAGGTGATAGAGATGGTTAATTCCCTTACTAACATTCATGAATTTATATTATTTTCATTTCAAAAAAGAAGTGAACAAAATTTTCAGTGAATTCTATTGGTCTTTGTATTTCCAGGATCATTACTAGAAATCCTTACCAGTCCTCAAGACAATATCTCTAGCTTCACTAAATTTGGTGGTGTTCACTGTACAAACTTCTCATCTTCCATCAGAACTTCCCGACACACTGATTGGAATGGTAGCGTATTTGGACAATAGAGGGTCACCAACTCCAGTATCACTGACATCTGTGCTTTTTCTTGTTACTGGACTAACAGGAGAGAGCAGTATTCATGAAAGCATTTCCCGTGACTCTTTCATGCTGAAAACGACCGGATGAGAAGTATTGCTATCTCTGAGGACATATATTGTAACTACTTCTAGCAAGTTTTATACGAGCATAATCACTCCTTCAGAATGATGTTAAGAACATATCGTACACCCGTATACTTCACGGAGGTATGTAGGAAAAAAAACTTACAGTGTTAGGCTTCACTCTGCGGTACTGTCTTGCTCGTGTGTTGAGGCTGTTTTCCGTTTCTTGGTCCACAATTCGTAAATTGAAGTGATCCTTCTTGTCGTTGCAAACTTGACTTAGTTTGTTATCGTCTATGCCTTCATCTGCCGACTGAATTCCACCTCTGCTGGTTTCTGTGTCGCTGTGAACCTCGCCGGTATGGAAGTCCGAGTCACTCGTGGATATTGTTTCTACACTTGAAGTCATTGGCGTATTATCATTTACGAGGTCCACCGGGAACTCTTTGCACTCATAGAAGACGTCCTATGTGCCGCTGGAGAAGACAGTGGCTGTTTGCAAAGACGTGGTGTTCGAAACTTTTCTTGAAGCAACGTAGAAATCCAAGCCCTCCTTCGTATTGGAAAGCCTTTTCCTTCTGTATCTCCCCTGAGAATCTGCTGGTCATCCGCCGAAAAATCCACAGCACGCATGTGGAGATAACTCATTACTCTCCCTGTTTTGCCAGCTAACTTACATACCTTCATTGCATTTTGCTTGATCGTGTCATGTCTGCATGGTGCAGCCACACAATGTCAGTTTAAAAAAAGAGTGTAACATGAATGCCACCTGAAAGTCTGCAGCAAACCCTAAAGAGGTGAAACTGGAGTAGTTTTGTTTGACCACGAATTCACTTATCGTGAAAGGCAGACGCAATGAACTAATGTTGTGGACAAACGACCTGATACCGCGGCACTCCATGATTCGGTGTTGCAAGGATGGTAAGTCCAAGTGTAGTGGGCAACTCCAGAACGGCGGAAAAATGACCAGGAGACAGTTCAAGCAAAGTTAGCAAACACAACGTGAGAAGGATGAATGTCATCCATGGGACCGAAATTAGGTTTTCCAGCGGCCACCGCTTAAGGCACAAAGTACGAGAACAATGAAACTACCTAAACACAGCTAGCTGGACTCATTGGAGGGCGCGGAGCATGATCTCCTGAAACCTGGAGTTTTGGTTTTACCATCTAGTTGCTTCCGCAATTACATGTACTCACTCAGTTCCTTGTGTGCAAGAAAAACTACCCGTGCTGCCTGAACATTTGGCAATGTTCACTATCTAATTTCAAGCACTTCCACTACGCTGGAAGTTCATGCGGGCCAGGGCTTTCTATTTGAGGGGTGCAAAAATTCAGGGAGCACTTCAGAGCTATTCAATGCGAAGATGTCTCATTGTATAGTTGTTTTCTATGGCGGCTGTAAAAGACAGAGGAAATTGCTAGGAAGCTTTTTCGAAAGGTACAGTTGACTAGTCCTCTTGCAGGTTTCATAGTGAGGCTAGTAGTTGCATGTAGTGCAGGAAGTTTGTGCTCACGACAGCTGAGTCATTGTTGTAATCCAAGTCTTCTGAGAGTCAACTGTTTGTTGAGGTCTGTTGTGAGCGACATACTTCGTTTTCCATTGAAATCTGTACATCGAACTAATTGCTAAATTTTTTCTACAATGCTATTTCGAGCAAGAGAAGGAGAGGCGGGCTTTTGACGACCACAACAAGAAGTTCTCCTCTGTGCAGCAGAAGAGCAACTAAAGTGTTCGGAGAAGGAAGTTCCAGTACGTTGCGAACTTTTTCTTTCTTGTGGTAAATTTGTTTCTTAATCAAGCCAGAGTGCGCTTCGAAGTGCATTTCAGTAGCCAGGAGACGCAGGAGCCATTTTATTCTATTCTACGATCAACGTAATGTTGTTAGAAAAAAACGGTGAAATCGTTCTTTCTGTTGTACTAATTGCAGTCAATGATTGTGGTCGATTTCATTTGTGATTTTCATTGTCATGGTTGTCAGAGTGGACAAGAAAAAATAGAGTCTAATGTCAAATTTACTAAATATTACTGAGTCCCAACACGTTTATTCCTCACTTAGTAGCGGATTAGTTTACAAAAACATTGTGACGGTGCACTTCACATAGAAATGCAGACAACATTCACATATTTAAACTTATCCTGAATAATTCAAGTTTACTAGATATGTGTTATAGTATATAATGGCATTGCTGTCGCCATGCTTCCACGAAGAGTTCTTCGACTACTATATATATAAACTAGCAAGTTTCCCTAAAAGCAAATTGAAAAACTAAAATGCATATGATCAAGGAACTAGTCGTTTGAGAACACGGATTTCATTCCGCAAGTACGTTCACAGTGGGCCAAAATTTCAATCCAGGTCCTTGGCTACTGTCGCGTGCGTTGCAATGAGATGTCTGTAAGAGCTTGAGGAATTAGTATCATATGATTGTGTGCTTCATGTTCTACTCCCAGTGGAGACATTGTAATGTAGTATAAAAAGTCCAGGCTTCGTATGTTCACGTAATTTTTTTTATAACGTCTCATTTTGCTGGATTGTCATTCTTTACAGATGTCCTTGCTGTTATTTATGTTGTAGAAGAATGTAGTGCTCTGTAAAGTTTTATTTTCCAAACTCGTGTCCAGAAGAAGGCTGATCATGCATTAATATTTCTTGTTCTACGTTGAAGAAAATGTGCGGACAAATGAAATTGTAAAGGTATTTGGATAGAGCGTCGCTTGTTAGACGTGATTTGGTTGTCATGGAAGCATGCTTTTGTTTTCCAATTAGTTATACGGATGTCGTCGTTTCATCAGCCATGTCGATGCCATTTGCTGGGTTCATTTGCCTTGCTATTTCGTAGGAATTTGTATGTAAATTGTGGACACCTGAAGTTGCTGTCATTCTTGGGAAACATGAAGGACCATAGGAAGGGAACATTTCTGCAGTTTTGGAAAAAGAGGTTGCCTATGAACTTCTTGAATTGGAATTGTAATGTTAGATTAATGTTATGTGTTTTCATTTTCTGGTTGTTTTACTCCTGCAGATACATGCAATTACTTCGTGAGACGTTCAAGATAGAAAAGAAATTGGCAAGACTTACTTGAAGACTTCTGCGATGTGAGTTCATCTTCAACCCTATGAATTACACGTTGACCTACACGAACTTAGTTGGCCGTTGTCTTCGTGAATGTTACAGACACCTTCACCCGGCCGTATTTAAAATTGAGAAGTGTTTCTCCTGTACTGTAGAGAAATGGACTAGGTGAGTACCTACAGACGTCATATCCCTTAACGCCACACTGCAAACTCTTCCGATGTTGGATTACAAAAAGGTCATTGATCCTGGTTCCTCCTGTTAGTGAAATGAATTATTTCCCAACTGACCTTAATTCTGACTAAAAATTTATGTTGTGCAATTTATGACTTTTGAAGATGGAGGCTCCCATGGACTCTTTGCAGAAGAGAAAAGATTTAGAAATAGGTAGTGCTCAGGAGGTTAGGAAGAGTGTAGATGCTCGCCATTCAAATGAATGCCTTCACCGTGATTGCAATAAAGCACCACGCTGTGAATGCAAGTGGGCGCAGCAAACTGTTTCGCTTCTACAGAACTTCAGGAAGCTGAGCCCACAAGGGAATCACAGTAGTCTCGACACGAAGCTTTGGTTTGATCAGCATTTGTTACAGATGCTTAGCGAGTCCAAAACAATCTTACAAAAGATTGTTAACATTAAAAGAAATGTCTAAGCTTGTAGTGAACGATTACAGGAGTGAGAATGAGGTAGCCCACTCTTGTCGTGCACAGATATTTTCCTGTGCTGTAAAACATTGTTTGACTGATATATAATACATTGTCTTACATTAAAAATGTGGTCATACTTGGAAGACGGTCTCGGATGTGCATGTGAATGGTCATGATTGTAGTGTGGTCGACGATGAACATATATTGACTACCTGCATTTGCTTTGTTACGTGTTCAGAGTCGTTGGATGCAAGCGTGAAGGAAAATAAGGACCTTTCATAACCTAGTGGATTTTACAGCAGAAGAGGTATGTGCATGCATTCCTCCAGTTAGACGTGAAGAGAATTTATACACATTGTACATGATTGCTTGACTTTGCTGATCGTTTTCATTCATGCATTTGGCAGTGTGGTGAATTCATTACGTAAAGAGGATTGTTGTACATAGTTAGTCATGTGAAGTATTGCTGTCCTTTCCAATTCAAAAGGAAACCACATTATTGTTGTGTATGCTTTGACTAGATTAAATGGAACCATAGCCTCTTTAGTTTCAGTACTAAGTTAGTTACCAGAGTATCGGTCCTAGCAAATTCAAGCCTTCAACGAGGGAGACATTTAAAAGCATCAGATTCAGTGAAAATAAAATAGTGTGTTTCGTAAAAAGATTGGTTTTCAATTTTCAGACCTGCACAAAATTCTTAAACTTTGGCCTTTCCGTAGAGAATAATAATGAAAATGGTTGAAAGCACTGTAATGGGAATTACAGTAGGTGGATTGAGTGCACATGTCATTTTTCTTGAACTTGTAGCGCCTCGGTATCTTAAAATTAGATACTGACACTTATGTAGGTTTGCTGAGAAAGTTTAAGCGCTTTGCTTCTGCCAATGGCGTATTCTGGGTCCCCCACGTTGTCAGCTGAAATGAAGATTCAAGTACTTTCATTTACAATAGTGGGCCCCCATTTCTCATAATCAACTACCTTTCAGTTTTCGGAGTGGTAATTTGTCAAAACCATTTTAGAATTCATGCTCATTGAAGAGAATGTGAAGTCCATGAAAATGCTGTCAAATTGCTTTGCCATTACTGATCGCTTGCTTAATCCGACGTTAACAATACTAAGGGACTGCTAGTAAAGAATGAGGTTTGAGAAAACAGACTATAAATAGCAAAGAGTTAAGTAATCATGACCTTGCGTCCGTGAAGACTTAGCGTAATAACCGGGAAACAAGAGGACTAGAGAAATCAAAAACTTTTCGAAGAAATTTTTTTTATGGTGCTTCGGATCAAAAATGATTGGAGTAAGGGTGGACGGTGACATTTCAAATTCCCGAGAGAAGGCATGAAAACCTATCTTCAGAACATAAGAATGTTCGAAGGGGGTAGCGATGTATGAGGATTTTTGATGATTGATAGTTTCCCTTCTATTAAGTGTATAGATTGCATCCTTTTTTTTAAATACAATGACATGAAAAGTATAATCTGATGTTGAAATTGATGTCCATAAGAAATTAGAGGTAATCGAACACAACATTGGAGGCAGTGGATAGGATTACTCGTACAAAACGCTTGGTTTAAGATGACAGGTCTTATTACTTCCCTTATACTGAGATTAACTTTGTTTTTTTGTAAAAAGTATTGTCCAAGGTAGAAATTGAACTGACCACTGACGTCACATTAAAACTGTGGATAACAATAAATTTAGTGGCCATGCAAGGAAAATACTGAGGAGAAATGAGCAAAACAACATGAATCTGCAAGGTCTATATCAGGGTTTTTTTTTTTGGCGACAGGCCACCTTACGTGCCCTCCCAGCAGAGGTCGATATCAGGAGGGAGCCGGGCCCAATGGCCAAATGCTCTGACGGATTCGGCGAATATCGCCAGAAAAAAAAACACTGGTCTATATGAATATGGTCATTTTTGTTACCGACGGCTTAAAAATGTACAGAGAGTGCAAATAATGTTTTAATACTTTGAATATTTTGCAGGATGCCTCCCACATTGTCTTCGGCCTATCACATTGAGAGATCCATAGCTAATTGCTTGGGATTAGCAGAGTATCCATGCGCTTGCAATCGTTGCAAAGGCGGTTGCATAAAGAAAGTGGACACAGTGTCAAAGCACCATATGAAAAATGGACGCAATCCTTACTTGATATTTCCTGTTTTGGTGAGTTACAATGACACTGTGACCATAAGCATATGCACAATTTTTTTTCTGTCTGGTTTTGCATTTCCTTGCCATCTTATGAAATCCTGGAGTTACAAATTCCAGCTTCTTCTTATTCCGTGTAAAAAAATTTGGAATACTTGCAAATTTTAATTCATTCCAAAAAATATTATTTGGAAATGAAGGAAACCAATTACGTTAAAAATTCGTACACATTGCTTAGGAGCATGTACAAGCATGTAATGAACTGAACTGCACATGAATGTTGACCTGCAGACGGTGGATGGAAGGAATTTGCAGGGTCCTGCTCAACTACCGGACAGAGAAGAGGAGCATTATCGTCCAATGGCAGCGGAGGATATGGCGCGAGGATACACATGGCCTGAGAGGACGATAGTCAATGTTGAGAACATGGCCAGAGATGCATTTACTCGAGCAGATGAAATTCACAATGACTTTATGAATGAAGAAGGACAAGCAGCAGTGGACCTTGATATGAGGTGAAGAGTATGTTGATGAAGTTAGATTTGCAGCACAAACAAGTTCATTGTTGTCCTGAAGGCCACGTCTTATATGAAGGGGAAAATGAAGACCTTGAGGAATGTCCAACATGCAATCATCCACGTTTCATACCTGGTTCTAATAGGGTACCTAATCGGGTGGTGCGATATTTTGATATCGTTAAGCATTTAGTACGAATGTTTAAGTGCCCTGAGATAGCGAAGCACATGACTTGGTATCATACTCACAAATCCCGAGGTTCCAAAATGCAGTCGGTGGCCGATAGTGAGTAGTGGAAACATATAGATCAAGTGTACCCTGATTTTGCCGAAGTTCTTACTAATCTACGCTTTGGTCTAGTTGGAGATGGCATCATTCCTTTCAGGAATAATGCAATCAAGCACTCAACGTTTGTGTTGTTAATAACCATTTACAATCTTCCGCCGTGGTTGTTAACAAAGAAATTCTTCATATTACTCGCTGTTTTAATCCCGGGCCCGAAATCTCTAACAGCAGAGAATATAGATGTTTTTTTGGGGCCTCTAGTTCGGAACTTGTAGAAGTTGTGGACAGGAGTACCAGCAGTGGATATGTCAAAGCCTATTCAAGAAAGAAAGTTCACCCTCAGAGCTCTTCTGATGTGGACTGTCAATGATTTTCCAGCCTATGGGTTGTTATCCGGACAACAAGTTCATGGATACAAAGGTTGCCCATTATGTGGACCGGAGACGTTTGCTATGCATTTGAAGTTGCTGGGGAAAATGATATATTTAGGTGGTAGACGTTACTTACACGAAGGACACCGATTTAGGAGGGCGAGAGCTGCATTCAATGGAAAGTAGGAGTGGCATTTGCCTCCACAGAGACCCACTGCGGAGGAAGTTCTACGCTGGGGTACGCAAAGAGAGGACTTTCTCAGGAACGGCGGTGCGGAGAATTCGGATGATGATCCTATGAAGTTGCACGATGTCAAGCGCCGAAGTATTTTCTTTGATCTTCCTTACTGGGAGGTAAGCAGACACTTAACTATTGCAAAAGTGAAGCTCTATTTAAATACATTGCAGTGGAATGAAAGGAATGAAGGCATATTCTTTAGTGACTTTAGTGTGCCATGCAGGGATTTCTGTGTGAATTTTAAAATTTAGATTGGAATTAGAGCACATTTTTAACATAAACCTTACCAAATTGTAGACTGACTTCTTCTGTAGTGGTGAAATTGTAACTCATTCACGAAGTGTGAGGAAATGATGAGAGCATTTGAAATGTGATGAACAGCAGTCCCCGAATGTGAAATAGTAGTTATAAAACTTTGAAATCGAAATTCTTCAATCATTTCTCTCATTTGTTCTCTGTTAGGTCTGAATTTCATGCAAACAGCATTAGACTTCAATGTAAATGACTTTCAAAATAAATTTAAGTGGATTCTGTTGTCAATGGTCAATAGTACATTTTAATCCACTTCTCCAATCAAAGTATAGGTGTTAAGCATGTGTAATAAAATGCTCTGTGTGAACAGAATATCCCGCAACGTAGATTGGAAAAAAAAATTCTTGAATATCTAGAAGATGGTCAGAACTTACGAATTGGAAGTGGTAAAATGTAGTGCTAAGTTGGTATGGTTTTAAACCGACTTGTGAAGAGGAAATGGTATATTCAAGAAGCTAGATGAAAAGCAATGTACAGAACATATTTCTAGGAAGGGAGATATGGAATTGCAGGATAGTCAAAGTCGATTCATTTGGCTTTGGCCTTTAATTTTCTTGTAGGAGTTACGGTTTTGGGAAGTTGAAACTGAATGGTCACATGCATGCTATCACTTTTTTCAATACGCAGTACAAGGACCATGAAGATAGCAAAATATACCTTTGTGTCAGAGTCCCTGGTAGTTCCCATTTGCTTTTCTACCAGACTACCTTAGAACAGAGTCCGCATGATTTGCATGTTTAAAGCAATATCAGGCATAAAAATAGAGGAGGAGGAGAACCTTGATTGCACTAGAAAAGGTGAAATATTTTGTTTGTAGAAGGTGCTCTGTCTAATTTTGCATGCTTTTCAGAGGTATGTAATGAATTGCCTTGGAGCTTCTACACTAACAAAGCAGGCGTGAAATTTCAATTACTTTTCTGAATAATTAAAAATAACTTCAAAACTTTCATAGAGACTGGAGTAATAGGAACTGTGACCTTCAACCCGAATGTTGTGGAAGCGCATTTGGACTGTTAACCTTACATGTGTGATTTTTTGCAGGAATTCATGTAATATACATTTTGTTCATCCAATACAATAGAAGTGGCCTTAATTTAATTTGAGTGAATCAAGAATTACGCATCTGATGTGAGAAATTGTTTTGTCTGTCCAGGATCTTCTAGTACACCATGTTTTGGATGTAATGCATTGCAAAAAGAATCTATCTGAGAACATCCTGAGAACCACATTCGGTGAAAAAGACACGCCAGCTGTGAGAGCGGACATGCAAGCTCGTGGTATATGTCCGCATCTCCACCTACAAGCGCATGGCCCAAATCAAGACAAAATCCACATGCCCGATGCTTCGTATGTTCTTTCATCCACAGATAAGGCTAAGGTCTTGCAGGTGATAAAGAATGTAAGGACTCCCACACATTACGTATCAGCGCTCCATAGTAAAATCAGCAAAGGAAAACTGAGTGGTTTAAAATCACATGATTTCCATGTTCTCCTCCAACAAGTTTTACCACTGTCTTTTAGGAAGATATCAAACAAGACTCTTGCAGGGGCAGTTATACGACTGAGCAGAGTTTTTAGAAAGCTTTGTGTGAAAACAGTGGATCATCACGAGAAGGAGCAACTGACAACAGATTCAGCGGAAACCATGTGTATGATTGAGAAAGAAATGCCCCCATCCTTTTTTGACATTATGTCTCATCTCCCGAATCATTTGGTGGAGGAACTTTTTCTATGTGGACCTGTACATACTCGGTGGATGTATCCATACGAACGTTACTTTAAAACGTTAAAAGGTTATGTCAGGAACTTAGTGAAACCAGAAGGCAGCATTGCCCAAGATTATCAAACCGAGGAAGCACTGGGCTTCATCACAGAATACATGTCTGAATACAACATTACATCCCGACGAGTTTGGGACGACGAAGAAGAACCAGCGATGGTGGACGAGATATTGGAGGGCAAGGGGAAGGCGAAGCTGCTCTCAGAAGAATTGAGAAGTGCAATGCATGAGTTTGTTTTAGACAACGTTGTGCACCTTCAACCATACCGCCAGTAAGTTCCAACTCATGAATGGAAATGAAATTGATTTCTTCTAATCTTGCTAAACCAATTTGTCTTCTGTAACTAGTCATTGTGAAGAAGGATAATGAGTTGTATGAGTTCTGCTTATATGGAAAAGTATTCTTTAATTTAATCATACCTTAATGAATGCAGATTATGGTAAGCTGGGCAGAGTATTTGTAGAAAGTGAAATCCCCCATGTTCAAGTGCTTCAATATTATTTGAGACTGTTAATACAATTAGATATTATATCATTCAGTTCCGTGTATGTTTATTTTTTCATTTACAAGGAAATGAAAGGTAAAAGGCATGTGAGTGTCATATTCCATGTTGTTACGCGGAGGTGGTTAATATCAGGGAGATTCATCCTGGTCACAGGATTGATGATGGCATCTACAAAGTTTGTGAGGGAGTTCAAGAATCAAAGAATGTGAGTGTTACGTTACTAGCATGAATGTTATTTTGTAGAGTTGGATCTTAATGTTTGTTATTTTGATTATGAAGAGGAAAAGGTGAATGGTGTGATAAGATGAGCTTATACCAAAGATGTCGTGGATTTGACTTAACAAAAATCTGGTTAGTTGCTTATCCTAACGGTGTGTTGTGCAAGCTGTTTTATAATAAGTTTTGCAGTAGGTGTCTTCAAATTAATTCCATTTGTTCAATTCAGTGAATGCAAACTCTAAAAGTGAATTGATTCGTAAATGACTATCATAATGGAAAAGAAAATAGTTGCAAATTCTTTTTTTAAGTGTATGATTTGGAAAGGAGGAGTTCAAGTGAAAGTGTTATGGAGGAAGTTGTAGTGAATTTGTATTTGGAAATTGCCAGTACAAAAAGTGTAATGACATCAAAGTAACTGTGGATTGTGCGTAGTGTATGGAGGGTGGCCTTCACTGTGAATTAGAAACTCTGTAAGTACATGTTCATCTGATTTTTCTGAATCCAAAATTTCCTAGTAAATATAAAGAGATTATGAGTGTGCAAAGAAAACCAAAATGAAGGTCCTAGGTAAATGTGTTGTGTAGACTATTTGAAGTATGTAGTTGTTGATGTTCTGGATTTGGATTCCCATTCAGGAAGAAATGGGGCAGTGAAATAGGGCACGTATGTCATGATGGAGTACTTTCCTATGCTAGAGAAACCTCAGCTAGTGTTTAGGTGCCATTGCTTTAAAAAAATTTACTGTATCACTTTTAAGTTGACAAGAAGTATTTTTGTTTGTATACCATTATGTGTAGGCAATAACGTGTTAAGTATACCTCATGTCAGTTCATGGGATGATGAAGTCATGTTGTAAAACTTGTAGGATAACACATACCTGTAGTTGTACAAGGTCAAATGGCAGAATTTGGGAACAGTTCATTAAATTTGTTTCTTTGTGTGTAGACGATGCTGGCCAAATAAGGCAATTCAGCAACACACATACAAATGCAGAATGAAATGTTCATTTTTCATTATAACATCACTGTACGATCGGTCTCAATTTATGTTGAGGGTATTTCCAGGAAAATTGAAGTACAAAGTTGTCAAGAATGTAGAGAAGTGCTAGTAATGAGTTCACCACAACATATTATGTTTGGCATGTTTATTATAAGCAAAGGTGCTGAACCTCTGGAATTGAGGAAAAAGAATAGAATTACTTAGTCACTATTGTGTTGTGTAACTTTTCCAATGGGAATAGAGGTTTCTGAATCGCAGGAAGGAAATGTAAATTTGAAGATCATGTGTAGAAAGTAAGAAGGGGGTACATCACTGATTAGACATAAATGAACGCAAATGTAGTGGGGTGTTCTGTGGATGGCTTGTATCTGGAGAAGTATGTAGTGGTATTGAATCAGTCATGTATTAAGGTAATATGATGAGGTCAAGATCATGTAAGAGTTGTTTGAGTTCTTTAGTTAAAAACTGAATTCCTTGAAATAATTTGGAGAGTAGTTTAATTGGATGACAGAAGGATAGGGTTATGTTAGACAGATCATTTAAGGTATTGGGACCTCTGTGGAATTAGGTTAAAAATTCCTTTGTTTGAAGTCAGAGTACAGACATTGACAGCTAAATGCTTTTGAATTCGATGTTGTTGGTATTCAATGATTGTCCATAGTGAAGAAGTGATAACCTACTTATTTGACTACGTACAATTTTTTAGAATAATCAATTTATGAAAGATGTGTGCATATTATTGTCATTACAGAGATTGCTAAGTAATAGTTTTGGATGGAAAGTGGTCATAGAGAGAAGGAAAAAAACATGTCTTTTTTTACTTGGCGACGGTGAATACTGTGCTAATGATATTGGTATATCCTAAAATACAGGAATTATGAGACCGTATGGCAAGAGAGGGCAAACGAACGTCGAGAGTTTTGAAGGAGAAACCCACACAGAAATGGTCGATGGGGTGCACCATTTCCTCTTGGAATGGAGGAAATCCCATCCTTTGCCAAGTGACTAGAAGAAGATGTCCGGAACGCCTTGCAACAAGGCTTTATAGTGAATGAGGATGTGCTGAACTCATCAAAACTGCCTAGTCTTCAAGCCCGCAATTTCAGGAGTATGTATTCGTATGGTTACCATTTCAGAGTGAAGAGTGCAGAACAGAACATCAAAAGTACTTCTGACTCAGGAGTAGCTGCTGTTTTTTGACAACCTTGTCGCTCAAGAAGGAGAGATGAAAATATAGTGAATGTAGATTTGGAATACATTGGTGAGCTTCAGAAAATCATGGAGCTGGACTATGGCAGACATTGCATAGTTCTATTAGTGAGTGATTGGGTGAAGGCAAACTACAGAGGCAGGAACGCAACAGTCAAAAAGGATGAATGGGGGTTCACCCTAGCGAATTTCAATGCACTTGTCCCTTTTGGATATGAGTCATTCGCTTTCCCAATTCATTGTTAGCAGGTATTTTTCTTAGACGATGAAGATGAGCCAGGTTGGAAAGTGGTGTTAAGAACAGAAGTAAGAGGACGAAGAATTGACAACGAATTACAGGAGGAAGAAGAGCCAGAAATGTTTGCTATGGGAAGAGATGAAGAATTTGAAGGTCTTCGAGTGGCTGCGGAAGTGGATGAGGCTAATGCAAATCCACTACCTGGAGGAAGAGAGATTCCAGTCAACCAAGTGATGAACGAGGTGGTACATGATTACTCCATGATGTTTGACAGGGACGTTAGGGAATCATCCGAAGATGAAGATTGACAAGTAAGAAATCCAGTGGCGTACTAAATGGTGATATGAATGTGTACTGTGGCAGTCCCAATGAGTCTTAGTTGTATGTTCATTTGGTATATTCAATAGATTAGAGGAAGCATTTCCATATACCATTCACAACAAATTTTTGGTCTAGTCCAGTGTCATGTAATTTGTAAGAGAGTGAAGAATTAGTAAAATTACGATGCCTAGGAGAAATTGTTTGTCAAAACATAGGACCACGGAAATAATTTTTAAAATAACCCTAAATTAGAGAACTGGAAGAAGTCATTGTTTTTACCAAGAACGAAACTGCTGAATTCAACTGTTTGCACCTTGAATCACACAATTAAGGAATGTAGCCTGATTCAGCATGGTGTTCACTATTAAATTTATTTATTTTTTTTGGGGGGGAGGGTGTCATTGGTAGTGAAAAGGGAATTTCAGATTCTGTAGTAAAACATTTTTTCGACATTGTGTTAATGGAACATGAATTTCCAAACTGCTGGGAGTAGTTGTACCTTAAACCGATCATAGTCATACAAGTAGTGGGAAAACATTCAAGGCAGGTTTATCCATTATGCAATTTTAGGGATTCTACAGTTGTAGGTGTTGTTAACTTATACTAGTTCTTGAAGAAAGTGATGGAACTGGAGGTCACTATTAGAACAAGTGCAGGAACTTGATTCAAAGTAGATGTCGTATGTGTAAATTGAGGCAGAACTGAAAATGTGCTGTGCAGTATCATCCTTATTTTTATTGGAAGTATAGTTAGTTTTTTAGGGGTCAGTGAAGGATAAACTGAAACTGTTGTTACCGTGCTGTGGATTGAAGGAATTAAGCAAAAATAGAATGACTAACGTAGTAGAAGATTTTATTTTCTTTGTTTGTGTAACTCCAATGAAAAGAAATATCATTGGAAGAGGTAGATTAGGAATGAAGCCCACATGGAGACATGTTGTTCTGAACAAGTCACTTAGTGAATGAGGACTATAGAGATGAATGACAGCAGTGAAGAATGGAGTAATGAGGAATGTCAAAATGAAAACTATCAAGAAGAAAATGAACCAGAGGTCATGAAGAAATGAGAAAGTGTTATGAGGTGTAGAATTGGCCCTTCAGTGTAGCCTAAAATGTCCATCGAACAATGCATTCTAAATGTAGCTATTCTGAGACCTCCAACTAAGGTTTCGATAAGCAAATTACCTTGGGACATTGTATACTGAGTTTTTTGTAGAAGAGTATTTGAAGAGGCAGTGAGGTCACGAACGCTCATGAAATTTTATAGGAAATTTTGTCAAAAAGACTGATGAAGTAGGCATAGAACCGAAATATTGGCATATGTTTGCGCACTAGCTGTGTGTAAATGTGTTCAAAAATTTGAAAGTGGAAATTGCATAATGAAGGCAAGAAGGTGAGTGAAATTATAAAATGTGAAGTGATTGAAAGTAGGTGTATGCTTGAATTGAGGAGCACAGGCAAATAAAATTCAGCCTCCACGTTTGACGATTGGGTAGCATGTGCAAGTGGAGAACCTTCTGGGAAATTAAAGGGATGGGTGTCTTCTGAAGCAATAAATAATAGCAAGAATGTATTAGTTGAAGGCCCTCTCTATGCGTGTACTGTATGAGTTTTAAATGAACTACCTTGGGGTGCAAGCAATTGCTGTATGATCCTTGGTTTTTTTCCCATGTAGCAATGCAATCCTGCCTGTGATGAGGGGAAGCAAAAACATATAGTACATGGGAAAAAACCAATTATGTAGATAATTATTTGAATGTAATGTCCATGTTCATAAATTACCGAAATGTCAAAGCTTATGAGGGTGATGGTTGAATGCTGAAAATAGTGATAAATGATGAAGCCCGTAGCTGTGGCCACAACAATTACTCTTTAGTAGCCTAGTAAATTATGATCATGTGGAAGCATGCATTGAAAGAGTGCTGTGTCTTTTTTGTAGGTAAGTGTAAAAAGATTATTTTCCGGTCTCATTTATGAAGGAAGAGGAAATGGATACAAAATGTAATGGAGGTCAATTCATATTTCCAGAAGCATTTTGTAATTTGCTTTGCTCTTGAAGATCTTGTAGTTACTTATTTGTAAGAATAGGGATCGAAGAATGCGTGCACCAGAAGTTTGTGAAGTCATCAATCTTACAAATTCCAGACCAATGATTAGCTCTGAAAATGAATGAAATTATTTTTGAAGTTCATATAATAATAGGAGTGGTCCACTTCAGAACACATGTCTTTATATGCAGTCACTAGCTTCTAATTGAATCCATATGCAGAGGGCACTTGCTTTCAGAGCATGCCAAGTATCGGAAAATGCAAATCAATGTAGCTATAGGTTTTCTTGTAACAGCTGCTGTTTTCTGTGTAGGATCAGTGACGGTTGTTGTGCGGTGTTCAGTATGTGGTCTTTGGAAAACAATGAGCATATGAAGGCAGTAAGACATGAAGGTCAAGTGGACGTCTGTGCAATAACACAAGGTCATTATTGATTTTGCGCACATTCTGAATGTATGTAATGGCTTCACGGGAATTTCAGGAACTATGCAGACATGACACATGTGTACAGAGGTGGGGAAAAATATGCATGAGCAGCAATTTGTTGAAGTATTGGTACAGTAAATTTCTACATAATGTTGTTGCCATAGCTAGTGCCAAGGCCTTCAGTAGTAGGAGGCATTAGGAATTGGTTGTCTACATTTATGAAAATGCAGTAGTATTGCAAGTAGTGTATGGATGATGGAAAGATTTTAATTTGGTATGCATGCTAGCATGTATTAGAATACAGCTTCATGTTTGATGTAAACCTGCAGGAAACTACTGATTGCAAATAGAACACAGTGTGATTTCATTTTTTGATGAGTGTCCTCTCTATGTGTACTGGAACTTTGTGTGCACATGAGCCTCCAATACGGAAATGGTGATAAGCACTTGGTGAATTGGGATTTCAGATCATGATGGTGTATGTGAAATTGAAATTTGAAGAGTACTTAACGTATTTGAAAATGTGGTAATGATATTTTTTGTAATTGCAATTGTTAATTGCTGGAGATGAGGATGATCATTAATTCTCAACACAATACATAGGCAGGGATTGCATATGGTGTTTGAGTAATTCAACTTTGACATGGCAATCATCATGTGTGTTGCAAGAAATCTGTATTGCCAAAATCAACAAAAACGAGTTCAGTTCTTTTGTTGATTTTTAAAAAAAAAATTGTTTTTGTGAAAATGGTCAATAAGGTACCCAAATCAACAAAAAAGTGTTCATTTTTTGTTGATTTGGACGCCATTTTCTAGTAGTGTTTCCTGTTGTATTGTAGCAAATCGCATGGGATGGATTGCCTATTTGTCGCAACTGCCGATTACTGGCATTGGATGCTTCATTGCCGAGCAATCATGCACCACCTTCTCGGAGTCCTACACCTCCACCAATTCCAATTGCACTCATAGAGTATCCACAGCCCCTTCATGTGCCTCTAGTGCCGCATCAACTCCACGAGGCTTTCAACTCTACAAATGTAGACTATATAAGCGAATTTGAAGAGGAACACTTCGACAGTCAAGAACAAGACCTTCAAGGACGGGAATCGAGTTGTGAGGAGATTGAAGAAGACAATTTTGATGAAGGTCTATATGCTACTTACGGAGAAAGAACTTTGGAAGAATTGTGGTGGCCATCCAAGATGCTCCATAAGCCCACGGAATTCTATAGCAATCACTGGAAGCATCACAAGGACCAATTGAATGGGCAATTAGAAGTTGGCCGTACAAGCTATAGTGCTCATAGACTTTTCAATGATGTCACAAACATAGTAATAGGTAGGGCGCAAGGATTGTGTGCAAGAGGAACAATAAGTCCCTCCAATGACTTTCAACACTCTCCAGTGAGACAACCTACCTCTTCTCCAAGCCAAAGTGGCTATCCTAGAAGGGTCCCTTCAACAAGGCAAGACCCTGAATGGATTGAGGGAGGAGAGAATTTTAATTCTTTTTGACGCACATATGGCACATGGTCAAGGACTTAGTAGACCACATGGGAGACAATGCTATGAACAACACGAAACTCCTACTTTGCACTATGATATGAATTTTACCATAATGGATTTTAGTGAGGAAGAGGATGAAGAGGGAGATATTGATGACCTAGATAGTATTAAGTTTTTGTATCGTGATTCCACTTGGAATCAACAGTCGTGCACATATGATCTTGCTCCTAAAGAATTTATTGGGACTTCAAGTCCTAATAATCTTTGGCGCAATTTCCCAACATTCAACAATTTATGGGAGATGTTTTAGCCCTCTTGGATTTTACGGGACATTGTTGCCAAAACAAACCGATATGCTACAACAGTGAATGAGGATGGTAAAACTTATGGAGGGCCAAAATGGAATCATTTGACTGTGTCAGAGTTCAAGTTTTTTTTAGCTATTATCTTGTATATGGGCATGAAGCGCCAGCCCAATATAAAAACATATTGGCACAAAAAAGTTTCTTTTTTTCATTGCCAACTATAAGTGCACTAATGTCTCGAAACCGGTTCCAATTATTGAAAAAATGCTTTCATGTCACCAATCCATGGCTACATATGTGGGAGACAAGACAATGCCTAGATATGACAAAATGGGCCAAACTAGATGCCTGGTTGCTAAATTCTATCCGAGAGGCTTGCAAGAGAGCATGGAATGTAGGAAAGTTTGCGACCATTGATGAAATGATGATTCGTTATAAAGGCACATATTGTCCAATACGGTAGTACATGCCGCAAAAGCCCCCAAAGTGGGGCTTGAAAGTCTGGTGCTTTGCCGATTCACTCTCAAAATTTGTTTCCAATTTTGAGGTTTATTGCAGAAAAGACCCCATTGCCAATATAGATGGAAGTGTGCCACAAGGAAGAGTTCATGGGGAAGCAAGGTTGGCTCATAACGTTGTCTTGTGACTAGTAGTACCAAATGAGGACAAGGGACATGTAATTACCATGGATAATTTTTCTCAAGCATTGCTTTATTCAAGGCGTTATTAGAGAAGAAGACGTATGCAGCAGGGACCATACAATGTAATCGAGTAGGATTCCTAGATGTATTGAAAAATTCAAAGGAATTCAACAAAAAAAACCAGGGTACAATGGAGTGGCGCATGCATGACTCTAGACAAATTAGTGCCATTTTGTGGAAGGACAAAAAACCTATCCTTATAATTTCTACACATGCGGTGCCTATTAAATTTCCATGCCATTTTCTCGTCGCCTTGGTTCCACGTTGAAATGGATCAGTTCGCAAGGACATTCAAACTTCACCAGTTCATCTTGAATATACAACTCACATGCGAGGAGTTGATGTGGCTGACCAATTGCGCGCATCATATAGGTGTCAAACCAGATCGCACAAGTGGTGGCACCAAGGTTTTCTTTTTCCTTCTTGACACTATTATTGTAAATATGTATGTGATTTACTTGGACAAGTGCAAGACAAATACCCTCCCTCGTTGTCCAATGGCTCATTTACAATTCAAAACTCAGTTATGTGAAGTGCTCACCAGCCCTTCTTTTTTCATTTTTGGGCTGTAGCTAGAGTGGCTACACTTGGTCCTTTAGATGTTGCCCACATGGCGAGGGTCACAGTTTTGTCTGAGAATTGTACTGGCTAAGGTCTGTATTGCAAAAGAATAATGTGGCGCAATTTGTTTGCAGCTAGGGACACAATCTAGCACTTGAGAAAAATGATTTTGAGATGTACAGGCGATTTTTTGTGAAAGTGGAGACAAATTCTGGCACTTAGGAGATTTGGTACTAAGAAAAAAAGGCGAATTTGTAAGGTGCTCTAGCTAGCTTCAGGCACCATCTTAAATTGCATGTAATAAAAAATTGAGGAACATTTTACTTCTACAATTTGTATTTTGTAGATCATGATGTAAGGCAATAAATAATCCTTTATAGAAAGTCTTCATGGATACAAACAGCCAAGCCAGGGCCCATCCATTGAAGACAAAGTCCTACATCATGCATGGCTCTTGGACTCTAGACATACCTAGTAACCTTCAAATTGAGCTCAAAGCCCATAACGACGATCTGCTCCTTCTGTCCACTGGTTAAATGCATCATCATAAGGAAAATTCTCCAAGGTGAAAATTTTCTGAGAGTACATACCAACTACACACTCTAAATGAGTGTCCAAGGAATTCCTCAATTTATTCTTGAAAAATGCCAAGGAACTGAAACACCTCTCATCTTCAACAGAACCTAGGACTTGCACAATTGCCACTTGAGCCAACTTGTAATACTCTGGAAATGCTTTGACTCTAAGAACAGTGCAAGAATCCAAATAACGCCACAAGCGGGTTAAAGGGTTCAAGTCAAATGGGGGTTCCATGTGCTTCTTAGAATTATTGACCATGGCTAGTTTAAACAACCCTTGCTCAGTCTCTAGCCTATGATGATCCAGAATAGGAGGGATTAATTGCTTCACCTTGTCCACTTCAACCAATTTCGGCTCACAGTAGTAGGACATAAGAACTGACAAGTGCTTGGGAAAACACTCCTCAGCTTCACCCTGCAGCCAATACTGGGGGTACACAACACCAAGGGCGTCCATAACATGATGGGAAGGAAAACGGGCGTCCAACTCCCTCAATAGCTGTCGGGCTGCCCCTGTACAAAAGATGTATATGACTGACATATTAGTGATAGAAATACAGTAGAGGAGAATTACATCTCTAGGCAATTCTTTATCTTAAAATATAAAAACTAAAACGAGAGCTAAGACACCAAGCAACCTTAACATGAAATACATCAATTCTTCACTTTCAGTACAGCATCAAGCAACCTAAAAAGAGGGCTTTCAAGCATACCAACTACAAACCTTCTTCAAACTAAAATATAACCGGTAATGAAAACATATTGGAGCCTACCAAAAAAGTGACAACAACAAGCCTAACGAGTCCAGCCTTCCAACACAGATGTCAATTTGAATAACTTGAACTAAATAACTTTGAAGCAGATTTGAATAGTGTCCACCAAAAGCCAAGAAATTTGAAAAAGGCTAGAATTACACACCTGTGCACTGGGTCTTCACTGTTGTGACTAGAGCTGCAAAGACATCTCTGTCTACAGCTGATCCTCCATGTTTAGCCCAAATTTTTTCCCCATTATTGACAAAAACAAGCTCAGCAGATTCATCATTTAGATCAGACACCCACTTCATGTGGATCTGACTGTGAGAACACTCCAAAATGTTTTTAAAGGCCCAAAATTCGTCTGCAACAAATGCAGTGGCCTTATCAACATACAATGTATAAAGCTGACCCTCTGCTATTTTTAAAGCAGCTACAAAATCACAAATGTAAACATCTCGTTTTTGAGCAAAGGTGACCAACAAATCTATAGCCTCCAAAAGGGGCATGAGAGCAGTCATCCCCAGGAGTGCATAAGGATCCAGCATCAGGCTCAAACATTTCTGCAAAAACGAAGAAAAATTTCATGTCAATTGTCAGCAACATGTTACATGAAAGTGGCAACATGTTACATGAAAGTGGATTGCAAATTCCATTTATACTCTCAGACCACTCTTACAAAGCCTTAAAGATGTAGTTCAGCTGAAAATGATGAGAAGGCATGATCGGATTCAACATGACTGAAACCTTAGTGAACATCGATCCTGCATCAAATATGAAGTCATCAGAGTTAAGGAAAAAACTATTAACTGGTCAAGAGCTAATCAAACACAGCTGACCACATGGGGCTTACCAAAACGAAGCAAACTGATTTCTATAAAATTTACCATCTTCCTACTGCACGTGGTTTCTATGAACTTTTCCATTATGCCAAAAATGACCTGAAATTGCCATAAACATTTACTAACATCCAACTACCTCTTGTCACAGCTGTATCACTCCAAAACGCATCAAAACCAACAATCAAAGTTTATTCCAACTTACTTACCAAATCTGCAAAGGATAAAGAAACCTCATGCAAACAAATTCAGTGGATGAGAGTCCTGGAGTCTTGGAGGCCTAAACCATTGGACAGTCACGAAGACCTCAGAAATTATCGATCTCAGAGGGGGCGTTTAATACATTGAGGTCACCCCAAAGTCTGCAGAACAGATCACTGGGAGAATTTCGACCAGCTGAAGGCGGCTAGACACTTCAAACAGGGGGCGTTTAATGCATTGAGGTCACCCCAAAGTCTGCAGAACAGATCATTGGCAGAATTTCGACCGGCTGAAGGCAGCTAGACACTTCAAACAGGGGGCGTTTAATGCATTGAGGTCACCCCAAAGTCTGCAAAACAGATCATTGGCAGAATTTCGACCGGCTGAAGGCGGCTAGACACTTCAAACAACGGAATCGAAGATCTCAAGAAATCAAAACATTGAACCACAGACGTTGGAAGTCAGGAAAAGAAAGAAGCTGAAAAGTCGATTACTGTTCCACAGATCTAGCTACGAAGTGAAGGCGATTAACACAAGAAGGCACAAAGCAGGGAAGCAAGAGATACTATCCACTAAAATTCGGATAAAATTGGGAGCAAGCTAAAGATGTTTCCAAGCTAGAAAGGCAGAATCGGCAACTAACTTGAAAACATCTGCTAAGTGGACGATTTTGCAGTATCGTCAAGGGATAATCACAGTGGCATTCGACCTGGAACACCGAACTCACCGAATTTTTTTTCAACGGTCACACTTGCCTGCAAATCCCTGTGGCTAGATCTATAGCAAAGTGATCTAGCTACGATCCCTGTAGCAAAGTGATCTGAGCTTCGGTGGATATGGAGAGACTTTGCCGAAGTGCGTGGACCTCTAGTCGCAAATACAAAGACAATCAAAACTGAAAGCAACTGCGTAGCACCTACGTTGGATTCTAAGCTTACTCCATCTCTTACCGTAGTTGATTTTTGGATGTAGAGCTAAGGGGAATTTAAAATCAAAAATCAAACCAGAGTAAGTGAATATTAGTGAACGTACTCCAAGGACGAAACCTAAACACAACGGAACCTAAACAAAATGGAATCTAAACAAGAGCCGTAGCCTCCGATTGCCAACAGCAGTCCCAAAGTATTTAAAAGCCCAAGCTGGAGCATACTCGTACTTCCACAGCAAGCAACAGAGAAAAGCTTTGAGGCACAACAGTTTCAAAACTCCAGCCAACCAGTAAAAAAGACTGAAGAGCACTAGATTACCACAGCAAGCAAAAGAAAGATACATGTACAAGAAAAATGAGCCATACCTCAGCAGCGTCGTTCTTCCCAACGTCAGCTTTCATCTTAGCAAGCAGGGTTCGGTAGTTTGCTAGCAGTCTCCTCAGTGGCTCCAACAGGGACACCCATCTAGTAGATACTTGGAGAAGAGGTTTCAAACCTTTTGTCTCCATAACTTCAGCAAGTTTTTGATACTCACATAGTCGCTTAGGACTTTTGCTGAAGTACAAATGGATTTTTTGAATGACTTGTTCTACAACTCCAAAGATCGGTAGTGCAGATAAAGATTTTGCCGCAAGGTTGCATCAGTGGGCCATGCAATGAACCCCCATGCAGAAAGGTGCATACTTCGTTTGTATTTGAGTGGTCACACCACTTCGAACACCCTGGAAGGTGCTGACTCCATCAGCACCAAAACAAATCAGTTTCCGTGAAATCTGCTCCATACTGAGATCACCTCCACTGTGAAGGGCCTTCATGATGACAAGTGTTAAGCAATTTGCTCCAGCTCCATCAACCAATCGCTGTAGAGAAATTAAATGAGGGATTCGTATGTAGTTTTCCACCACATATGCATGAATACAAATCCAACTACCGTTGTCTACACTGGTGACTTCGTCACAGGTGAAGGCAACAAAGTGAGCAGCACTGATTTTCTTCTTCATTGCATTCTGAACTTGGCAATAGATGTATGTAGTCATTTGCCACCCAGAGCTATCACTCCAGTGCATTCGTGGCAAGTTTGGCACGTTTAGAAACGCATACAAAGCTTGCCTTTCTTCATACTCTACCATTGGCCGGCCAGATGACAAGATCTGAAAAATTGTGCACAGTTGCACTAATTTTTTTGAACACGCCATAGATGTACTTGTGTTCACCTGTTGAAGGACTGAAGAAGGCTGTCTGGCTGCAAAGTGCCTCAAGTTGATCTGATGGCGGCTAGTCTTGGACTCGTACCACTGCCCAGCCTTAACATTATACTTTGGCATGTCGAAAGCTGCTTTCTTCCTTCCTTCGTGTTTTTGGAGTGTGTCCCACTTTGGACCTAAGATTTTGGGCTTCTTCTCAAAAGTTGAACAGACAGTGCATTTCACAAGATGGACTTGGCCATCAGTACCTCGTATTGGCTCTGCCCAGATACACTTTGCAGCCCATTCATTCTAGAATCTACGAGTTCGATCATAGTTAAGCTTAGTTTTCTTTGCTGGCGGAATCACTTGGAAGTCGTCATCAGACTCCAAGTCTTCTTCTCCATCTGAAATCTCGACCAAGTCTTCCCTCAATTGACGGTGCATCTCGTGAGCAACTTCTGCTGGTCGGCTACTGCTGGAACTTCCTTTTTGGGACAAGTTCGGAGGTTCAGACTCCACTAACATTGTGTCTAGAGACACAGTTTTCAAAGAGATGTTTCTTGAAGAACTAGTAGACTTGGGATCTGATGGTGCAGAATTAGAGAGGAGATTAAGGGGCTGTGCATTGCTGGGGTTTCTTAAACTTGTGAAGAACCGGGCTATTGAAGTTGCCTCTCTTGCACCTCGACGGGACTTGGTGTCTTCTGCACACACAGCCTTCCCCTTCAACAAACGACGACGGAGAGCAGCTTCTCGCTCCACCTTGCGAGCCGAAGCTCGAGAAGCCCTGGCTGCAGTAGTGGCCGAAATTACTCTCGTTGGAACCTCCTGCATGACAGTGTCTTCGGCTGGAACCTCCTGCAGGCCGATCTCTTGAACTTTTAGCATTACAATGTTTTGAACCTCCTGCAGGCCGATCTCTTCTCTCTCGAAACTGGGCCCCTCCAAGTCTGTATAGACAGCTTCCTTGCCCCTCGCAGAAGAATGTGCCATCGTAGAAGTTTAACAATCAGAGAAGAAAAAATGGAGAGTGAAGCCCCTCCCTTCGTCTCTCTCTCCTATCACTGCCCCAAACTAATACTGTAAGATTTGAGAATCACTATTACCATTGGCGAGCTAGTCAAACCATAGCACTTCCTAGCACATCAAGATTGTAATGTTGACAACCACCTTTGGCGAACTTCTTTCAAACCATGGCGTTGAAGACAAAATCCACACCCAAAAACAGAGCTCACACAACAAACAGAGAGCAACGCATATGTTCCGTGATCTCGATCTCATCGTAGACAGAGTGCTGCAAGGGACTGTACAAGAAAGGAAAAACAACGAGACGAACATACAATCATATAGGCCATTGATGCTTGAACGAACTGCCAAACCAACAAAACCAATTGCCTTGACAAGGAAACCGTCTCCCAGTGCAGCAAATCTCCATTGCAGTAACGTCTCGATGGCGCCTCCCCTCACCAATTGCAGCGCCGCCTAAACCCACCTACATAATCGAATGCATTTCAAACTCGAAGGGAATGGTGGCACCGTACTGCAAATCAAGACGGCAAGGCAATTACAGAAGAGGATTCAAGAATGAAAGAAAGGAGTCAATACACTAAGGTGCCTGAGATCTGGCGAATTTGGTTCGCAATCCTGTCTACGAAGCTGGCGAACAACAGAGTATTGTGCAAGGATGAACAGGCAATCATCTGCTGGCAGTATCCGAGGTTGCAGCGGCAATGGACGAGGTGGTAGGCGATCAGTATAGAGGCATCCAAGACTGCAGCGACGACGGAGGAGGTGGGAGGGAAGCAATCGGGCGCTGAATTTCAAAATACAGGTGCCGCAGATTCAATGGAATAGGCGATGGGAACGGCTAGGAATGGGGCTATCAGGCTGCCTACCCTAAACCCTAGACCGCATTCTGGCACTTTTTAATTTAAAAAAAATTTATTTCCTAAACGCCTTTTCGCCAGGTTGTCAGCAGTGGTGCTAACTGGCACCATATCGCCAGAAAAAAAAGGGCTGGTGCTCACAAGACACTGGCAGAAGAAGAGGCGAATGGATTTTACTAATGCACCAAGTCAAAGGTGTATTTGTTACCCGGCATTTACGAATTTACGCAAATTATGTGTGGTTTGCAATGAAAGGTCTTCTACCATCACGAGGCCTAAGAGTTATTGCCCTTCATGTGATAATAAATTCATGTGTTGGTGGAAAGGATGTTTTCAACTATACCACAAGAATCTTGAATGACAAGTTCTTTATATTGTAAGTGTCATTTTTTGACTCTTTTTTTGAGTGATTTTTTAGTTATTGCAATGGGGTAGAAAAACTCATTGGAAAAAAGTGCAATGTATTGTCATTTTTCACTACATAGTCACATACCAAGATTTTTTTGGAAGTGTTAAGTCTCCAAAGTCACTGAAAATTGGTAGAGATGTTCCTAACGTAATGTAGAATATGTTAAATTTTTCAATTCAAAGTCTGTAGTGCAAAAGAAAATCACAAATGGCAGTCAAAGTCATCTGAAATTTCAGGGCAGCGTCAAAAAAAACATTGTCTGCAACTTTGAATGCAAATATCTTTCAATCCGTACAGTCAAACTTTATGAAAATTTTACCACTTTACCTTAGACAAGTGAAGTATATGATCCTATGGTTAGAATTTGGAAAAAAAGTTTTTTCTGCTTCCTTGGATGAACGCAGCAGAAATGGCAGTTTTGAGTGTTTTTTGAGAGAAAAATGGACTTGGGACTTTAGGGGTTAAATTTGCATTAAAGTCCAAATTCCAAAGAGATTTCCAAAACTAACATCAATAGCATGATGATTTATGAAGTTGTTGGAGGCTATGTCTAGGAAAAATATTGTTAAATGATGTGAAACCAACTAAACACCACTTTTGAGTTTTAATACTAAAATATAGAAGATTCTTTTAAATGTATATCTGATATGTGTACCTATCTTTTGAACGCATAGTAGTAAGAATTTATAGGTGAACCAATTTGAATATATTTTTAAATTCCCACCGCCCTAACCCGAACCACCACCTGAGCCACCACCCCAGCCTCAACCCAAAACACCATCATCCTATTTGTAATTTCAGGTTGATACGAGATTTGCAAACAACATGAGATATTTTTGTATTACTGTCTCAGATTGACAGCTTAAGGATTGGTTTCAGGATTTTTTCTATAAGCAGGTCAATGGTCTACAATTTATTTCTAAGTGAATGTAAAATCAAATGAATTATGTTATTTTCATTAGTTTTCAAATATTAAAGATTTGAAGACATGAACAAATAGTCCTCATAAAATTTAAGTAGCTAGAAATTTGGATTTCAGTATTTCACACTACAACATGAAATAAAAGTTCCAACTTATAATCAATTATTTTGCTAAGATTTTGTAGTGGTTTTGAATAATGCCTTCACCTCATGATTGGTATATTACAAACCATTGCAGTAAGGTAGTGTGCTCTTAAAGCACCCATCTTCTTGAAACCGCCCCTATTTTTAGGTGAAGAATGGAGATGGGATGATCCTTAAATGGACCAGTTTAGCAATTGAATGCATTGAGAAAAAATTGATTTTCTATTGCAAGAGCCAATCATTGTCTTTGATTTCTGCACATCTCTTTACAAGTTGCAAGTGGACAGATTTTGGAAGACCTATGGTCACAAATAGGTGGCCTATGTCCTGAATCTTTGAAAATTCATAAGTAATTCAAAAATGCTTGGAAAAATACAAAACCACTTGTGCTAGGTACCACATCTATTTTCATTTCTCTGAAAAATTATCTAAAATTATTTTCGTCCATGAAAGCCTGTGAAAAAGGCGGTCCAGCCCTTAAATGGTCGCTTTAAGAGCATACTACCTTAGTGTTGCAAAAGTTTTGGGCAGTGGGCATGGTAAAACTGTTGCAAATTTTTTAATAATCTTGAGAAATTACAATCTAAAATAGTTGCAAATATATGTTGCACAATTAATGTTGTACAGAGTACTAGACATTATTGTAAATTTGCTCCTGAGTTTGAAACGCAGCCATTGTGAAACCGTTCCAAACGCAATTGCAATCACGGTCTTCTGTACCAGCAAAGTAGTATAAGCATAGAATGTGCTATGACGTCATCAAGCAAAACTGTATCACAAGTAATGAACATTATCTGTTACCGAAACCGTTGTCATGCATGGGGCAGACTGGTAGAGATATTACGGCAGTCAAGCTAGCTGCCAAATTGCCAAAGATTTATTCCAGTTTCAGACTTCCAGCCAACACACGATTTTACAATGATTACGTACTTCTTTGTAACCCAAACTGAAACATATCGATTGACTAAACCTCAATTCAAGTACTTTGGCTGCAGCGTTCCAAGTTTCAAGACGCTCAAAAACAGGAACTTAAATCCCATATATGAGATATACCTGTCCGATCGATCCTAGTTTGTGGCCTGAAGCTACAAGTCACAATTTCTGGTTCTAGAATCTCGTCAAATTAAGTAACGAAATTGACGACACTAGCTGCCTGAATGGACGCATTTGCAAAGAAGATTAATGCTTTGTCACTCACAGGGGGGACTATTGATTGATTTCAAGAATTCTCTTACGTCGTCCTCAGTCTCCTGAACCAACTGGAGACCGGTCACGTCCTCGAAAACAGTTTGCGAGCTCGAGCCAGCCGACTTCGAAGTCGCATCCATGAGCAAGGGAAAATCGCAGGTCCCGTCGGAAATCTCGACCGTCTTCTTCATCGCATTCATGGCACGACGGGATGCCCTCCGGGCCACCTTGTTGAATCGGAGTTGCTCCCTGCTCGCTTTACGACTCTTCTTCCGTCGCTCATTCTCATTACTGTTGAATAAATTCTGCTCAGCAAGTGCTGCAGCTCGGTTGGCTTGGGAGATGCGTTTAATCTCGCGCTCCCTCTCCAACTCCATCCACTTCGCAGCTTTGGCAATGATGACACGATGCTTGTCCATCAACTCAGCCCGGCGCAGCGCGTTTCTCTCATTTGGGTTCTCCATGGACGGACCTGGAAGTACGTCAACAGTGGCCCTAGTCGATGCAATCAACAAACGCCAGCTGCAAAACTGCAACATGAACAATCAATTCGATCAACATGACTTACTGAACTAGCTAGGAATTAAGGACTAAAGGTCATGTTCGAAGAGAAGTCTCCTAGTGCTGTCACCAACTCTAATTGACAGAAAGAATTTCCAGCATCACTAGCTACACCACAAATGATCTAGTAAACTGAAACCAGAAAATGAACTGAAGGTCGAACTAAGCACTACCTGTTGCAATGGCCCTAGAAGCGATCCAGAGCAGTTGGGCTGGTGGAGCGCCTTCCAAGCCCAAGTCACATGCAGAAAAGTGTTTCAGTCTCTGGTTGGAACCCCCTTTTATTAACCTTCCCAACTCGCGAGACCATCCATTGCTCTTCCTCCTAAACCGGCTGGCCAGATTAGTCTCAAATACGAGACTACCGAGCCTAAATGAAGCTGCTGCTGATCGTACGTGCTCATCCTGAAATGCGTTCTGTGTGTCGGTCGGGTTGATGACGCTCTCACCACCGAGGCCTTCGGTGGTATCAAGCTGATCATCTGTCCCTCTGCTATCCGTCCTCAAACTCTCGGACTATCGACGCACATGGCGTTGCAGTGACTCACCGTAGCGGTTGAACCGACTGAATTGAGAAGTCTACGAATCCTAGAATTCGAAGCCTGGTGTAGATGAGGTCACCATTTGGGGCATCCAGAGTTGCGCCAATTGAACGAACTTGACTATCGGTGCCATCACAACCTGGAATTTTTCCTGCACTTTATGCGGTAATAACATTAGCTGCATGAGAAATTTAGTTAAAATGGCTGTATTAGCCTCTTTTTTTCACTCCAATCTTTCTTTAGCTCTAAAGTCCAGAACTGGTGTAGATTTCAGACCGCCATTTTGAAGAATGTTTGATTAGCTTCTGTGTAGATGGCTATCACAGTTTTTGGCATTTGGAATTGGGCCAAAGGAACAACTGAAGTTGATTATGTCGAGAGAGGTCACAGACCGTTTTCGTTCACCTTGATTGCCCGAAATGAGATTCATATGCACAGTTTTTGTTTATAATGAGGACAAGACAGTGTGGACTTGAGTGTGAGACAGTTGTGCTAGTTGTTGACAGTTGTGTTGACTTTGCCATTCTAACTGAAACTTGCCGATTTAATGTGAAATCGCTTTTTTTCATTTTTCAGATCAAAGGCGCTCAGTCTTTCAATGGCCAAGAAATCGGCAAGTTTTCTATCGTCTCTGTGGACCCTAAATAGCTGATCTATAAGTGCTATTTGCTTAATTTTTGTGCTCTGTCCACTGGAATGTTTCATTCTAGCTATGTGATTCAAAATACTTAGGGTAGCATAGAGGAAGCCAATCCCTTGAAACAGTCAGAATAACGAAAATGACATTTAATTTTACAGTTTAACACCAGAAGTAGTACAATTATTGAGCATTTCTTACAGTTGCCCTGGCCACTACTGGCACTTGTAAAATAAAGGCAGAGGCTTTGGAACGTAATAATTAATTCTATATTAGTTTTTACAGCTTTATGCACTTCACAGAGTCACAATTTTGGTGCTCTAAATCACGCCAATGTAACTAAGGATTGACGATAGGACCAAGTTCACCATATATCTCAACGAAGGCAACATTGAAGTATATATTTTACTTAAACATGAGTCATGAACGTACATAAATGTGAAAAAAATATTGATCCAGTTGTTTGACAAAACAGATTCATTGATGGACATTTACAGGGTCAATAACCTGAAATGAATCATTCCGTCTCAAGTAAACGATAATTTACAAGGACTCCCTACACCCCAAGTTGGATGCTACCGGCCGTACTGCAGTTCTAGCTGAGCCTACCCCAGATGCCAGTATCTAATTAGTTACAAGTTTCCAAGTTCCAGACGAAACACCCGTCATTCTCAAGAAACATCTTCTTCAATCACTAGCATAATTAAAATCATAAATAATCGATCAAACGCTGGCTCGAATTCATCGAGACTCGTGAACTCGTGAAGAGTCTGTTCGGGGTAGTTCGACTTGCAATGCGTGTGGCAAGCGTCTTCGGTGGCACTGTGGCATATAAATAGGGTTTAGGGTTTAAACATTGAACTCAGGCCGTTTGTATTCCCTCCTCTGCCCAAGTGAGAGGATCTTCAGTGACTGCTTCGTAGTTGTTTTCGGAACCCTCTTCTGCTTCGATAGGTTTCTCCACCTTGACGAAGCATATGGAAATCAGTGTGATGACTGATCCCACAAGTTCGAGCCCAGTCAGTGTTTCGTTCCGAAATAAGTACCTGCCATGGATCCAGTATTCCAGTTTCAGTCAAGGGACAAAATTTCTCCCAGGCAACTTAAAAGTGAACCAACTCTAGTAGAAAATACCCTTCAAATTGGGGAAGGACATAAGGTATCATGTAAACCTATAATCGACACCAATTGAAGCTATACTTAGTTCGAAAATGTACTTTTATTGGGTCATATTATTCATTTATTCTAACAGACTTGAAGCACGCATTATTTAGACACTGAAAGAATAAGTTGTGAATTCTGTAAGTGCTGAATCACTCGGTAAAAGAACACCCAACCCAATGCTTCAAGAGTGCTAGGAGACTTAAAGGTTTTATCGAAGTCACAAGAATGGTTTGAATTAGAGCATTGCATGTGCTTACCCGAACATTGTCGCAAAAATTGGTGTCAGTAACGTGAGCGCGCTGAGCTCCGTCAGACTGCCTGCATCATTGCAATCATTGAACAAGACTTTGCTTTAAAGCTCCAACTTTGATAGTTATTAATTATTATTCCATCTGAAAATATTCATCTCAAATCTTCTGCACTTGCAAAATGCTAAAACCCTAGCTTAGAATCTGCAGAATCAAAGTGAGACCACAAGATATTTACATAGAAAACAGTTACAAAAAGATAGGTTAATACAGCAAGTACCTTTGGTTGCATTGTAGAAGAACAAACCGGTGGCAATGGCACTACCAAATACGGAGGTGTAGAAAAGACCGGCCCAGTCTGCAAGGCTCAGTTCTCCCAGATGCCCACTAACTGCTGAATCTTGCTTATAAAATGATAGGGCCATGACTGGAATACCACCCAAAATCATGTGCTGGAAAACCATCCAAAGGCAAAGACATCACTGAATCAATACGAGAACATTGAATACACTGGCACTATGAAATTCAGTTAGTTTTTGAAAGTAGTGGTCCCCCCGATGGTCACTCTCTTGTAAACTACGAGATCAAAGAGCAATTTTAAGGGGAAAAAGTGTTGGGAATATCCTACCCAAATTTCTCAAATTTTCATAAAGTATGTAAAATGTACCAAGGATATCCGATAACCTAAGAATTTTCTTTAAAACAAATTGTAGGGACTTTTATTTTAGTTCTTAAAATTTTATAAATATTAATCGTCACTGTGTATAATATGCAGGGAGGGACCTCCCAGTACAACCAATATTATTTTTCGACAAGACATATGCTTGAAAAGTAAACACAAGTTGACTAGAGCATTCTAGAAGAGATCCCTTGAATGGATTCCACACTCCAGGTGGAATTAGTCGCTCAGCTAAGAATTCACTCCTTCCAGAAAGAAACAATTATACCTCTACCATAGACTTCCTTATAGTTTCTGAAATGAAACCAGGATAGACTATGGTGATCACATTGTAAATTTGAACGTGTAATTCGAGTCAAAAGTCAAAACCATAGCACAGCGAGACGAAGTCGGACTTGCACGCATCCTCTATAAAATGAACCAAGAACAAGAACAAGTTGAAGAATACAAGAAAAAATGAAGAGTAAAATTCTTACGCAGGCAATGACCATGACAGGGTCAGAGTATTTAGAGACCCAGCGCATCATAACTGTGCCGGTAGCCATACACTGTGCAGACAGCAACATCCACCACTCCCCACTATCCCAGATACTCCACTTGCTTGAATGCAAAGGAGGTAATGCAAACAAACCCGGGAGCAGAGTATGCATCAATTTCTCCAGAGTCTCAACTGGAACCTACAATCACAGAACGTACTATGAATTATGCGTTTTCACAACATTACATTTCACAACATTAAAGTCGAAAAATGATCTTCAATTTCGTAAAATTGGCACGATTCCAGGAGCAAAAGTTGTGAAATTATACACAAAGCTCTGAAAACTAGAGTGTTAGATTTATGTTTCAAACTAGGGTATTAGAATATCTATTTCAGGCTGCGTGTCCTGAAAAGTGTCAAAGTAGTGGAATGCCGCGAAATTTACGAAATTCACGTTGATAACTCAACTAAAAGCAGGAGGGGTTTGAGACGCTTGACGGAACTAGAGTGGTTTGTGAAATCTGAGATCTAGATACCAATCCTGAATTTCAGAGCTTTAAGGTTTCAGTTAGGCAAAGTCCTGACAAAAATTATCTGAGCACTTGAATGTCCCATCTTGGAGCACAAATTTTTTTGCCAAGACAGCAAGCATGAGGTTATGAAGATTCAGAAAACTCAACTCACTTGGTTGCAGAATCAGAACCCTACATGGAATTTCTGGCAGTTGCGCCTTACCTCTATCAAGATAAGACCGAGAATGCCGAACCCCAACGCTACTATAGACTTAGGCCCCAGAATCTCTCCGTAGAACAGGGTCGCAAGAACAGCCACCGTCAGTGGTTGCGAGTCGATGATCACCTGTTCCGATTAGAACATAAATTCGTAAAACAAGCTCCAATTCCATCACAGCATGAACTTAGAATCCCAGAAGAAATGAAATTGCGCAGCAAAGAGAACGCACACTGCCAAGGCCAGCAGTCGTCAAGGTCAACCCTTCAGCCAAGCAACCCTGGAACAGAGACCCGTTGATGATAGCAAACAAGGTGATGGACGACCAAGCTTGCCAGCCAGATGGAAATGGCTTCCCCTTCAACCTGCAACTCAAAACCTCTCACTGTCACGAAATCCAGCGCTTGATTTTACCACACCGAATTTCAAATTCTGAACTAATTAGCTCTAGCTAGCTAGAGCTGGTGACGTGCATGGGACTAGTATAGGAAGAGAAGAATCTTGTGACTGTGTCGAGAACTGCACTGACATTGCGAAGGCGAGAATGAAAGCGCCAGCAGGAATCAGTCGTGTGGCCGCCACGAACATCACGCCCGTCCTGGGCGTCACGGCTTCCATGACCACCATGTTAGTTCCCCAGAAGAAAAATGGGAGCCCCAGCAACAATGCGTTCCACAGCCTCTCGAACTCCGCCTTGCCCCCCATCTTTACAAACTGACACACTCACCGCAACAGTCACAACATCAACTGAAAAACAGTCACGAGTTCCACAACAGACCCCAGTACACAAGCATTCACTCCACAACAGTCACTCCAAGTACAAGCATTCACTCTACAAACGTTATTAATATTTTCAAGGTCTCTGAGAATCTCTGAGAATTTGCAAGTCTGCAGATTCTTTACACGTACCCTAGTACCGTAAGCTTCACTCCCAAAAGCGTGAACCGAGGGTCCAGGAGTGGGAGGACGTACAATTGTTGTTTAGAAATTTCGACATGGCAGTTATTCAGATATTATACCTGCTTTAATTTCAGCGAAAAGAAAGGGACAAGCTTTGGATTTTTCATCATGAGCCGCAAGCTGTACTGAAAGTTATTCTTCGCACTTGTCGAATCCGAATGCCCGCCTCGCAGCAGCATCTAGCTCGGGAAGTAGTCGGAGCTTGTCTACAGTCCCAACAGTGGTATTATAAGCGTTGTCCTCATGCGAGTCCTCATGCAAGGAGCCGTAATGGGAGCTATCATAAACAGTGCGAGAAGAAGTTTTAACCTCTTATTCAGCATAAAATGAACAGTTTTGCAGGGCTGGGCACCGAGTGGAAGTCATCCCTTTTCGTACCGTGCCCATCATGTGCTTTAACCCTTAAACGTAACGTCGAGGCGGACGTTTTGCGGCCGATGAATGGCAGCAGAATCTCCTGTGTAGGACAGAAGTGCAACTATTCATCCTCCAAATTTCGTGGGAAAGGGGAAGATCATCTACAGTAGTTGGACTTCCAGTGAGTGCTTTTGCATTATTTTAATCCAACAATTCCCACAGTGTCAAAAACAGATGATTTCCACGGTTATGAGCCCGTCATTTAAGGGTTAAAAAAAGAAGACAAAGAGCACTCATTGGACTCATTGGAGGTCAAACTATAACCGTGCAAGACCTCCCTTTTTCAAACGAAATTTCAAGGATGGACATTTGAACTTCTATGGAACATAGAAGGACCAATTCTTTGTCATCCATTGGCCACTTAGACTCTGCAATTGATGTTACAAGGTTAAGTAAGTCATAGAGATCAAAATGGTTGATGGATGACTTTCAAAATCATTTTGGATAATTATGATGTGGGTACTATTAAGACGCATCTCTTTTAGTATAACTATGTACAATTCATTTTATGTGTGTTAGAAATTCTATGTTCAACACCATATATGTTGTGGAGTGGTTGCCGCAAGAAAGATTGACCATTTTTGGTAGCATTTTGCCAGAATTGCAGTTTCTACACTCAATACTATGAGTATTATAAGTACTATGAAACAAAACAATATCAACCATTGATTTGAAAAATCAATAGCTAATAGTACTTTGACTACTTGCAAGTATTGAAAAAATACTATTTGAAAAAAAAGACAATTTGTCACAAAAAATAGATACAACTACGTATAAATTAATAAGAAGAAGAAAATCATGGAAAATAAAAAATAAAACCATTTGTAGAGACTTGATAGTAATCACATTTCACCCAAAAATGGAAGCCGAAACCATCTTCAGTGTTCAAAAGTGCGTGTGCAAGGGAGATCTATTTGTACAAATATGGAAGCCATAAAATAATGTATTTCAGATTTCCTCTGGTAGGCTTATGTACTCATGTCCTCCTACTGTGGGAATAGGCTACAAAAAATTTAGCTTTAGACCATTAATTTTGGATATTCTCCAATACTAAAATCCCTGAATCCTTAAGGTGTGACAAATTAGCAAAATTGATTTTTTTAGTTTTAAATTTTAAAAAAATTTAAAAATAAAAAATATGATTATAGTCAAATTAACCATTTTCAATAAAAATTTCATAGTTCATCAATTTCTACTATCCCAAGTTCTAGCAGAAAAAAACTTTGTCACTCTAAATATGACAAAATAAAACCGGTCTTTCTTGCAATCACCCTATTGCAACCATATTATCTACAAGACTATCTAAATAATTTTGTAAATTTTCATTAATTTTTTCTTATCTAAAGGAAATTCTTGTAAAATCACATTATTTCATGAGGGTACCTATATCAAATAGTTAATTACCTATTGGTTCAAAAATCAAATCATTTTTTGTTGACTATTTTAGTGATGGGTATCATTCTATTAGGGTTAAGTCTTCTAGAGTGCCATAGTGTTTACAAAAATGAAATCTCTAATACTTAAAAGTTACAGCTTGCACCTCAAGTTGGCATTTCAATGTATTTTCAAAAACCATGACACTTGACCCTTAAGCGTCCTAGTGCCTCAAATTTGTCCTTCCAAAATTAAAAGACCATTGCTTTTCACTAATACAATTTCTTCAATAATACAGTCAAAGGATTTGTCCTTTGACTCATAGCTTTAGGCCTATCTCTACTACCAATTATTAAAGTTAATTTTTGTAGATTTCATTTTGAATGGTTTTTTTATTATAATGAATTCAAAAAGATCTAGATCTAGAACACACATTGGGCACTTAAGGATTAAAGATTAACTTGTTCTTTGAGTACCATTTAATTGTTCATTTAGCCAAAAATGATATACAAATAATCATGTAACTATATTGATTGAATTGTATTTTTAAATTGTAGCTATGCTAGATCTAAGTACAAAAAATTATTCATTCATTATTACAAAGTTCTAAAAACTAGGATTCATAAAAAATTTACATTCAAGGCCACCAACCTTGAAAAGTCCAAATTATAGATGATGTAAAGGACAAAAGATGTTGCATCAGAATTATCGTTTCTTATACTGGCACAATTTTGTCATCTTTGGTTAAAAAAATACTATGCATTTGACATTCATCTAAATTTACTTCGGTCAACAATTGAATTATTGTTCTATAGAATAAAAAACAAACTAAACTAGGTTGCCAGAACAACTACATGTGGTGTCAACAACCCATCAAGAAAAATTAAGCAATCTATCAAATTTCCATGTTAACAAAATATTCCAAGAACCAAACTCAATATACAAAAATTTACAATACAATTCAAATACAATCCAAATCCAAATGTAACAGCCTACATAAATTATATATATCTCATTCTTAACCATATCAAACACG
This sequence comes from Antitrichia curtipendula, assembly GCA_951230915.1. NCBI lineage: Eukaryota > Viridiplantae > Streptophyta > Bryopsida > Hypnales > Leucodontaceae > Antitrichia > Antitrichia curtipendula. Next base: position 5,950,048 of record OX579635.1, read on the forward strand.
CCACCTTCCAAACCAATCATCTAAACAGAATTAAATTGATATCCATTGTCACCATACTACAAAACCACATATCCTACCTTACAATCCAAAAGGCCAAAGTCCATGCAAATATAAAAGGGAACATAATAACAAATGCCCTTGCAATTGCGGGTAATACCAAATAACACCAATTATTAGACCAAGATTACAAAAATGTACTCTACACCTTTCTTCCTCCACCAAGACATCTAGCCATAACAAGTAAAAAAAATCATACAAAAGCCCTATTAGATTTCTTCAATCATATCTTAAAAAAACAAACTCAAAGATAAGCATCACACTAGCACAACATTACCATCTACAAACAATGGATCCAAAACCAAAAAATAGATTAAAAATTATGGAATAATTTACAAATCTCAAACAACTACTTAATCCTTGAAAAGCCCTTTGAGGTCCCTCTATAGAACTCGTATTTAGCTTTATAACTCTTCAATTGTGGTTTACTATATGAATTGTGATACATACTAACATGATCATTAATTTATTTTGTACTAAACAATATGATCAATGTCAAATACCACCGTCTTCATAATATATTATACAATTGCAAAGGGCTTTCAAGCCCTTCTAGGGTTAAATGTAAATACAAACAATATATGAAATGTACTCACAAACACATATATTCTAACTTACAAACATACAAACACATATTCTAGCCTCTAAAATATGCACAAATCACACAACTACCAAAGTTTAAATATAGACAATACATGGGATACACTCCCAACACATATTCTAACATGTACAATATCCAAATATCCAAATACATATTCTAGCCTCTACAATACATACAATCACATATATAACTACTGAAGTTTACATACAGACAATATATAAGATTCACCCACAAACATATATTCTAACCTATACAATATCCAAATATCCACAAATATTCGATGACAAACCACCTAACTACATTGTACCTGCACAACTACTTCAATGTCTTTGCCCAAATACAAATGAATGTCAACTTAAAGCCAAATTATATCTTGACTAATCATATGTACATAATATACTTCATCTACACTACCACCCCTCTACTGTACTTCATAACAGAAAATAAGATAAATAAAATTTATATTTTGCAATAACAAAATCTCATCCATATTAATAGAAGCAAAAATAAATAAATACAAGCCCCTTATTCATAAAATAAATACAAATAGTTGGCATACTAACACCCTCATAGTCCACGATTGGTGTATGAAGAACAACACAAGTCAAATCATCTCAAATATTGCATGAAATTTTTTTAATTCCACAACCAACTATTCATGCAACTCTTAATAACATAAATAATATTGCAATTATATACTCATCTTGTATACTACTTTACAAGCAAAAATGAAAACAACCGAACACTACCCATTCTTATTGATCTACTATAAACATTATGAAACACTCACAAACAACACTATTCTAGTTCATATGTATTTTAAATAGCTTTCAAAATTATTAGGAAGGATAGAGTATACCTTTTAACAAAGGTATGTAGCCAAGCATCACATGGTAAGCCTTACATGGGGCTTTCCATGGAACCAAGGTGAATAGACTCTCAATTAACCCCTTAAGGATGTTGCTCTCCAAAAGAACTGGCACATGTCCATATATTGAATTTATCTGATCCTCTTTGAACACTCAAAAATTCCCAAAGAATTCTCAGTTTATCAATATTATGTCTTTGACTTGGTCTGAAATTTACAGCTTGAATGGGATTCACGTGCTACTCAACATGGGAGAGCGTATAGAAAACAGCAACATCCTTAAGGGGTTAATGCCAACCTCAAAAACAACCTCAAAAACAAGATTGGAGTTATTTCTCTTCTCACTGTTCTTTAGAAAAAACTCTAATCAGAACCATTGCACGATAATTGTACGATATTCTTGTATGTCAAATTCAGGTATGCGCACCAAAAATCGCCACTGAAAATGAATGCTGTCTGGACATTTTAGGAGGCGATTATGGGTGCACAAGTGACAGATCTCAAACCAACAGATCTCGAACTAGCCTCACGACAAGAGTCTCTGATTCAAACGGAGGATTCTTTGCTACTGCTTGCACAATAAACTAAATTCCGAGTCAACTTTACAGTACTTTGAGACGCAAGAAGCGAAGAATCTGTGATGCATTCCTTATTAAAAGAAATAGCATCCTCCTATGTTTAGTTATAGTATCAATTGTATCAATCAGGCGACAGTATGTGCAAGAAGTTTGGCGTACTGTACTCACGCACTAATAAATTTACAATCTGGAACTAGAATCCAAGTTCTCTGCCGTCCCTCCCCAGATCCAGCTTCATCAGAGGTGACATCCTCTACTACAATACATTGCGGCAAGCGGAGCAGAGAAATGGAAGAGCACGAGAGATATTACCAGTCCTCATACGAGATTATGCAGCATTTTCATTCAGCCGACTGTCAAACGGTGTGCATTAAAAGTAGTTAACAGCGCCACGACCCTCCACGCTGATCTTGGATGCCTGCATGCTCTTCTTGGTCGTCTTCAGTTGCTGAAGCTTCTTGTTCATCTTCATTCGCTTCTCGTCTTGACGCTGTTGCCGTGCCCTGTTCTGAAATTCGTGAGGGTCGACCTTCGACTCGGGGCGCCGGACGAAGTCCAGAGGAAGAGCTTCCGGTCTCGAAGCGTGTTGCCTGTAGCCGGGATCGCCCCGCTTTAGTTCTATCTCACCTTGAAGCATATCCAGGTCATCTGCCCTGTCGATGTTCGCACGCTTCATGGGAGCTTTCTTCACGGGCGTTCTCCTTGGCATGGGTCGCTCCTCATCGTAAGTTCGTAAATCTTCGTATCTCGTGCTCTTCTGAAAAAGAGGCCTGCTCCACTTGTCCACCAGATCTCTAGCCAGTTTCTTGTTCGCAGGTGTCTCCTCCGGAAGCCGAGAAAGAAACATGACCACCTTCCCTAGTCCGCTTTTCTTCAGCTGCTCCCGCCGCTCGAATTGCTCCACGTCTATGGGAAGATCCGTGAGCAGCTTCAATAGGGTGGTGCGAATGTTCATGTTGGGCAAGGAACCATCGGGCAGAGGCTCCAGCCAATCCTTCAGCGAGGACAACACCCCTCGGTCCAGAAACTCCATCTGCAATTGCCGCTTCTGCAGCACGGTCCAAAGCTCCGGCAGCATCTTCAACTTCTCGATTGCAGGCTTGGAGTTTCGATTCAGATCCGCATCCGTTTCTGCTGCCACATCCACCTTCGCCATGAACTGCTCCACAAACATGGCAATCTCCTCCGGCGTGCGCTCCAGCTTCTTCTTCTTCTTCCCCTTCCCGAATAACCTCCCGTCCTCCTCATCTTCCTCCGCCTCCTCCGCCTCAGGGTGGCGCTGATCCCGATCCGATCCCTCCCCATCGCTGTACACCACACGGTCTTCCTCAGGCACTCCTTCATCGTCAATAAACCGATCGTCGTCTTCCCCAGACTCATCGCCGTTGCCCGCCACCGAGTCCCACATCTCCTTCATTTCCTTCTCTCCTTTCCTTCCCCTGCTGCTCCCCTTCCCTCCCTTCTCTCTGTACACATCCTTCACCCTTTCTTCCCCTCGGGGCTTCTTCGCAGTCCGCCTCCTCTCGGGCTCCTCTTCTTCCTCCTCCGACTCAACCTCCACCTCCTGACGCCGTCTGCCTCTGCTCTCCTCCTCGTCCGACTCCTCCACCACCGCCTTCTTCACCAAGCGCTTCCGCCCTCTCCCAGCCTTCCGATCCTCCCTCTCCTCGACCTCGGGCTCTGCTTCCACTTGCACTTCCTCCTCGACCTCGACTTCAGGCCGAATCATCCCTTCCTCTTCCTCAGAATCCTCCTCAACTGGTCTAGGCGCCCGCACACTGCCATTGCCTTCCCCGGTGGAATAAGCCGAATCCGGCGACCCCTCCCTCGAATCGCCCATCCTCAGCAAACCCTAGCACCTCTCCCCACCCCTCCCTCGTTCCACTCTTCCGGATCCAGCAATTCGGAACGCAACAAAACTAAACCAATTGAAGTTGTCGAACGAAAGCCAAGCATACAAGAATAGAGTCGTCCTTCTGTTGTTACGAGAAAGCAGCTGAACACCCTACCGCAAGTGGTTGCCACCAATTCTAGTCTTGGGGCGAAAACAAACAACGATGGGTCGTTCTGACACCTGTGGAGGATTTATCTACAGTCGAGGATTGTGCAAATTCATGGTCCTCCCTCGTCCTGCTCGTGCTCACTTTCGATTAGCGTCGTTCATCACTCATCACTTCCTTGCAACGAGAACGACGATGGGATGGTCTCTGAATGGGACGACGGACCTCCATCATTCAGGTAGCCTTGAACAAACCCTAAAATTGCTAGCTGGGTCGTACTGGGGGTACTTCATCCCCCAAAGTCCACATTCTCAAGGATGAAACCCATTCTAGAGGATGAAATTCATACTACAAAAAATAGTGAAATTAGGTTGCCTCTCATTAATTTCTTGACATTTTAAATTATATTAGTATTTATTGTTACTTATATAGAATCTTGCTACAAAAAAAGGTTGTCTTTCTAGTGGCAGAAATGGATGAATGGATGTAGTAAAATATCAAGAGTAAGTGAGAGAGTTGCATGCGCCTCTATTTGGTCAAGGGGTGAATCATGATGTAACTGGGGGAATAAGACAACTTAATTGTTAAAGTAACCTACTTGCACTATTTTGTGTAGAGGATGAAACTGATTCTAAAGGCAGAAATTCATTCTACCCATTTTAGAGGATGAAATAGAGAGTGCTTGGGACGCTTGAAGGTAAGGTAACTACATCTAAATGCATCCAAATAAACCATTTAAATTGAGCATTGTTCCTATTCTTGAATCACTTAATTTTTGTAGGATCTTGTTAGAAGTCAATAGAGTATCCAAGATGATCTTTTTATGCATTTTTTGAATACTATATGAATAAACTATAAAATTTGAAAGTTTTGTTAAAACAAATGTACTTAAAAAGCACCCCTACATTCTCATGGATAGAAGATGTACCTTTTAGATAAGAATTTGCAAAGGTTGATTTTGAAAAGGTCACAATTAAATGAAATTAATTTAACTAATGTTTAGTCCAAATACATTCTCACTCATTGCAATTGATTGATATTTTTTTCACAAATATTTGTGGAAAATAAGCAGTTTTACATAAGAAAATAATGATTTAAGTGTTCATAAGCTCTAGTATGAAGAAAAAACACAAATTTTTGAAAATGAACTTTAGCTACTAATAAATGTTGCCTACAATCAAACAATGACAAGAAAATGATTGGATAGCCTTAACCCCTCAACGCCCCAGCCTGGACGGAGCCTCACAGACCCCGTGTGGGCCGCATTCACTTTATTGCACTTTTCTCCATGCCTAGGCAATTGTTCAGCATTTCACCATTGATTCGCATGGCCCACTTAGACATGGATCGAGGGAGACTGTTCTTGCATGATTTCAACGTGTGGATAGGAAGATTATAACAATTGAATGCGGCTGCTATGACTCATTTGGAGACACTTTTGCATAGTCTCGTGACTTTCGGGAGAGGTGCCATGCGGAGGAATGACCGGAACGGTGTCAAAATTTGTGAGGTTCAGCGGTTCGGTATCTATAATGGTCACAACAATTTTCACAGCAAACACATGACAAATCACTGCGTGGGACACGATCGACTGAAGCAGTGTCTGCGGTGCATGAAGAAAAGGAACCGGTTCTTGCAGTGAGGACTGTACTCTCAAACCTACACCTGGACGTCTACCTGAGGGTACCAACCACTCATGTTCAAAGTCCCAGGACATGAGAATGCAGACCGTTGAAGTTAGCAGCAGTTTGGGTGCAACTAGGGACTGAACTGTGAGGCGTCGATGACCTCCTTTCAACCCCGTCAACAACAACTACATGGGCAATCGACAACAACAACTGCATGGGCACCAAAACCAACGACATACAAAGTCGGGAATGTCAAATTGCACTGAAAACATGTTACATAATCTGCAAGAATGCACAGCTACGGAGCTCGCTACTGCTATCCTGCATATCCTCTGCCTACACACACATGCCAGGCGGAGGCTTTCAAAAGGTGTGTCAAGCTGCTGCAGTCGAAAGCTTGCCCTGTACAACAACAACCCAAAAAAATGCGTCGATGCCCTCAGTTCCTTCAGCGTGGCCCGAGCGTGGGGCATCTAGCAGAGTGGATGGCACGGTGGAGACATTGTCGACGTCTTCGGGCAGCTGAGCGGCTGATGCTCCCTGGAGACCGTCCAACTTCAGTTTGCACCAGCCACGCTACAGCGACAAATGCACAGTTAGAGTCCTCGTAAACGCACTGCCCACTTCCGAGACTTGTGCACAATTTGAAAGCATGGCTCATCACACATGAAGATGTCCCCACAATCTCGACAGATCCTATGTTGCTTGGCTTTGCACACCACGCATTGCCGAGGCCACCGGCCAGAGTACCTAACGCTGCTATGAGTGCCAGTAGGGTTTCGATGTGCTGTGGAACAAGTCTGTGGCAACGGGCAGTGTGGTTCTATCAACGCCACGGCTACTGTGTAGTGGAAGGCCTTCCTTCCCAGAAACTTGCCTTGACGTGCATCCATATGTTTCCTGTAAAGAACCCAAGCATTCTGTAGAGATGAATCTAGCACAAAAAACCAAAGTTTGTGCCACCACTTCCTTGTCCAAAACTGGACAGTGTAATCTTTGCGCATTTGATCTATGAGATCTACACCTCTCATGTACTTTTGGTATTCTTCCTGCTGTGGTGTTGTCGGGATAGGTTCACGGCTGCCCCTCAACCAACGGTAGGCATACACTCCATCCCTAATTGGATCTTGTGAGGTACTCAAAAAACTCACTGGCTTTGCATCGTACCAAGTTGTCGTTGCCATGCGCTGACTTTGGTGCATCTGCCAAAATAAGGTGCCTCTCTCATGTTCCCCTCTCTTGAATCCAAGCAAAATGGAAGGGATTCCAATGCGTCCCCCATTCACTATTCCAGTTGCCTAGATCCCTCTTTCTAACAACTGATCAAATAACTGAGGTGAGGTAAAGAAATTGTCGACTACAACACAGTGCCCTCTGTGAGACATACCGGTCACAAGTTGGTTGACCACTCTGGCCCCTTGCCCATGATCTACTGTACCACTACTGCCTAAGTAGACTTGCAGGTTATAAATATAGCGACTGGGATTAGAAACCAGGCACCATACTTTCAGCCCATACCGTGTCGGTTTTGCTTTGATGTACTGCGGAATTGGACTGAAGTGTCCTCTATAAGCAATCATAATTTCATCGACTGTCACATACTTCTCAGGATTCCAAAGCTCACGAAAATGAGCTACGAAGTCTTCTACAACCCATCGAACTTTACCAATTTTGTCGTATCCTGGAGCTGTCTTCTCTGTTTCTAATGTTGAATTATCAACACAATGAAGGCACCTTAGAATGCTTTCAAACCTATCACGAGGCCTTACAGAGGAGATGACACCACAATGCCAAAATGTCTCTGTTCTCCAATAGTCACGTATTGTTGGAGTGACCTTCAACCCCATGAGAATAACGATGCCCAGCCAGGCTCTAAATTCGGCTACTGTCACATCTACCCACTTAGGACCACCGTTCAAGTACTGGGATTGATACTCTGTTACTTCCTGTCCAGCAAACCTATTGGTTTCAGCGACCATGCGGTTTAGGGTAGCTACATCCCAAAACAGATCAAAGAAATACCGCTTGTCCTGCTGCCGCCTACGATATCGCTGCGTTGGTCCGGGCAGAGGACCACTAAAACTACGACGGTCTGCTAGCAACGTCGATGCATGTTGGCCCTAGCATGCATCGGCATAACGGTCTCTCACAGTCTGTATGGGCGGGGGCTGATCTCCCTCAGTCGCGACAAAAGATAGGTAACAATCTTCATCGAAGCCATCAGTGTCAGAAAGCCTAATGGACCGGTCGTCTGCAACCTCCCAATCAGAATTGGCATCGTCAGAAAGGTTACCTGCAAAATCCTTGAATTCTGCCATCCAGTCGGGGTCTTCAAAGTCTTCAGTCCATCCATCGAATCGGTTGAGAGGAGGAGTGTCCAGATCTGCTCCGTTGGGGCACGTAGGACGTTGCGGTGTATCCTTGACTGTGCCAATCGGCAAGCTGGAGCCGCGTAGGTCCCCGCCTGCAGGATCTTCAATACGGCAGGTGCGTCGAATTCTGCTCGGTGGTGCAGTGGGACTAGGGCATGGCGTACTGCACGGTGTCTTCAAAGTGGGCACTGGGAACTCCACAGATTGGAAGCCCTGGGAAATGGAGTCTTCCGAAGCTTGACGCTCCTGCCGAAGGACCACCAGAGATCCGTCGTGAGGTTCACTGATGCCGAATCCGGGTGCGGTTGAAGGCCCAGGCCTAGTATAGGGTTCAAGGCGATCTTCTCGCCAGTCCATAGATTGACAGTCACTGACGGCGACTTTCCTCCATCCGATACTCCCTCCAAACTTGACCCCATACCATTGAATGTGGTCTTTCCACCACGCTTGGTGGACGTCACGGAGGAAAGTTTGAAGCCCCCCCACTGACTTGGATCAAATCTGAGGACTCTCAAGGAAACCCAAACGTGCTCCGGCAACACCAATCCGTTGGGTCCATTTCGGAACCCTGGTACACATGGAACTGGATTACCTTGCCTCACGGGTGCCTCAAGCAAATCCGACGAAGTTCCAATTTCAGACTGCGGAGGGTGGAAGGGCGGGACATCAAGGTCTGCGAGGTTGACAACCTCAGTGACCCAATCGTCCACTCTAGCAGCATTGCTGAACGCCCCCGCCAAATTAACTGATATGCCTTGGCGACGAGGCTGGAACGTTTCCTCCGTTGGTGCAGGAGCGTGCTTGCCCTCTCTGGTTTGGTGAATGTTGTTCGGCTGTCGCGCTCGTGAAGTGCGTGCAGATCCCGGAGCTGGGCCTACGCGTGGGCGACGCGCTACAGGTTGGCGCGAGGTGCGAGTGGCTGCAGGTTGTGTCGGAGTCGAATTGACAGGTGATGGAGCAGGGCGGATGACGCCCCTGTTTCGTAGCCGCGGCGGTGAATAATTCTCGGGCATGATTTCGGGAGCCATCCAATTCGCCGGCGGCTGCGTGTTCACTTGACTACGTCCTGCCCTTCTTCCCCGTCCTCTCCCCCGCGCCGCTCCCAGTAGTACAGACAGCGGCACCACCGGGATTGGGGAAACTGTTAACCCTAATTAAGGAGCTTGTCCTGGCAAGGTCCTCACCAACCCTCGAATCTATCCGCCCCTCCCCCTTGCATTGCCTTCACATGTCTCGTGGCAGGTCGCCGTCGGTGGACTTTGGGTCGTTTGGTGTGACTGCACTGCAGACGGCTGAATTGCGTTCGTAGGGCTGGGGGTGGGTCCTCCGTGGCCGTCCCGTGGATCTCGCCCGACCTCTAGCTGCTGTTGGAGCGGATCTCCGACCGGCCTCTGCGGCACTACGATTCTCGCAGCTTCCAAGCTTCTCAAAATTCGTCCACTCGCGGTTGGAGGTCGTTGCCGAAGCTGAGCACTTGCCTGCAATCTTGCTGCGCCTTTCATTTGGCTCATCGTGAAGCTGAGGCCACTGCTTCTCCCGCAAGAATGCATCGACAGCAGGAGGAATGCCACCGTCTTGCCCCTCACCAACACGATCGGTCCAGCCCACCAAACGTGAAATGTGCCTCCGACAAAGGTATCTCCAATTTCTTGTCCCAGGAAACTCCGGCCAATAGTGATTCTCGTGAGGTTTTGGCAGAGACAACAAGTAGGACTCGTCCAGGCAATTCACCACACTCTGAGCGACTATCGCACCAAGACCTTTCTGCATAACCCAGGAGTAAAGAGTGTCTTGAATCTGCCGCACTTCCTCCACCGTTGCCCGACCTTTATTCAAAGCAGTCGTCATTGCTTGCTTGACACTACGCAATACTCGGAAGCGCCGCCTTCTTCTAAGGAAATAATCGCGAATGCGAGTGGGGAGCACACAATGCGTAGTAGAAGCGTACCACAAAAACTGAATCCCTACAATCGGAAGGAGCACTACCGCCTGATGATGGCTTCCTCTTCTGGAAGAGGGTGCAACCCTCATTGCTCTGGGTGATGCTCAGCGTGCTAATCTAAACCGTCACATCCACCTACTGTGAAATCAACCTCGACACCGCAGTATTCCCCTCTCCACTTCCCCCACCAAATCCCTTTGGCAACAAAAAATGAATGCTCTGTGCGGCCGGAGGCTTGCACGTACAGGAAGGGAGGCAGAAAACATTGGATCCTCCTTTGTTCTAGACCCAACGGCCTTGCACCGGTTACTGCCGGTCACATTCCGGAAACCAGCACTAACTGCCATGTCCAATAATACGTTTTTCCAACATCTGGCCCTCTCACCGGAATCCTAGGCAAGCAAATCGCTGGAACCAGTGAGGTTAACGATCACGAGGGAATCCATGACAAAGTCCAATTCAAATTTTTTCAATCTTGACTCATCTGCGGACGGTGCAGCAAGTGGAAAACATGTCAGGAGCGAAAATTTCGCCCCACTGGCGTTGAGGGGTTAAAGGTTATACTCCTAAGCATCCTAGATTCTATATCTTGAATGACGAATAGAATGCTTCAAAGTGATGTTTTGTTGAAATAACTTCTCACTCATAAAAATTGATTTCTAAATTGTTCAAATCCAACCTTTCTCTACCATTAGAAAAAATCTGAACCTTGTTGAGGGCTGCTAACTTTTCATTTTCTCCCCCCAAATGCAAATACAGAAAAATAAAAAAATATTCAAAAAATATTCAATTTGATATGATGTTGACATGTTGCACTGCTGCCACTGAAAACTTGCGATCTTCTTGACTCTTGAGGTCTGAAATTTTTCTAATGAAATAATTCAATAAAATTGAATTAAATAATGTTATCTTTACAAAGATATAAGAAAAATTATGCAAAATTTCAAAAAAATATTTTTTTTGGTGATAAAGTGTTATTAATCCCTTAAGAAATAAGGGATAGTTTAGATTTCCAAAATTATGAGATGCATTATCAAATGCAACTTGTGACGAATAATTTAATGATGAAGTTTAAGCAAAAGTTATAAAATGCAATGCATTGATCATAATCCAGATATAATTAGATGTATTATTATATTTATTAATATTTAAAAAAAAATTAAAACAATCATTTAAATATTTATTCAATACTTGATTATAGATTAAATATTTGTAATTTAAAAAATCTTTTATGACTGTTCATAAATTCTAAATTCTAATTTCTAATTATAATATTTTAAAAATAAATTATATTACTTATTTATTAAAATTATTTTTCAAAGGGTCATTTTTTGAACTAGGAAGTAACTTTTCTAGTTGAAAATATTTGCACCTTTTGAACCACATAATATTTGCAAACAATAGTTGTGAAAATATCTATACAATACAAAAGTTAGAAAACTAACATAATAATCTACAATTATTAAAATGGATGAAAACAAAGATGCTATTTGCTTGGGACTTATTTACATTCATCCATTGTCTGAAATTTGAATATCTAGTCCTTAAGCTAGAGATAGGCCCACGTATATTAGCCAGATAAAGAGTTGGCCTAATTTGCAATCCATAAAGCCATGCCATCACAAAGTAATGAAAAAGATAAAATTAATCTAATTAATTTTTAATTTGAAGCTTTGGATTAAAATTGATAAACTAATTTAAAGATTTAACCTTGTAACAACGCAACAACCTAAAAGTATCCAATGGATGACTTACCAAATCATTGTAGAAATGAAAAAAAATGTACCTATTGGTCCAAAAATAATATCATTTTTGAGTGACTATCTTTGGTTATAGGTCAATGTTCTATTAAGGTTAATCCTCTAAGGACGTTGAAGCTCGAAAGTGGTCGATGGATGACATTCCAAAACATAATACAAATGAAGAATGCACCTATACATTGGTTCAAAAATCACATCATTTTAAAGCGGCTACATTGGTCATAGGATGACGTCTTTTCAAGGTTAATTTTGTAGCGAGCAATGACCTTAAAGTATGCAATGGATGCCAGAGAATCTTTTTAATTTCTAAGGTCAATTCTATAATGAGCCAATGGTTTTAACCCCTAAAGAATGGAGCCCATAATTGTGTAGTATAATTTGTGTACATTGAATGGACACTTGATCCTTTAGGGGTTAAAGTGTGCAATGGATGCCTTCTATGTAAGATAGAAGTGCAAACGTTCATCCTTGGAATTTTGGGTTTAGGGCCCAATTGTTGGCCCTAATACCGTATAAGGTTTGATCACTCGAAATAGTGTGCCCCACACTAAATGCAACAGTCGTCTCTACCGCAGTTGGATAAGCCACCCCGCCTGTTTCTGCTGAACCCCGTCACTCCATCCTCGTCGGGGTGCACAGCAGAATTTCCAAATTGTAACACCACTCAAGCTGCGGATTAGATTCCTCAAAATTTATCGCATTTCTCTTTTCCGAGCTGGGTTTTAGCCTCCAGTCGCATTTGCTTGTGAAGCTTGCAAGCTATGGCCTCCGCGATCGCGGCGTCCATGGCGTCGCTGTCCCTGCAAGGTTCCTCCTTCACGGAGTTTCATGGCTTATCTGCCGCCCCATCCTTTCGCCCTTCCGCGCCCTCGTCCACACGCCCTGGTGAGATTGGATTTTAGTTTGAATGAAGTGAAATTGATGTTCAATGAATTTGCGTCGTCGCCTCAGGATTTGAATGTAGTTCGATGCCAATTTGGTTGGTCATGCTTCATCGGGCGTCATTGTTCCTGTTTTCTCAACCTTGCAGCCATGGTGCGGAAGGCCTTGACGATTGAAGCGTCCAGGGATTCAACGCGGAGGGAAACTGTGAAAACTCGTCATAGGCGGTTGAGGAAGAAGGTGTGTATGATAATGTGAATTTTCTCCTCATCGATTACATGAAAAAATGGTCAATTGGTATTACATTTGTACGCTTCCACCCCTTTTTTTGAGAATCGGAATCACTTGACGTGAGTGATCAAGACTGGCTAGCATTGTGAACTTAAATTTTGAATTTTATGAAGCATTCCTCAACTTTCATATAGCTCCTATTGACTTTTTATTAAGGCAAGATAGCAGGCCATTATACAAATTTTTCTTAAAACCTTTTATATAATCAGAATGATGGAATTGGACCCTTGGGTGCAGCGGCGGGTCTCTAAATAACGACACAACAATTGGAAGAGATGAGACAATGATTTTCATTCATTATTCTTGATTACGAGCACATTGCCTTTAAGTGTTAAAAAGTCGTGAAAGCACATGAAATGGTGAATTCATCAATGTCAGTTATATTTCCATTGACCTAAAATGTCCGATTTAAGGTGCCGAGTGTGAAATTCTTTGAGGTCTTTGTAATGAATGAGCTGATCTGGTGATTGCAGCTAAGTGGCACTACTGAGAGGCCTCGATTGGCGGTCTTCCGCTCCAACCAACATTTTTACGTGCAAGTTATTGACGACACGAAGCAGCATACTCTAGCTGCTGCATCCACTCTCTCCAAGGAGATTCGCGAGACCATCGAGGACACAACAGGCCCAACAATTGTGAGTTTTGTTTAGGGTTTAGGGTTTAGTTTTCAACCTACGCTTGAATTACCCCTAAGGGATCAAGAAGGCAGATTGCTTTTGAGCAGTTTTTGAGGACGTTACATTTGTGAACTTTCTTTTCAATTTTGTTTCTTTTTTTGACCAACCCATGCAATATTCTTCTTTGATATAGAAGTTGGTCCCATCTGAATTACATGTTTCAGAAGATGATTAACCGAGCTGGTCCTTTTAAAATAAATTAATCCTTGGTCCTTTAGAGGTTGGTGCTTGGTTTTTATTTACATCGATTGGTGTGGTGGCTCGTCGATTGTCTCCTTCATATATATGTCGGAGGTCACGACAATATCGAAAGTTAGGGTTTGGATTAACATATTGAAATTTGACGTGTTATCTCGCTTGGTCTGTTCAGGACGCTGCTAAGAAGGTGGGAGAGGCTATTGGAAAGTTATGCGTAGAGAGAGGTATTAGCAAGGTGGCTTTTGATAGGGGAGGCTTCGTTTACCACGGGCGTATCAAGGCATTGGCAGATGCTGCACGTGAAGCTGGTTTAGAGTTCTAGACATCTTCTAAGTAGGTAGGAACACATTTTTGATGGTCCTGGTGAGTGGACTATGATTTTGTATCAGATTACTTGTTAGAAATGTAGGAGTTCTTGAAGGAATGCATGGATATTCGTTTGTCAATGCACTTGATACAACTGTCTCAAATTGTTTTCTTTGGTTTCGTCCCATTGTCTCTGTAGTATTGATTCTATCCCCCGTTGCCTGCCTATTCGATTACTGCTTGAATTACCAATTGAATTACATTACGTAGATCACCCCCAAACAGCTGGTTGTAGAATTGAGCCATTTATCACATCATCCTTAGAAATCCTTTCGCGTTCCGAATTGGGCGCCTTAGACTTCGTGACTAAAGCTTCAGAAGGTTCAATCTGCTCGTGAGGTGTTGCGTTCATCCGCAAGAAAGGTCTCTTCCTCTTAGATTCAGTCTTAGGAGGGAGTTTGGAACTGGGATTCGGAACTGGAGACTCCTTAGCTTCCTCATCGTTTTCTTCTACTACATCCTGATGAGGCTTTGCATTTATGCGCAAGGCCCGATGCCTCATTCTCCTCAGGTTCAGCTTTCCCTTCATCTTCACAATCCTGGCTGACAGTTGGTGATGTCTCTGAACTTGGAATTACTGAAGAATATGTCACGTTCTATTACCTTTTGCTTGTCCTGTGCACCTTCAAGAGTGCACTTAGAATGTTCAAGATTCTTGAAAGAAAGCTATACAATTACAATGGTGGTGACTTTTTCTCTTCTCTGTGTTGTTCTCCCGTGGTTAACTCTTGAATGCTTGCTTGGTCACAGGAGAGCGCTTGCCCTTAAAGTGCTTTGTCGATTTCTCTGTTTTCGTGGGACCGAAATACAGCAATTTACCTGAAACCTGAAACAAACCTGAGTCTTTTCTTTTCTTTCTTCCGCTTCGATTTTCAGTAGGACCTAACTGAGTGCTCATCGACACACCGAAGAACTCCTGGCATTCAAACTTACAAATTAATATGTGCCTCATGGTGTTCAATATTCGTGTTGTCTCTTCGACTGCAATAGGGATAGGAAGGTGAATCCAATGTACCCATGTAGTTATGGGGACGGATTTGCTACTGCGTCCTTCTATTAAGTCCATCTCTTGGCAGTTCAAGTAGAAATTTAATTTGATTTTGGTAAATTAGTGTTACAAGAACTAACAGGATAAATCAGTGCAGCAGAAAATCCACCCCAATGTCTATTCTAGAAAACCTAGCTACGTCACAATTGTCAAATCAGAGTCGCAGAAAATTCACCCCCACAGGTCATTCATCGTACACTTGGTGCTCCCCACATTGCTACAGACTTAACGTAATTCACCCATTTCGAACTGGAGACTGCAGTTACCAACGACACTCATCTGATATCTCAACTCTACCAATACGTCCTCCATTGTAGAGCTCTAAAGTTTTCAGATGGTTAAACTCATCTGAGCAAATAGAAAGCCCTAATTTGCAACACTAAGCATTTCAAGAGTACATTTGGGTGCGCAATCCCTGGACTGAATTCTCCAAAACAACGAATACGACCAGGCAACTCACACGCTCCCTCAGCGCAGAGAGAACCAAAACTTAAACAGCCGCAAACATGATTGTTCAACAACGCACAGTGCCATTGAAAACTAAATTATATGAATGGTAGATCTAGAATGGAAGTGAAAGATGAGCTAGGTTCCATGCTGGGAGTTGAGATGGACATTCTCAGAGACTTGCACATTATTATCTCCAGATGGAGCTGGAGCTCGCACGACGAACAACTGTTTCGACGCACTCCAGTGCCGCGGCATGGGATGGAAGAGATGCTCACGGCGGGGTGTTTGCTCGGTTGCACCGAAACTGAACTTGGTGGCCAGGTGGATGTCGTAGTCTTGCATGTGCAATCCACTGATCAGGTCTCGGAAATAGGTGTCTCGAGCTGTGGAGATGAGGAAGATGGTGCTTGGAGCGGGGTTTCTGAGGGCCCACAAGGCAATGTCCACCATCATCGTCTTCATCGCTGCCGTCTCGGATCCTGGGGCGCCAGATGCACAAGTTACGTTACACTTGACTGAGTGATCATCAATTTAGATAAATTGGCGTGATTCTGGAAGCCAAAAATCGTGACATTCATGATGTGCATAAAGCTCTAAAACTAGGATTGGTGTTGAATCTCCGTTTCAAGCGCCCTGAAAAGTGCCATTGTCTAGGAATTACACCAATTGGGGGATATGGACGCTACAAAATTCATCGTTATAGTTGTTACAATGACGGAGTTTCAAGAAATTGGGCACTATTTGAGCGTCGTCTGTTACAGACCTAAATTGTAGATAAGGAATTATGCACTTTGAATGCCACAAATTTGGAGCTTTTGAGGCGTGTCGTTAACGACTTCGACGCTCTTCAACAGCATACTGCGGAGTGCCCAATTGTGACATTCTTCAGTGTGCAAAACTTCTTTAAACTAGATCTGAGATTCCGGACTATAAGTGTCAGTCTCTCGAATTATTTGCCAATTTCACTAATGTGGCAATCCTTTCATTCAAAACTACACCCAGTCAGGGATGTGGGAAAACGAAATCTTCTGTTCCAGCATTGATTGCCTTACGACTGTGTTTTTATTCTAGTATTTCTGTTTTCAAGTTTTGAAGTTGTGAGAATAAATACAAAGATTGAAAGTTTAAAAAACAGACAATTTACGACTGAACTAGAATTTCATTGGGACATGGAATTTAAAACGGTTTCATTCCATTTTCCTCTAGCACTGTAACCAGAATAAATTTTGCTTTAGCAAAAACCTTAGCCAAACAAAACGCCAGTATAACGAAGAGAAGTGATCCACATTGATCTGAACAAACATCAAGAGTGAAATCTAGCAAACCATGCAAGACGAGCAGTACCAGGAAGCTTGCATGGTAAGATGCGGTGTTGCAAAGTAATGCCGCTGGCGATGAGCGAGTCCAGACCCGCTTTCGAACCTAGCCCGCCGTTTCCATACACATTGATGGTCACCCGACTTTCCTCACAAGCCAAGTGACACTGAATCTCTTGCAACAAAGAAGCTGGCGCGCACGACTCGATTAAAGGGCAACTCTCGATATCCCACCACACCAGAACCTCTTGCTTGCCTTTCACAGGCTCCCGACACCGTCTCTGCGGATCTTCCAAGCTCTTCAATGTCTGCAGTTCGGGGCTCCCACCAGTCGACACTGCCATGTTGCCAAGTACCCCAATTCCAATTCAACCCCCACTAGATCGATCAGTTAATTAATTTCTAGAGGATCAACAGTTCTAGCAGTCATCCTGCAAGCGAGTGGTTGCAGGAAGTCTCAATTCGACACAAAGATCAATGGTAACTTATACACCGAGCAGCTTGAGATCCAGCAACAGATACGATTCTGTAAAGAAAAAAATGCGAAACGAAAGCACAGAGATGCTAAACCCTGAACCCTAAAACCCAAAACCCAAAACCCACTGCAAGCGCGAAGTACAGTATACTCGTGTGAGTGGGTGCGCAGTACAGGGATCGATGATCGTTGTTTTCTTAGTTTATGGCAACTGTGGCTTCTTATTTGTCTTCAAGATGTGATTGTAGCTCGGTACTATCACCTCGAAATGTGTAAGTATCCAATAAATTTCACACTTTTAGGGTTCAGGGTTTTGGATGAAACTGGAGGGATGCTATTGAGGTTAGCCAGCAATAATGATTCTTATATTGACACTTTGGCAGGACTGATGCGTGACAGGTCTGTAACTTTCTGTGCACATTTCATGTTTTTGAGCTAAGTTTAGACCTTTGGCAGGCGGCGGCATGGTGGCTTCGAAGTGATGTGGTCTGGAACTCTGAGATGGTGGTCGGCTCATTCACGTGGCCGAAGAACGTGTGATGCTTTGGTACGGATATATATGACAGATTCGATATCGTTGTGTCAGACCGGTACAGATCGACTTTCTTCAGGTACTCAGGGGCAGTAGGAAATGACCCGAATCTAAGATTACTTAACAACTACAACTTAACAAATTACAACTTGTTTCGAAAGAACGAATGATCGCTTCTGTAACTTAGGTTGTGCGCATGTTTGCACATCGATCACTGTCCGGTTACACAATGCACTCAAAAGACGCAGTAACTCATCAATCGGTGCTCAGTCTGTACCGGAATTCCACGTCTTTGTTAATTGTCACAACTTGCGGCCTGGAACTAGCTGAACGTAAACGTATGCAACTATGCAAGTCCTGGTTTCTACGTAGAGGTTTGTGCACACCCAGAAGCACAATGATTTGACGAAATCAACGATTTGGGGTACATTTCAAGTCTAAATATTGAAGTCTAAGGTTACTGCAGTGTTGCGGCTCCACTGATTTAATCCTGTTACTGAGTGACTCTACTAATTTCCAATGTCATACTGTTTACAGTAAATGATTAATATAATAATCTGGAAATTTACTGAGTGTATTGTACCAACTCCTGCACAGGGAGATCGGGGAGGCGTTACCCCCCCGGTGTAAACTTGGGGGGTGTAGCTTTACCCCCCGCAAACTTTCTGTTTTAAGAAAATTTGGGGGGGTAAAGCTACACCCCCCAAGTTTACACCGGGGGGGTAACGCCTCCCCGATCTCCCTGTGCTGGTCAGATTCAGTTTCCACAAGAAATAAAATTTACATGATGGATTTCTAGGAGAAGGCTCCATGATTCAGCTACGGGACACGATCAGGAGATGATCTTCTTCGGGGAGAAGTAACTTACAGTCAAAAGTGAGGGTGCCTGAACTGAATCCAATTGCATCAGCATTTGCCGATAGGATTATGTAAAGGTTTACAGACAATTGTCATCGCACTTTGGAATTTGTGTAGATAGGGAATTTCGTTAAAATGGCCATATTTCATACGCCATTTTCAGACTGCACGTGTAAACCATCTAGAATAGGTATAGATTTCAGACTGCACGGTCAAAACCATCTATCTAGAACTGGTATAGATTTCAGACTGTACAGTGTAAACCATCTAGAACGGATATAGATTTGCACGGTCTAAACCATCTATCTAGAACTTGTATAGATTTCAGAGCGCACAGTCTAAACTATAAAGGTGCTAAAGTTGTAGAATTTTCCATGTAGGTTTTTATTTATTTTGCTTGGTAATTATGTGGTGTTTTTTTCCTTATAGAAAGATGTGGACATTGAGGTTTTGAACAATCAAATTTTTAAAAATTCAATACAAAGATTTTTTTTTTCAATCAATTATAGCGTGAAACAATGAAAAATACACAAAAACAATTATTTGTCATACATGGAGTTTTGGGTTTTTAAGAGTGAAATTTGGTGTGTTGATGGAGTTTGCATAAGAGAATAGATTTGATGGGTTAGAGGTGGTTTACATCAAGGTTGCTAGAAGCACTTATATACTAGTACTTCATTTTTTTAGATGTGACTATGCCTAGGAGGCAAAAAGTCCAAGAAAAAAAATAGTATTGGTATTGGTATCATTTATTTAAATGGCATATTTTGTACGCCATTTTTAAACCACTTAGTCTAAACCATAAAAGTGCCATCTAGGACAAATATAGATTTAGACATCTTGGATAGATAGAGATTTCAAAAACCTAGGATTGGTTTAGATTTCAAACCACCCAGTTTGAATCATAAAAGTGTCATCTAGGACAAATACAGATTTTAGACATCTAAGAATGACTGCACGGTAAAACTACCAAAGTTGCGGAATGGTACCATTTTAATGAAATTTTACGTAATGACATTGTGGTGGTCTTGGTTTAAATTCAAGAAAGACCATAGCCATATCATATTTACTCATTATTAGATTCATCATTGTAAATTGCAAATTAAATTAAATAGACAAAATCAATATAGTTGTGAAATTTTAGCCTATCATAGGCCTACCTCTAGGTGGACATCTTATTTGTAAAGAATGGCATGGATCT
This sequence comes from Antitrichia curtipendula, assembly GCA_951230915.1. Taxonomy (NCBI): domain Eukaryota; kingdom Viridiplantae; phylum Streptophyta; class Bryopsida; order Hypnales; family Leucodontaceae; genus Antitrichia; species Antitrichia curtipendula. The sequence goes on from OX579635.1 coordinate 5,970,148, forward strand.
TGGCCAAAGTGTAAAACCAACTTAGACCACTACCTACTTCTCAACCAATCCATGCTTTGAAAATTCAAGAGGTCCCAAGCTATGGACCTAGTATAAACCGCCCCTTAGTTTTGAAAGGAAATGTTGTCAATTTAATGAAATTGAAGTTGGTTACAATATATTCTTACTATATTGTATATTATCAAAAATAGCATGATTGACTAAATTTTTTTAAAGTATAACTTTGAAAATAATTATAAAAATCGTCATTGTTCAAATTTACAATGACGATGGATATGATCATTTAAAATTTGCAACAATCTTTTAATTATTTTTTGAAAATAGCTTTATAGAAAATAATTATTTTTTTAAATATGTAATATTTGCAATTCTAGGGGATAAAAAATATTATATATTCCATTATAAAGAATTGAAGTTAAAATTTTGAATAATGTTAGATTTTATAACTATTGTAAAATGGAGTATTAAACACGATTAATTCTATAACATGTAGAAATAGCAAATTTAGCTTATTTTTCCATGCATAATTATTAGATATGGAAAAAAATTGATGATTATCATTTTCTTCTTACATAAACACCTTCACAGAGATGGGAAATTTCATTAAAATGGTAGTATTCTGTATGCCATTTTCAAACCACATGGTCTAAATTATAAAAGTGCTATCCAGAACAAGTAAAGATTTTAGAAATATGGGACTTGTATAGATTTCAGACCACACAGTCTAAATCATAAAAGTGCCATCTAAGACTAGATGGTATAGATTTCAAACATTTAGGATGGATGTACATTTCAAACCTCCCGGTCTAAACCATAAAAAATGTCCAAGTTGCAAAATGGTGCCATTTTAATGAAATTCCCTATAGAGTTGTTATAGTAGGCAAAATTTTATTTTATATTTTCAATTATTTTATTAATTTTTACAAATCAATTTTGTATTATTGAAAATTTTGTATTTTTTTATTTCACTTACTCAGAAAATTTCTCTATTGCTTAATAATCCTCTTAGAATACAATATTCTTACATGTTTAAAAAGTGCTATATTTTATTTTATCTTTTATTTAATTCTTTAAATTAGAAGTATTCCTAAAAAGGTTGCAAATATTGGACCCTAACGCAACAAATAGGATTGTGTTTCTTGAAATCACCTTTATATGGTGACAAAATTGAAGATACAAAGTGAAAGATTTTGAATTTACTTATATATATGGTCATAGACTTGTTCTTTTAAACTTAACTCACTAGAAGAAAAACATGTCCAGTACAACCGACTATTATGCAACTAGTGTCCTATTACAACTATCTTGCAACTGTAATCCTCTCTATTAGCACCAAATCTAACATAATTGTTTTATGTCGTTGTTTTACAACATTCATACATTGTTTTAGTTGCAAAGCAGTCAATCTATAGTTGCAAAATACAACTAGGAAACAACTAGGAAAAGATTGCAATTGTAAAATGACTGTAGTTGTTTCCTAGTTGTTTCCTAGTTGCTTTCTAGTCGTATACTAGTTGTTTTTTAGTTGTTTCCTATAGTACTAGAAAATTCATCTTTTCTATTGATTTGGTTGCGTAGATTTGATTCATTTTTCTATTGTTTGGAGAGTAATTTTTTTATTTGGATAGAAATCAATAGAAAAGTAAACTAAATGAATGCGACCAAATCAACAAAAAAACTAAATTTTTTAATAGTGAAGCTAGTTGTTTCCTAGTCGCTCTTAAATTGTACACTAGTTGTATGGCGTATTTAACTACTCTTGGACTATTCAATGAATCCTGGACTAAGCACAATCTACACAAACATCGGGGGATCTCCTGATGTTTGTATAGATCGGGAGATCCCCCGATGCTTGTATAGATCTCTTAATGTTTTGCATTGATCCCCTGATGAAAATTTAGATTTCCCAGTGATTTAGACAGATCCCCCAATGCTCAATCGAGAGATCTCCCGATGACTAATATGAATTCTGGACTTTCAAAAGTCCAAAAGTAATTAAATATGGCATTTGTTTCTTAGTCAGTTTCTAGTTGTTTCCTAGTTGCTTCTAAAGTTCATTTCCAATTGTTTCATATCAATTTTAAAGAGTACCATTAGGTTGGACATATAAGACTTATAAGTTGTTGTAGTCTCATGTAATAAATTTTGTTGATAGAATTCTAAGACTTCTACAATTTATAGATTTCTATAATTTGTAGATTTCTATAATCTATGGAAATCAAAAACATATTTAAAATCCAAGAAATTTTAAAATCTCTGAAATTTTAAGGTATCCTAAATCAATGAAATCTATTAAATATCAATATTTGAATTTTTTAAATCTAAAAAGAAAATAGATCTGAAATTTTGAAATCTAGAAAAAAATAGATTTGAAATTCAAAAATTTAGACAAAGATAGATATGAAATTTTGAAATCTACAATCATTGCGATTAATATTTTAAAATCTTCAAATCTACAAGTCACAAATAAGTCGCAAATGAGACACATACGAGGTGTAACTTTTGTGATTGTTGCACCTTTTTCCTAGATTTTAGAGTGTCCACTACAACTACAAGTCTCCAAATTATCACCAATCGCAAACTAGTTGCAAGTGTCCTATGCAACTGAAAATCTAGTTGCATAGTGTAGTTGCAAAACCCCTCATTTTCTTCTAGTGATTCCTAAAGAGATCATTATAGATAGATAGATAGATAGATAGATAGATAGATAGATAGATAGATAGATAGATAGATAGATAGATAGATAGATAGATAGATAGATAGATAGATAGATAGATAGATAGATAGATAGATAGATAGATAGATAGATAGATAGATAGATAGATAGATAGATAGATAGATAGATAGATAGATAGATAGATAGATAGATAGATAGATAGATAGATAGATAGATAGATAGATAGATAGATAGATAGATAGATAGATAGATAGATAGATAGATAGATAGATAGATAGATAGATAGATAGATAGATAGATAGATAGATAGATAGATAGATAGATAGATAGATAGATAGATAGATAGATAGATAGATAGATAGATAGATAGATAGATAGATAGATAGATAGATAGATAGATAGATAGATAGATAGATAGATAGATAGATAGATAGATAGATAGATAGATAGATAGATAGATAGATAGATAGATAGATAGATAGATAGATAGATAGATAGATAGATAGATAGATAGATAGATAGATAGATAGATAGATAGATAGATAGATAGATAGATAGATAGATAGATAGATAGATAGATAGATAGATAGATAGATAGATAGATAGATAGATAGATAGATAGATAGATAGATAGATAGATAGATAGATAGATAACTTAATCAATTATTCAGTCAATACTTTTTGTAGTTGTAATCAAATACTAATTTGGTCAACAACTTCCTCAATATGTCATTATGCTACTTTGCATAGATAGATTTTTACTTTTGAATCATTAAAAATTAATCATGAACTACTAGTACTTCTATTTTTTTGCTGATTAGATGGTTTTCAAGACTTTTGTCAAAGGGAAGAATAGTCATTTTTATACAATTTTCTATAAACAACATTGTTTACCAAATCAAATTACTATAAAGCAAATTTGAAGTAAATTAATATAAATTATAAATATAAATTTTGAATTTTTCACCTGAATGTTTAGTAATTAGGATTGACACTTTGATCTTGTTATGAGTATCTGAGTTAGTGCAAACAATGCATACAAACCTACACCTTTCACAATTGTATTTTTAAACTTTAAAATTCAATTGATAATTAAGAACAATAATTGCACTTATATTTGAAATTTATCATTCAATTATGGATTTGAAAGAGTGTTTTGTTTCATGCCTAGATTTGCTTCACTAGAAGCAAAAAATTGCTTTAATCTCAAGTTTGAACTCTATTTGGCTATAAAATTAAAAACATAACTAAGTAAAATACATTCCAGTCCTTTATTTTAAAATATGCAAAATTTGTTGCAAAATGTATCATTGGATCAAATTTAACCCTTTATGGCACCACTAAGTACATTTCCACTTTCTACATATGGAATCTAAATATTGACTTTAATGTTTCTATAAACAACACCATATGGTCCACAAATACTAAAAATTGTGTTTGTCAAAAAATAAATTATGAAAATAAAGGATTAATCTCCAAAGGACATATAGAAAATTTTGTTAAAATGTAGATATTTTATACGCCATTTTCAAACCACGTGGTCTAAAGTCTAAACCACAAAAATGTCATCTAGATCTAGTATAGATTTCAAACATCTAGAATTGATATAGATTTCAAAAATCTAGGACTAATATAGATTTCAAAAATCTAGGACTAATATAGATTTCAAACCATACGGTCTAAACCGTGTAAGTGCCATCTAGGACTGGTATAGATTTCAAATTGCATGGTCTAAGTTGTAAAAGTGCCAAAGTTGCCAAATGATTGTTTTTTTAACAAAATTCCCTCTACATTCCATGTTCTGACTTGGTCAAACTTCATTAGTTTTCTATATGAAAACATTCCTTCCAAAAATTTCATATATATATATATATATATATATATATATATATATAAAATAATAATAATAATTTATTTTCTACAACTATTATTATTATTTTTAAATTAGTGTGATTTTTGTAGTAATTTCTTCATAAAAATCATAGTAATTACAAAAATGCTTAAAATAGTATAAATTTTTGAAGAAAAAATAGAGATTATAGTGACAAACATTATCAATGGTGTAGTTATTGTACTCTTTATGCTCTCACTAAGAAAAAGTCAATAGAAAAGTTCAAAGAGATGTATTTTCAACTTTCAAGATGCTACCTTCAAAGTGCCACAAAAATTGTAGTTAATTTCTTTTGTAAATATTGAATAAAAAGTAGATTATTGGAGCTAAATTTTCCTAGTCCAGCTTAATGACATTTAAAATCAAGAAGTATGAGAAATTCAAGTTTAACTTTTTACCATGCCCTTGGATTTAATTTGTCTTTTAAGGGTTAACTGTTCTATTTCAATGCATTGGGGGTTTATATCCTTTGTAAATGAAGAGCATCATTAATGGATGCATTGGAAAAGAATTTGAAAATGAAGGCATATTATGTCACTATATATAATAGGGTGTGAAATTACCAAGTGATCCATATATTTAATCACCCAAAAGATGTTTGTCATCTTTTGATCGCTTAGGCATAGTGAAAGAAGTGCTTGTTTATATAAGAATTAGATATGAATAATTGGAGCTTAAAGTACATGTGTTATTTTATCATCAATTGAAAAAATGGGATGGGTGCTTGTAAAATATCCACATTACACTCCATATTTGTATTATTTTAAAATCTGTTTGGCTTGCATACAATATGGGATATCAATTGTTGTATGTACTTTGTCTATATTTATATAATTTATATCCATATTTCATATTAATACATATATATCCCATATGTTTTTCTATATATTCAATATGTATTCTACATATTGTATGCATTCTATATTCCATATCAATTATGTATCTCAAAGTGCCGACGGCTATGATTGTCTTTCACGACAACAATGGCAACGGCACTATTGTTTATTTTTTACATTGGAGATCACGACATTAGAAAGGGGAGAGGTAACCAAGATCAACAGCTTTGAATTTTTTTCAAAAAATGGTAAGGATTGAAAGAACAAGACTTGCTTGCATTTTGGGGTATATAAGAGGTGTGAAATTTAGTGTAGGGTTTGCAAAGCATTGCCTTCTATAATATTATATAACCAAACAAAGGTCTTCTCCATTTTTCGAAGGTATTATGTTTTACTAGATAGTTGGGAGGGATTTATTACTTAATTAAAGGATTGAGGTTGATTGAGGAGCCCTATAAGACAATTTTGTTCCTTAGTTGTAGGAGTTCCTTTCAAGGATGCAATAAGGACCTCTACCTCATTGGTAAACAATATTAAGGTAGATAAGCCTATTACTACCTTTATTCGCAATTTGAATATCTTGAAGCCAACTCCAAGAAGGGCACATATTTTCTAGAGATGTGTGCTTGTTGTACAAATCAAACTCAAGTGGAGTTATAAATTTTCCAATTAAAACTGCAACTTTTGTGAACTTCTTGAAGTGGCCTACCTTGAAATTACAAAATTGCTCGTAGAATGGAGTCATAGACATTCTATAAACAAACTATAGTCGACTTTCCATAATTATATCCAATGGGATTTTAGTATTTATCATTAAAGGATTAACACAATACCCCTTGTCTGCACTAATGCACTAATTTGGTTAGAAAATGAAGAGATTTGAATGAATTTTGTAGCAAAATTGGGGCCAAAAATAGGGTGACAGAATTAGGCATTTGGCAGAAATGGGTTGGTCTACCTTATGTCCAACCCTAACATTTAATGGGCCACTTGACAATTACAATGGGACAACTTTCTAGCCATGTGTCAACGTAACATTTGTTGACTCTCAACCATAGGAGGTCCTCTTACTTTGATAAAAGTTCATGAAAAAGTTTGAATAGGACCTTCCTTGAAAATCGAGACATGGGCTATGTGCGGCACATCAGCCTCCCACATGTCTGCCGTGGGGGCTCTGTGCGGTCCTATACCGTTCAGGGCGGGCCCCCACCGGCGAGGGAAAAGTGATCCCCCCGGCAGTACGGGGGGTTTAAAATCATTTTAACTGCAGTGAACCCCACTTACCCCTCCCGCATGCGGGGTGAAGTGGGAGTTACCCCCTCCTGGCGCAATGCAAAGGATTTTGGAGGGGGTATTATTTTTTGTGTGGCTATGAAGGCTGCAGGTGCACTTCTTTGAAGTTTAGTTGATTTTTTTATTTATTTTTATTTTCTTTCTTATTTTTTTCTACATTGTTAGTTTCAAGTTTTGAGGTTTAGGATGAAGTTCTATGTTTTCAAATGAATTCACGTGGTTCACGCATGTTTTTTAATTTCTTTGGTAACTAATAATTCTTATAATAATTTGCAGGACTTTCTTAAGTGAATATGGAACCTCTTATTTCTACAAAACTCGTGCTCATATGGATGATATTTTGTATGCTTCCTATGATGGACATTTGTTTTACGTCAAAATCAATGGCTTGGAAGGTATTGGATTTTAATTCTGCAAATTTAATGAGTTCCCATTTTTTGTCAATGTTGTTGTTGCTTGCTTCACGCAAGAAACCCTATCCTACTTGTCTCTTTTGGGTGGAGCCCAGGCAAGCAACACACTAGAACTACGTTGAAAGGGTAGTTTGGAGATCAACGGATGTAATGCACCACAACAAGTACATTCAATTTTACAGGATGAGTTTTGATGCATATGATAATTTGTTGAACTTGGTTACTCCTTTTTTACGAAGTAGGTGTGTGAATCAAGTGAGGCTACAAATGGAAATCGATAAAATATTGTCATGTGTTCTTTATAGATTTGCACATGGTCATAGTGCCAAACACATGGCAGATTGTTTCAAGATTGGAGCTTCAACCATTAGGAAGTATGTGGATATTTTTTGTGACATACTTACGGATAAAAACAAATTGTTTAGCCATTGCATTTCAATTCCTACTAGAAACCGTCTTCATAGCATTATTTCTGATTTTGAGGAAATCACGGGTTTACCTAATATATGTGGAGCAATAGATGGGACAAACATACTTATCAGAGAGCCCAAATAAGAGAGTCACATTAGCTGCTTTTGACTTTTACAATAGGAAAAAATTCAATTCCATTGTTTTGCAAGCGGTTTGCAATTCACGGAAGATTTTTTGGAATGTATGTGCGGGACAACTTGGAGGGGTGCATGATGGGGGGCAATTCAAAGTGTCTAGTTTATACAAAAGTTTAAGAGGATGAGATATTTTGCAAGAACCAAAGATTTGGGTGGAAGACGTTCAATGCACTCCTTATTTAATAGGTGATTTTGCCTATCCCATTTGAACCTATTTGATGAAAAATTGGAAGGCACCTAATGACTTGCAAAAGAAAAAGTTTGACCACTTTATGAATTCCAGAAGAGTTGTCATTGAACAAGCGTTTGGCACTTTGAAGAACCAATGGAGAATTTTGAAGAACTTCAATTCTAGAGTTGACAGAGTTGCTAGAGTCACAATAGCTTGTTGTTGGTTACACAACTATTGTGAGATGTTGCACCAGCATGAACCCGGTGTTCCAATTCTGCACATGCAACGTGATCCACTTGTTGGATTTGGGAATGAGAGATTACCCGTATATAGGGAGGGAGAGCAATCAAAACGCCAAGGACAAATACTTAGGCAAAAGTTGTTTAGATAGTGGGTTCTAGAAAATCCTAGTGATGAATGAATTCATCGTTTTTTGTAAGCCTTGCATAGGTTTCTGTACCATCTTTTGATGAAATTTATTATTATAGTTGAAGTTGTTGGATTCAGAAGCATACGTACATGTTTCTATGATCAAATATAAAAAAATGTCTTTTATTCAAAGTATTGGAATTTGAAACAAATCAAATCAAAATCAAATCAAATCAAATCAAATCCCATACAATATTGGAAACAAAGTTCCAATGTCCCAAAATACTAAGAATCCATCACACATGTGACCATACTTCTATTTGGAACTACTTGTGACCATACTCCAATTTGGACTCCAACCGAGGTTAAGGATTATCATTAAACAAGGCTGAAAATAGGGAGAATTTTTTTTTAATTATCCTTGGTTGGGACAATGAGGGGGTCAATTCTCCCTAGCCACTGTCTCCCTCCCTCGACAGTTTGAGTTACTGCATGTGGTTGGGGGAGAGTGGAAGTTATTTCATGTGGTTTTGGGAGAGTTGGAGTTCCCGCATGTGATTGAGGGAGAGTAGGAGTTAAAAAAGTAAATGCTTTGGAAAGACTAGGTGTTAAAAAGTAAATGCTTTGGGGAGACTAGGAGTTTAAAAGTAAATGCTTTGGGGAGACTGGGAGTTACTGCATGCAGTTGAAGGCCTTATTAAGGTCATTTTCCATCATTTTCCTCATTACTCTTTTTTTTAAATGCAAAATATATATTTTTTTTGGGGGGGGGAGGTATTGTAGAGTTTACGTGTTTGTTTATCTTCAGTGTATTGTGATAGGGTTTGGGATTGCACACCATGCAACCGCCAAGGGGAGGTTTTTTTTCGTTGATGTTTTATGATGAGGGAGGGGACAGTTCTTTAGGGAGTCAGGAGAGAGGCTCTCATAGCACATGAAATGCTAGGAGAGAATGAAAGGATAGCATTGTGAGGTTTTTGGTTGACTTGTGTGCAAACTTTTATTGGGAGTACAAGAGAAAAGCCTTCAAGCAGTCGAATTGGATATTCTTCACCAAAGAGCTCAATGCACAATTTCCAGAGGAGCCTCAACGCACGTGGAAACAAACCAGAGATAAATACGCCACCATGAAGTCCATTTATCAGAAAGAGAAGCTCAAGCAGGAATAAACGGGAGCGCCACCATCAACATGGGTTCCTTGGTATGAACTTTTCGATAACATGTATGGGGGGACAGCTAGGATTCACGGCGTACCACACGGTGTTGATCAGGGTGTTCATATGCAACATCAAGAGCATGTAGTTTTGAGTGATGACGGTGAAGATAAAATGCCTAATACTCCTCCTTCCTCTGCTGCAGGTGCTACCGCATCCCAGTCTCCTCGTACAAAGGCAGTGAACCAACCTAGTGTTGAGGGCCATGTAAACAAAAGTGCAAGAAAGAGAAAGAGGAAATTGGTTGCAAGGGAAGGAAGCATTGCAACAGAGAAGTTGTTGATGGCTGTTGCAATGCTTCCTTCCCTTGCAACCAATTTCCTCTTTCTCTTTCTTGCACTTTTGTTTACATGGCCCTCAACACTAGGTTGGTTCACTGCCTTTGTACGAGGAGACTGGGATGCGGTAGCACCTGCAGTAGAGGAAGGAGGAGTATTAGGCATTTTATCTTCACCGTCATCAGGGTTGCTATTTTGTGACCCTACGAGCGTGAACGTGTGAGCCTGTGAGCTTGTGAGCATATATATTTTTTATTCAGAAATTGACGAGGTACCTATAACCATGTACTTCTGAATACTGACTTCACCTCTCTATGTAGGATAAGAAACTAAAAATTCGTCATATAATTTTTTTGATTGAAAAGGTTATTCAGTTCATCTCTAGTAAATTTTGTTGCAAATTTATCTTTTATGAATGAACCTTATTAAAAAGAAAAGAAAAAATTAATCCATAGATCACCTTTGTAGAGCCTTTAGACAACTTTGTCTTGTTGAAGGTAAACCAGCCCATTGTGGTCAGAGTTTATAGTCTGCCCTCATGTCATTGTTGAAAATTATCAAATTTTTTCTCACTCAAAGATAAGTGTGAGAAATAGTGAGAGCAATTGAAATTTAATTTTTCAGATAAAGAGTTATGTATTCTTGAAGTGATCTTCCCAACATGGTCTATAGGCTGTCCCATAACAAACAAAAAGGGTATCCAATATGCTAATCTTAATCTAGAGTGATAAATGGCAAGCCTTCTTAGAAATGGTGATGTGTTGCTCCTAAGAATACAAAAAATGAATGTCATGAATATCATATGTGCCTATCCGCAGTAACCATAAGAATAGAGGTTTTTGGTTTAGGGACATGTAATATAATTTTGAAGAAATACTACATGAACTTCACATTCCAGTTCTTCACTCATAATTATGAATACTACATCATATATAACCCATTGACTTCTAAAAGAAGAAGCTCACAATGTCAAAAAGTGAAATACAAAGAATACTAGTCATTGAAGTATAGGAAACAACGTATAATAAGCGATAAAATAAAATCCAACATAGGCGGATGTCCAATGTATCAAAACAAAGAATCAAATAGAAGATGTAGACATAGAATGAGAGTGACCACTACTATCAGTCGATGATGTCTCCGTGTCTGATTCTAAGGCTGTCACATCTACAAACTGTAGAACTCGAGGATCTATAGAAGTAGACTTTTTCCGTGTAGGAAAAGTTTGTTGATCTGCCAATGTTGAAGTTAAGGCCTCTGCATATGACGGCAATATGTATGTCTTCTCCGGGCTTGGAAAAAACCCGGGTACAGTGAAAAAAGGCCGATAAGATGCCATGTTAGAGTTCAGGCTGCCAATACAGAAAAAATAATTAGTAAAAATTTGAAGATTTCCAACAAGATGCAATAAATCACTCTAAAAATGTAAAGGGAATATAAAAAATGGTTTAAGGTTATACATCTGAGCTTTAATAAATCAATGGAGTGATGGATAGACTTACTTACTGAATCGAGATTTCTTCACAATGTGGGGAATTTCAAGTTCCATAGCGTCCTCATCCTCAGAATGTAAAAGGATTGCTGTATTTGAACTCGGGTCAATTGGAGTTGCACGAATCATAGGGGCCAAAATAGCATTGAAGATGGCTTTGTCTTCCTCGAGTGCAACAATGTGCCTGCTCAAAATCCTGCAGGCATGGATGGAGGCCCCTAGAACCCAAAAAAATAGAAATTGGAATGTTAGAAAAAATCGGTTCAAACGTAGGAAGACGATATGAGACGGAAGACACGGAAAAAAAAGCGCAAAGGCATCAAAGATTACCTGTTGCAGTAGTGCAGTCCAAAACAACATCGTTGGGAAGTGAGCATGATTCTATCAACATTTGATAGAATCGAGGATCCTTCTCACGCGCCCCTCTCCAAGGCTTGGAGTTGCTATCCATAGTCAAAGTCTCACGCTTGGTAAAATTCTGAAGGATATCATCACGAGGGACATTCACCCTTAATTCTAGCAAGCTTGGGCTCGTCTGGAATTTGAACTTAGAAAGACCGATCCCGGGGAAGTTCCGCACGAATAAGGCAATTCCAAAAACCTGAGTCTGGAATAATGAAGGCACATGAAAATGTTAAAATGATATAACATGCACAAAGATAATCTACATGTATAACTAAAATCTGGAGGCACTTCCAAAAAGGTTCATCCATAGCGATAAAAGACAAATAATTTTAGACATAAAACAACATTCTAAGGAAAACTGAAATTGTCAACAATGAAGGCATCATGTAAGAAAAAACCAAGCTCAAAAGTAATAACATGCACTTCAATGAAAAAGGTAAAATGAATGTACCGTTCGTGAAGGTGACACTGGTGAGGCTAAATGTAACCAGTTCATACCCCACCAATCCTTCATCTTTTCAAAGGAGTAGGTACTAGCAAATCTTAGAATAGTGGCCTTCGTAATCGCCTTCAGAGGATAAATGACAATCAAGGCGCCGTTGTCATGTAGGTGACCATCGGCAAATTCAAAAACTGCCTCTAGTAAAGCTAGGTTCTCCACATTCCAAATAGGAATGTTGTTAGCAAGCACAGATAATTCAGGAACAGGTAAACCCTCTGGCAGATCTGCTAAAATCAGATCAATGCGTGGTTTTTCACTCCGGATTCCCTTGAAGCAGCGTACCTTCTCTCCCTTATTCTGCAAAAGAAGTTGCATAATAAAAAAACAAGCACAGGAAAAAAATGTCACAAACAAATCATGAAGAAATATGAGACTCCTCACCTTATCCATGAAATTGACAATGTCGTAGTAGGCTTGGGGTAGAGGATCACCCATCACATCTGTAAGCGAAATATTCAAGATCAACTCAGAGATATCAATCTCTAAGTCGTTTAGAATCTCCACGGCTGGAGGACCATGTACCATGCCACCATCGCTGAGTGACAAGTACTCCGCATCTCGCTTGGTACCTCGTGAAAAGGATCTTTGGTGTTCCGAGGCAGCGTTTTGAGTACCCAACGGCTGCACTTGTTGCTTCATTTTCTTCCCCTTCCCTTTTTTAGTTGCTGATGCCTCCTCAGCTTCAAGCTGTTTCGATGCCTTCTTCGTGAGTTTCTCTTTGGCCTTGTTCACCGCTTCTGAGTTCTTCAAGGCTATTTTTGCGTCAGCTTCTTCCCTCCTCTTCACAGCTTTAGCTCTCGCCTCCTCATCAAGGGCAGCAAACTCATCGTTGTACTTCTCCCTGCTATGCGAATTGAGTGAAAGCTTGAGCTCCTCCTCCAGCTCTGGCGTGAACTCCGGTGGACAGTCCAAATACCATGCACCGGACTTCAAGTGCAAACTCGTCCACCATTGCAATTGAGATGTCGAGAACATGCAATGCTCAAAAGAAGCATCCAACCACATAGACAAAAATAGGGGTAAATCTCACTTAGCAATGGCCCCTTTTGCAAGCAACTCAAATTTGAAATACCTGGAGATGCAGAACATATAAACCAATCTAAGTAATGCCCCATAGCCAAATATTACAGAATTCACTAAATCAAAAGAATGACAGAAAAAAAACAATTCGTACCAAAAAATAACACGTTTGACCACCAAGTCCGTGCCTTTGCACTTTCTGAAGTCATCTGACTTTTTATAGCCCTCTTGCCCTCTGAAATGACTTAGGAACGCTTTGTCCCAAACACGGATCCTCCATCCTTCAAGATAATCTAGGAAGGTCTCCGGCTCTTGAGGAGAATCCATAGCCAACACCAATTGGTCCTTCTTGATAATGTCATCAAACATTTCAGACCCAAGCTCTTCAATCTGTTCAATGAAAGAAATTAGTTATGGTATTGACAGAAGTCGCTCAAGTCAAAATTTACATAATACACATGTAAAGAAGACAATTCATTTTCAAAATCAAACACATTCATGATAGAAACTTACCGATGCATACCAACAAGCCTTTGCTAAGAAGGCCTTCAATTCGTTTTCCCCAACTGGTTTCACTGGAAACCTTCTGGCCTTCCGTGTTTCATTTGAACAATTCCACCACTGCAACCACTTGACTTTGTGCTCACTACTGACATTTGCGGTGGCAATCATTTGTAACTTGTCCAGGGTCATTTCTGGAGAGATATTCTGCGTCTAGTGCCTCTCAATCTGTATCAAGGAGAATTAGGAATTAGAACTATTCCATAATGACACGAGCAGTGAATGACATGAGGTAGTCATGGAGGTTATACCTCCTTGAGGAAATCGCCACCAAGCTGGGGGTTAGCAGCTGCTGTCAACTTGCCCAACTTCTGAGTTAATCTGGATGTTGTATCCTTTGTAGCCATTCTCATGGTCATCAAAATTCCTTCTGGTGATTGATCCTCCTCCGCCGTATCTTCTTTGTATTTTCGAACTACCAAATCAGCTGCTGCCGCTATCTCATACTGGTCCAAAACAGCGAAGTGAGAAACTTCATACGTATCAACAACTATGAACAAAGCATTGATGCAAACGAATCATAAGATGTAAAGTAAAGACACGGTATAACTTGAAAAGAAATATTACCCAAAAAATAAAAGATGTGAAGACATCAACGGACATTGTGTACCAACTCTTCCAAGTGCTTGAGGTGCATTGAGACATCTCTGATGTACTTAAATGGTCCGCAAATTTGTCCAGTGGAAGAGTTCCATATTTCTGGACACGGTATAACGTGTGTACCAAATTCGTTTTGATAAACGAATTCTCAGTATGTCTACAAAAAAGAAGAAAGGTGATCAATATGGTGCTGATGAACTTCAATACAAACACAATGAAATCAAACATACTAAAAGATGCACTTACTGGTTAATATCATGCATGGCATGCATAACTTCACCGATTTTCCCCTTTGTCTCCAAAATTATTGAATCCACTGAGATGTGCCAGTCCTGGTCATTGGCATGGTGCTGGGAAATATAGGAAGACCACGCCAACAACCTGTGGTTACCATCACAAACAAAGAATTTTGATGATTGATAATCTTCCAATCCTGCTATTGCTTGTAGTGCAGCATTGAACTTGTTGTTCTCGACATTCCACAGTGGCCCCCATGCGTCCTTGTTAGCCTCAATTACCTGCTCAACCTCACCTTGTTCGTTTGTAATTGATACATAAAACACACTAGATCCATCTCGATACCCGTGAACAAACTCCTGCTCAAGCCTCGTGAGATCACATTGAAGAGCTGGGCGAATTATAGGCATCACTGCAAGACGACACAATGGAATTCTCAATCGAGATATGGAAGTCGGCTTTAATCGTAAAGCCGAAATAGAGGCCATAGAATTCACTTTCTCTGCCTTTCGAAAGGCGTCCTCCGTGGCGAACTCCATTTCGTGGTTCTCCCCTTCTTGCACTGTCGTTGTCTTCTCCGGTTCAATAACCCCAACAATGTGAACTTCCTCGACAGCTGCGGAGAGCGAGTCAGATGATTTGTCTGCCATTTCCTACAGCGGAACAAAAAAGAATTTAGAAATCTGCCCAAAAAAGAACTGTAGAATTAGTCATGAAGTCGGAGACATACAAGCCTTAACACCCAAATCATCAGTATATGGGTCCTCGAGGTCCCCCACGACGTGGTGAACAATCATATCCTGGGATATGAACTGGCCAATGAGGTTTAGTGAACCAAAAGCGGATAAGACAATGGCGATCAGAAAATACAAAGCATCTCGCCTCAGCGCCGAGACTCCCCACCTTTTGAATTCATAATGACAATGAACCGATGTACATTGCAAAGCTGCCGGTATCACATTAGCGGTTTTACTCAGAAATGAAAAAAAAAATGTCAACTAAGCAATTCACCTCGGCGCTGAGGCAGGCGGTGCATGCTGTGAATTCGTAACTCATCCAAGCCAATTCAGGAAACCAAATCGTGAATACGGCTCGGAGGTCACCTCGGCGCCGAGGCTCGCGGGCAAGGGGCACACACGGAAGCCGGTGAAGGCGAACTGGTCGACACACCCCGACCTCGTTTCCCCAAAAAACTACAGCGATGAGGGGTCCAGAGTTACCTCGGCGCCGAGACAGTCCCACCAAGGCGACAGACGGCACCAACATAAGAAAATCACGATGACACACCCGACCTCCTTTCCCCCAAAAACCACAGCAAAAAGGGGTCGAGGCTTTACCTCGGCGCCGAGACACTCCCACCAAGGCGACAGACGGCACCAACATAAGAAAATCACGATGACACACCCGACCTCGTTTCCCCCAAAAACCACAGCAAAAAGGGGCCAAGGCCTTACCTCGGCGCCAAGACACTCCCACCAAGGCGACAGACGGCACCAACATAAGAAAATCACAATGACACACCCGACCTCCTTTCCCCCAAAAACCACAGCAAAAAGGGGCCGAAGCCTTACCTCGGCGCCGAGACACTCCCACCAAGGCGACAGACGGCACCAACATAAGAAAATCACGATGACACACCCGACCTCGTTTCCTCCAAAAACCACAGCGAGGAGGGGTCGAGGCTTACCTCGGCGCCGAGATACTCCCACCAAAGCGACACCCTACACAACCATAAGAAAATCACGATGACACACCCGACCTCGTTTCCCCCAAAATCCACATCAAGGAGGGGTTGAGACTTACCTCGGCGCCGAGACACTCCCACCAAGGCGACAGTCGACACCAACATAAGAAAATCACGATGACACACCCCGACCTCGTTTCCTCCAAAATCCACAGCAAAGAGGGGTTGAGACTTACCTCGGCGCCGAGACACTCCCACTAAGGCGACAGACGGCACCACCATAAGAAAATCACGATGACACACCCGACCTCGTTTCCCCCAAAAACCACAGCAAAAAGGGGTCGAGGCTTTACCTCGGCGCCGAAACAATCCCACCAAGGCGATAGACGGCACCACCATAAGAAAATCATGATGACACACCCGACCTCGTTTCCCCCAAAAACCACAGCAAAAAGGGGTCGAGGCTTTACCTCGGCGCCGAGACACACCCACCAAGGCGATAGACGGCACCAACATAAGAAAATCACGATGACACACCCGACCTCCTTTCCCCCAAAATCCACAGCAAGGAGGGGTTGAGACTTACCCCGGCGCCGAGACACTCCCACCAAGGCGACAGTCGGCACCAACATAAGAAAATCACGATGACACACCCCGACCTCGTTTCCTCCAAAATCCACAGCAAGAAGGGGTCGAGGCTTTACCTCGGCGCCGAGACACTCCCACCAAAGCGATAGACGGCACCAACATAAGAAAATCACGATGACACACCCCGACCTCGTTTCCCCCAAAATCCACAGCAAAGAGGGGTTGAGACTTACCTCGGCGCCGAGTTACTCCCACCAAAGCGACACCCTACACCACCATAAGAAAATCACGATGACACACCCCGACCTCGTTTCCCCCAACAACCACAGCAAAAAGGGGTCGAGGCTTTACCTCGGCGCCGAGACAATCCCACCAAGGCGATAGACGACACCACCATAAGAAAATCATGATGACACACCCGACCTCGTTTCCCCCAAAAACCACAGCAAAAAGGGGTCGAGGCTTTACCTCGGCGCCGAGACACACCCACCAAGGCGATAGACGACACCAACATAAGAAAATCACGATGACACACCCGACCTCCTTTCCCCCAAAATCCACAGCAAGGAGGGGTTGAGACTTACCCCGGCGCCGAGACACTCCCACCAAGGCGACAGTCGGCACCAACATAAGAAAATCACGATGACACACCCCGACCTCGTTTCCTCCAAAATCCACAGCAAGAAGGGGTCGAGGCTTTACCTCGGCGCCGAGACACTCCCACCAAAGCGATAGACGGCACCAACATAAGAAAATCACGATGACACACCCGACCTCGTTTCCCCCAAAAACCACAGCAAGGAGGGGTTGAGACTTACCCCGGCGCCGAGACACTCCCACCAAGGCGACAGTCGGCACCAACATAAGAAAATCACGATGACACACCCGACCTCGTTTCCCCCAAAAACCACAGCGAGGAGGGGTCGAGGCTTACCTCGGCGCCGAGTTACTCCCACCAAAGCGACACCCTACACCACCATAAGAAAATCACGATGACACACCCCGACCTCGTTTCCCCCAACAACCACAGCAAAAAGGGGTCGAGGCTTTACCTCGGCGCCGAGACACTCCCACCAAGGCGACAGTCGGCACCAACATAAGAAAATCACGATGACACACCCGACCTCGTTTCCCCCAAAAACCACAGCGAGAAGGGGTCGAGGCTTTACCTCGGCGCCGAGACACTCCCACCAAGGCGACAGACGGCACCAACATAAGAAAATCACGATGACACACCCCGACCTCGTTTCCTCCAAAATCCACAGCAAGAAGGGGTTGAGACTTACCCCGGCGCCGAGACACTCCCACCAAGGCGACAGTCGGCACCAACATAAGAAAATCACGATGACACACCCCGACCTCGTTTCCCCCAAAAACCACAGCAAAAAGGGGTCGAGGCTTACCTCGGCGCCGAGACACTCCCACCAAGGCGACAGACGGCACCACCATAAGAAAATCACGATGACACACCCCGACCTCGTTTCCCCCAAAAACCACAGCGAAAAGGGGTCGAGGCTTACCTCGGCGCCGAGATACTCCCACCAAAGGGACACCCTACACCACCATAAGAAAATCACGATGACACACCCCGACCTCGTTTCCCCCAAAAACCACAGCAAGAAGGGGTCGAGGCTTTACCTCGGCGCCGAGACACTCCCACCAAGGCGACAGACGGCACCACCATAAGAAAATCACGATGACACACCCGACCTCGTTTCCCCCAAAAACCACAGCAAGAAGGGGTCGAGGCTTTACCTCGGCGCCGAGACACTCCCACCAAGGCGACAGACGGCACCACCATAAGAAAATCACGATGACACACCCGACCTCGTTTCCCCCAAAAACCACAGCAAAAAGGGGTCGAGGCTTTACCTCGGCGCCGAGACACTCCCACCAAGGCGATAGACGGCACCAACATAAGAAAATCACGATGACACACCCGACCTCCTTTCCCCCAAAATCCACAGCAAGGAGGGGTTGAGACTTACCCCGGCGCCGAGACACTCCCACCAAGGCGACAGTCGGCACCAACATAAGAAAATCACGATGACACACCCCGACCTCGTTTCCTCCAAAATCCACAGCAAGAAGGGGTCGAGGCTTTACCTCGGCGCCGAGACACTCCCACCAAAGCGATAGACGGCACCACTATAAGAAAATCAGGATGACACACCCCGACCTCGTTTCCCCCAAAATCCACAGCAAGGAGGGGTTGAGACTTACCTCGGCGCCGAGTTACTCCCACCAAAGCGACACCATACACCACCATAAGAAAATCACGATGATACACCCCGACCTCGTTTCCCCCAACAACCACAGCAAAAAAGGGTCGAGGCTTTACCTCGGCGCCGAGACAATCTCACCAAGGCGATAGACGGCACCACCATAAGAAAATCATGATGACACACCCGACCTCGTTTCCCCCAAAAACCACAGCAAAAAGGGGTCGAGGCTTTACCTCGGCGCCGAGACACACCCACCAAGGCGATAGACGGCACCAACATAAGAAAATCACGATGACACACCCGACCTCCTTTCCCCCAAAATCCACAGCAAGGAGGGGTTGAGACTTACCCCGGCGCCGAGACACTCCCACCAAGGCGACAGTCGGCACCAACATAAGAAAATCACGATGACACACCCCGACCTCGTTTCCCCCAAAATCCACAGCAAGAAGGGGTTGAGACTTACCCCGGCGCCGAGACACTCCCACCAAGGCGACAGTCGGCACCAACATAAGAAAATCACAATGACACACCCCGACCTCGTTTCCCCCAAAATCAACAGCAAAGAGGGGTTGAGACTTACCTCGGCGCCGAGACACTCCCACCAAGGCGATAGTCGGCACCAACATAAGAAAATCACGATGACACACCCGACCTCGTTTCCCCCAAAAACCACAGCGAGGAGGGGTCGAGGCTTACCTCGGCGCCGAGACACTCCCACCAAGGCGACAGACGGCACCACCATTAGAAAATCACGATGACACACCCCGACCTCGTTCCCCCCAAAAACCACAGCGAGGAGGGGTCGAGGCTTACCTCGGCGCCGAGATACTCCCACCAAAGGGACACCCTACACCACCATAAGAAAATCACGATGACACACCCCGACCTCGTTTCCCCCAAAAACCACAGCAAGAAGGGGTCGAGGCTTTACCTCGGCGCCGAGACACTCCCACCAAGGCGACAGACGGCACCAACATAAGAAAATCACGATGACACACCCGACCTCGTTTCCCCCAAAAACCACAGCAAAAAGGGGTCGAGGCTTTACCTCGGCGCCGAGACACTCCCACGAAGGCGACAGACGGCACCAACATAAGAAAATCACAATGACACACCCGACCTCGTTTCCTCCAAAAACCACAGCAAGAAGGGGTCGAGGCTTTACCTCGGTGCCGAGACACTCCTACCAAGGGGACAGACGGCACCAACATAAGAAAATCACAATGACACACCCGACCTCGTTTCCCCCAAAATCCACAGCAAGAAGGGGTTGAGACTTACCCCGGCGCCGAGACACTCCCACCAAGGCGACAGTCGGCACCAACATAAGAAAATCACAATGACACACCCCGACCTCGTTTCCCCCAAAATCCACAGCAAGAAGGGGTCGAGGCTTTACCTCGGCGCCGAGACACTCCCACCAAAGCGATAGACGGCACCAACATAAGAAAATCACGATGACACACCCGACCTCGTTTCCCCCAAAAACCACAGCGAGGAGGGGTCGAGGCTTACCTCGGCGCCGAGACACTCCCACCAAGGCGACAGACGGCACCACCATAAGAAAATCACGATGACACACCCCGACCTCGTTTCCCCCAAAAACCACAGCGAGGAGGGGTCGAGGCTTACCTCGGCGCCGAGATACTCCCACCAAAGGGACACCCTACACCACCATAAGAAAATCACGATGACACACCCCGACCTCGTTTCCCCCAAAAACCACAGCAAGAAGGGGTCGAGGCTTTACCTCGGCGCCGAGACACTCCCACCAAGGCGACAGACGGCACCAACATAAGAAAATCACGATGACACACCCCGACCTCGTTTCCTCCAAAATCCACAGCAAGAAGGGGTTGAGACTTACCCTGGCGCCGAGACACTCCCACCAAGGCGACAGACGGCACCACCATAAGAAAATCACAATGACACACCCCGACCTCGTTTCCCCCAAAATCCACAGCAAGGAGGGGTTGAGACTTACCTCGGCGCCGAGACACTCCCACCAAGGCGACAGACGGCACCACCATAAGAAAATCACGATGACACACCCGACCTCGTTTCCCCCAAAAACCACAGCGAGGAGGGGTCGAGGCTTACCTCCGCGCCGAGATACTCCCACCAAAGGGACACCCTACACCACCATAAGAAAATCACGATGACACACCCCGACCTCGTTTCCCCCAAAAACCACAGCAAAAAGGGGTCGAGGCTTTACCTCGGCGCCGAGACACTCCTACCAAGGCGACAGACGGCACCAACATAAGAAAATCACAATGACACACCCGACCTCGTTTCCCCCAAAAACCACAGCAAAAAGGGGTCGAGGCTTTACCTCGGCGCCGAGACACTCCCACCAAGGCGACAGACGGCACCACCATAAGAAAATCACGATGACACACCCGACCTCCTTTCCCCCAAAATCCACAGCAAGGAGGGGTTGAGACTTACCCCGGCGCCGAGACACTCCCACCAAGGCGACAGTCGGCACCAACATAAGAAAATCACGATGACACACCCCGACCTCGTTTCCCCCAAAATCCACAGCAAGAAGGGGTTGAGACTTACCCCGGCGCCGAGACACTCCCACCAAGGCGACAGTCGGCACCAACATAAGAAAATCACAATGACACACCCCGACCTCGTTTCCCCCAAAATCAACAGCAAAGAGGGGTTGAGACTTACCTCGGCGCCGAGACACTCCCACCAAGGCGATAGTCGGCACCAACATAAGAAAATCACGATGACACACCCGACCTCGTTTCCCCCAAAAACCACAGCGAGGAGGGGTCGAGGCTTACCTCGGCGCCGAGACACTCCCACCAAGGCGACAGACGGCACCACCATTAGAAAATCACGATGACACACCCCGACCTCGTTCCCCCCAAAAACCACAGCGAGGAGGGGTCGAGGCTTACCTCGGCGCCGAGATACTCCCACCAAAGGGACACCCTACACCACCATAAGAAAATCACGATGACACACCCCGACCTCGTTTCCCCCAAAAACCACAGCAAGAAGGGGTCGAGGCTTTACCTCGGCGCCGAGACACTCCCACCAAGGCGACAGACGGCACCAACATAAGAAAATCACGATGACACACCCGACCTCGTTTCCCCCAAAAACCACAGCAAAAAGGGGTCGAGGCTTTACCTCGGCGCCGAGACACTCCCACGAAGGCGACAGACGGCACCAACATAAGAAAATCACAATGACACACCCGACCTCGTTTCCTCCAAAAACCACAGCAAGAAGGGGTCGAGGCTTTACCTCGGTGCCGAGACACTCCTACCAAGGGGACAGACGGCACCAACATAAGAAAATCACAATGACACACCCGACCTCGTTTCCCCCAAAATCCACAGCAAGAAGGGGTTGAGACTTACCCCGGCGCCGAGACACTCCCACCAAGGCGACAGTCGGCACCAACATAAGAAAATCACAATGACACACCCCGACCTCGTTTCCCCCAAAATCAACAGCAAGGAGGGGTTGAGACTTACCTCGGCGCCGAGACACTCCCACCAAGGCGATAGTCGGCACCAACATAAGAAAATCACGATGACACACCCGACCTCGTTTCCCCCAAAAACCACAGCGAGGAGGGGTCGAGGCTTACCTCGGCGCCGAGACACTCCCACCAAGGCGACAGACGGCACCACCATAAGAAAATCACGATGACACACCCCGACCTCGTTTCCCCCAAAAACCACAGCGAGGAGGGGTCGAGGCTTACCTCGGCGCCGAGATACTCCCACCAAAGGGACACCCTACACCACCATAAGAAAATCACGATGACACACCCCGACCTCGTTTCCCCCAAAAACCACAGCAAGAAGGGGTCGAGGCTTTACCTCGGCGCCGAGACACTCCCACCAAGGCGACAGACGGCACCAACATAAGAAAATCACGATGACACACCCCGACCTCGTTTCCTCCAAAATCCACAGCAAGAAGGGGTTGAGACTTACCCTGGCGCCGAGACACTCCCACCAAGGCGACAGACGGCACCACCATAAGAAAATCACAATGACACACCCCGACCTCGTTTCCCCCAAAATCCACAGCAAGGAGGGGTTGAGACTTACCTCGGCGCCGAGACACTCCCACCAAGGCGACAGACGGCACCACCATAAGAAAATCACGATGACACACCCGACCTCGTTTCCCCCAAAAACCACAGCGAGGAGGGGTCGAGGCTTACCTCGGCGCCGAGATACTCCCACCAAAGGGACACCCTACACCACCATAAGAAAATCACGATGACACACCCCGACCTCGTTTCCCCCAAAAACCACAGCAAAAAGGGGTCGAGGCTTTACCTCGGCGCCGAGACACTCCTACCAAGGCGACAGACGGCACCAACATAAGAAAATCACAATGACACACCCGACCTCGTTTCCCCCAAAAACCACAGCAAAAAGGGGTCGAGGCTTTACCTCGGCGCCGAGACACTCCCACCAAGGCGACAGACGGCACCACCATAAGAAAATCACAATGACACACCCGACCTCGTTTCCCCAAAAAACCACAGCAAGAAGGGGTCGAGGCTTTACCTCGGCGCCGAGACACTCCCACCAAGGCGACAGACGGCACCAACATAAGAAAATCACGATGACACACCCCGACCTCGTTTCCCCCAACAACCACAGCAAAAAGGGGTCGAGGCTTTACCTCGGCGCCGGGACACACCCACCAAGGCGACAGACGGCACCACCATAAGAAAATCACGATGACACACCCCGACCTCGTTTCCCCCAAAATCCACAGCGAGGAGGGGTCGAGGCTTACCTCGGCGCCGAGATACTCCCACCAAAGGGACACCCTACACCACCATAAGAAAATCACGATGACACACCCCGACCTCGTTTCCCCCAAAAACCACAGCAAGAAGGGGTCGAGGCTTTACCTCGGCGCCGAGACACTCCCACCAAGGCGACAGACGGCACCAACATAAGAAAATCACGATGACACACCCGACCTCGTTTCCCCCAAAAACCACAGCAAAAAGGGGCCGAGGCCTTACCTCGGCGCCGAGACACTTCCACCAAGGCGACAGACGGCACCAGCATAAGAAAATCACAATGACACACCCGACCTCGTTTCCTCCAAAAACCACAGCGAGGAGGGGTCGAGGCTTACCTCGGCGCCGAGACACTCCTATCAAATCGACACCCTAGACCACCATAAGAAAATCACGATGACACACCCCGACCTCGTTTCCCCCAAAATCCACAGCAAGGAGGGGTCGAGGCTTACCTCGGCGCCGAGATACTCCCACCAAAGCGACACCCTACACCACCATAAGAAAATCACGATGACACATCCCGACCTCGTTTCCCCCAACAACCACAGCAAAAAGGGGTCGAGGCTTTACCTCGGCGCCGAGACACTCCCACCAAGGCGACAGACGGCACCAACATAAGAAAATCACAATGACACACCCGACCTCGTTTCCTCCAAAAACCACAGCAAGAAGGGGTCGAGGCTTTACCTCGGTGCCGAGACACTCCTACCAAGGCGACAGACGGCACCAACATAAGAAAATCACAATGACACACCCGACCTCGTTTCCCCCAAAAACCACAGCAAAAAGGGGTCGAGGCTTTACCTCGGCGCCGAGACACACCCACCAAGGCGACAGACGGCACCACCATAAGAAAATCTCAATGACACACCCGACCTCGTTTCCCCAAAAAACCACAGTAAGAAGGGGTCGAGGCTTTACCTCGGCGCCGAGACACTCCCACCAAGGCGACAGACGGCACCAACATAAGAAAATCACGATGACACACCCCGACCTCGTTTCCCCCAAAAACCACAGCAAAAAGGGGTCGAGGCTTTACCTCGGCGCCGGGACACACCCACCAAGGCGACAGACGGCACCACCATAAGAAAATCACGATGACACACCCCGACCTCGTTTCCCCCAAAAACCACAGCGAGGAGGGGTCGAGGCTTACCTCGGTGCCGAGATACTTCCACCAAAGCGACACCCTACACCACCATAAGAAAATCACGATGACACACCCCGACCTCGTTTCCCCCAAAAACCACAGCAAGAAGGGGTCGAGGCTTTACCTCGGCGCCGAGACACTCCCACCAAGGCGACAGACGGCACCACCATAAGAAAATCACGATGACACACCCGACCTCGTTTCCCCCAAAAACCACAGCAAAAAGGGGCCGAGGCTTTACCTCGGCGCCGAGACACTCCCACCAAGGCGATAGACGGCACCACCATAAGAAAATCATGATGACACACCCGACCTCGTTTCCCCCAAAAACCACAGCAAAAAGGGGTCGAGGCTTTACCTCGGCGCCGAGACACTCCCACCAAGGCGACAGACGGCACCAACATAAGAAAATCACGATGACACACCCGACCTCGTTTCCCCCAAAAACCACAGCAAAAAGGGGCCGAGGCTTTACCTCGGCGCCGAGACACTCCCACCAAGGCGATAGACGGCACCACCATAAGAAAATCATGATGACACACCCGACCTCCTTTCCCCCAAAAACCACAGCAAAAAGGGGCCGAGGCCTTACCTCGGCGCCGAGACACTTCCACCAAGGCGACAGACGGCACCAACATAAGAAAATCACGATGACACACCCGACCTCGTTTCCCCCAAAAACCACAGCGAGGAGGGGTCGAGGCTTACCTCGGCGCCGTGACACTCCTATCAAAGCGACACCCTAGACCACCATAAGAAAATCACGATGACACACCCCGACCTCGTTTCCCCCAAAATCCACAGCAAGGAGGGGTCGAGGCTTACCTCGGCGCCGAGATACTCCCACCAAAGCGACACCCTACACCACCATAAGAAAATCACGATGACACACCCCGACCTCGTTTCTCCCAAAAACCACAGCGAGGAGGGGTCGAGGCTTTACCTCGGCGCCGAGACACTCCCACCAAGGCGACAGACGGCACCAACATAAGAAAATCACGATGACACACCCGACCTCGTTTCCCCCAAAAACCACAGCAAAAAGGGGCCGAGGCCTTACCTCGGCGCCGAGACACTCCCACCAAGGCGACAGACGGCACCAACATAAGAAAATCACGATGACACACCCGACCTCGTTTTCCCCAAAAACCACAGCAAGGAGGGGTCGAGGCTTTACCTCGGCTCCGAGACACTCCCACCAAGGCGACAGACGGCACCACCATAAGAAAATCACAATGACACACCCGACCTCCTTTCCCCCAAAAACCACGGCAAGAAGGGGTCGAGGCTTGACCTCGGCGCCGAGACACTCCCACCAAGGCGACAGACGGCACCAACATAAGAAAATCACAATGACACACCCGACCTCGTTTCCCCCAAAAACCACAGCAGAAAGGGGCCGAGGCTTTACCTCGGCGCCGAGACACTCCCACCAAGGCGATAGACGGCACCACCATAAGAAAATCACAATGACACACCCGACCTCGTTTCCCCCAAAAACCACAGCAAGAAGGGGTCGAGGCTTTACCTCGGCGCCGAGACACTCCCACTAAGTCGACAGACAGCACCAACATAAGAAAATCACGATGACACACCCGACCTCGTTTCCCCCAAAAACCACAGCGAGGAGGGGTCGAGGCTTACCTCGGCGCCGAGACACTCCTATCAAAGCGACACCCTAGACCACCATAAGAAAATCACGATGACACACCCCGACCTCGTTTCCCCCAAAATCCACAGCAAGGAGGGGTCGAGGCTTACCTCGGCGCCGAGACACTCCCACGAACTGGAAAGTATGAGCATATTGAATGAGCAGAAAAGGTTTTGGCACAACAATTGTTCGAAACCAAGAGCAATACGGAATCAATTTACCTGCGCTAGTTCTTCATCTTCATCCGGCGGGCGGGAAATTCCGCTTGTATCTTCATCTCCTCGAGACGCTGCATCGCTTCTCTTCCCCGTGAGTGCCGCACGACGTGTAAAAGGCCTCCTCGTCATATCGTTCAAACCCTGAAGAGCACACAAAACCCTAGGCTAATCACTGAAAATGATAACAACAAATGCATGTAGGTCATCATTCAGTCGGATTGATCAAGTCACCGAGAATGAAGATGGTGTTTCGCCCAACACGATATCCTGATTTGTGCGAACAGTGAATGGGACTCACCGATTTCTCTTGCAGAGGCAGACGTTGTCCTCGGTGCCTGGTTTGCGTGGTCTCGCTTCCTGACTTTGATGCGGCACTTGGTTGCCCGACTTGGTGGCGAGCAGGTGTACAGCAGGGGTATTCATTGAATACGCTCTGTTGACATTTGCATGAAATTATCCGATAAACACACGATATTTAAGCACTTCACTTTACTCAATAACGCATACCAATGACATGCTTTCATTCTGAAGAAGAGTTTAGTCTTGATTTTTTAGTATATAGAGGAAACTTATTACTTTACTCATTATACTTGGACACTTCTAATCACGATTTTATGAACTGGGAATAAAAATCATTGTGGTTTGTATGATATTTGTTGGTACTCTCTATCCTGTAAACTTACCCTACTAAGTAGTAATATTAATAAATTCAATATGATAATTCCGTATAACTAAACAATTCACCTACATACAAGAATGACGTAGTTCCTACAATGCAATGCTTCATAGATTTCACCTTCGTATTTCATACCTTTGGTATGCCTCCATCATTCTTGGTGAGAACTACTTCATCTTGATTGATATAAAAGCTGGTACCTACCATTACAAATGTCTTCTCATCCTGTCCTGTAATCCTACCTCGAGCGACTTGGGCCCGATGCAATGCTTTCCTAGAAGAGAACAATAGTCTTCGTCTCTTCCTGCGCTTCCTAATTGTATGTTGAAGACCACTCTCGGTTTGATCTTCGGTAGCATGCATTCGACTAACGAATCATATTGCAACTTGACTATATTTAATGTGTATCTAAATTGAAGGAATGGATAGAGCATATACTCTAATATGCACTTGACACTATTATAAAGGCATGACCTAAACCTCTAAAACCGAGTCTTATAAAAAGAGTCCTACTGAGTTCACTAGAATTGTTGGATACGAGTTTACGTCCTTGTTTTATAGGTTGTCGTAGTGTCTGTTATAACGACATTTAAATTATTAATTCAATGTAACCATCTTTGGAAATATAGGTATTCATCCTCTTCAGTTTCTTCATTAAGGAATTTCATTATGTAACCCTAATGTTTATCTACCAATAGTACTAACAGTCATGGGCATCTCCCAATTCTGAATTATGGTATACGGTATATGTTCATTATGATTATCCATATATGAGGCTCCTAGAGCACTAACAGCATCATGCCAGTGATGAGAAATAAAATCTACCTAAATTTATTTTAGAATATTTATTGTTAACCATCTAGATGAATTACAGTCTGTAAAGAATGACCCTTTAATGTATGGATCTATAAGGTTTAATGAAACTGGTGGGTACAATTATTCGTACTTAAACAAGAATTGTTGTTTCCACCTTTTGCATGCAAGTTATTTAAGCACAATTTACATGGATCCTAGATCTACTATGAAGATGACTGATTTTTGAATTTTAGTATACATCTATTTATGAGTTAGGTAAAACAAACGGCTCTCTCTTAGAGAATTTCATATAATTGAACATTTAAATAAAGAATCTTCATATGTAGAACTGGAGTCTACATTAAATGTTGTTTTACCATTAATAATATATACCACATTCCGGCTTCTTTATATCCAAGCATAGGTTCATCTTGTTTTTTATTTTGTGTATAAGTTCTATCATTTATTTGATCTCAAACCCTAAACCAAGGGCTTTTCATAAGTGATTTACCATTTCCGGTCTTACTTCTTCTCGCAATGGCATCCATTCGAGCGGATGGCCATGAGATTCCGCTTGTTCTCCCTCTTGGGCCAGAAGGGTATGCTGTAGTTTCGTTGCACCTTCTTCATGTGCGATTTGGTTTTGTCCAGTCTAGTGTCTATGTTGAAGAAGAGGTCATGTCCGACTCTAGCCACCTGAAAGAGTACGTCCATATGGCTAAGTTAGAACTCCATGACGGTGATGTCTGGCACCTTCGGCAAGGTTGCTTTAGAGCTTATGGGTTGTTGTCACTCGTGATGAATGCTTCAACTGAGATATTACCTCGCCACTCAGACCATTCTACCGTGAATATGCCTCCTACTCGTCATAGTACTAGGAGTTCTATAGATCCCGACAACGTTGCCGTTGCAAGTACTCCAATTCCACTTCTACGTGTGAAGCAAGAAGTCTTGGGCCCTGTCATAGATCTCTCTAGTGAGTCAAAGGGAGAGTCTCCTAGCCAACCAAATTTTCTAGCACCGCTGCCTAATAGAGTTCCAGACGTTGTTTTAAGAACAACTTCCGGTTCATATCAGTCACCAACGAAAAGTCCGGCATTGTCGACCCATTCTCGCCCACCAACATATCCTCATAGTATAGGAACGGTTAGTATTGTTGGGTGCTTACGGAAGCTTGCATCAATTCGTAAATCCAGGAACGAAATTGCAGCATTAGACTACAATGCACTGATCCATCACAAAGTACAATATCTTCCCGCCGATTTTGATGGGGATGTAGTATTTGAATTGCCTTCACTTCGTGTTTCATCTTCATCATCATCTAGAGGAAATCTACAGGGAATGGATAAAAAGTATGATGGTCATGCTTGGTGTAGGACCATGACAACCAACATCTACAACCAAGATGGCTTGAAGTTCAGAAAATCCTCTTGTGCAGGCCATCTGGTGTGTTGCAATTCGGATTGTGCCTACTTGAAGCGGTTCTCTAAACGCAACGAGACAGAGTGGTGTGGGTATACTCTAGTTCCATTCTATGTTGGCGCTAACCCTCCAAAAGATTCATGTCTTCTGTGCAAGATATGCAAATGTCCACCGCAGTGTCTTAGCATTTGTGATGCTAGAATATATTACATCCATAGCGATACTGCTCTAATGACCCGAGCATGCATTCACTTAGGTAATCACATGCATCCCGTAGCTACCGGAACATGTAGAGAGTCTGTAGACACTATTTCCAGTCTTATCACATGCGAAGTTGCTAAGACCCCGACTGCCACTAACTCAGCGATCGCCCTTGCTGCTAGTAAGCAATTTCTGGACAACCACCTGATACACAATGGAGAGGGCCCTAGAGAGTTGTTGCACGGAAAGTTGTTAGAGGATGTCATGGATAGGTTCCAGAGACTAAGTTCACCAAACATCCGTAACATTATTTCGACGTTCCGTAGCACTGGCAAAAATGGGGTCATAGATAGTATTATGAATATGAAACGGAATTTAAAGTTTGAATACATTCATGAGAGTGTGTTCCCTGGACAAGGAAAAGAGAAGGTATACTTGTTTAAAATGTTGGTAGAAGGGCCTGGGAGTGGAGTGGACTTGGTAAGGCGCATGCAACCCGGTGGAGATTTGGAAAATGCATGGCTCATGTTTGATCATGTCAAACGTGTGAAGGATTGGACAACCATGGCATGCCACGTTTATGACACGGATTGTCGGAAGGTGATGACAATTGCCGTTTGTGACATGCAATCTGAAGACACCGAGGTTCAAAGCATCATGTGGAGGTTATTGAATGATGTCATGAGACGCAATGGCGTGCAAAATCCAAACTTCAAGGGTTTTATGGCGGATAGTGCACAAGCGAATTGGAATGCGGTTCGCATTGTGTATGGAACGGGGGATTCCAAAATAGAGATGGTCAACCGTGAGCGAACTTGTCTTTTGCATTGGAGTACTTCATTGCATCGCCATACCCAGAAGCTCATCAAACCGGATCTGCAACATCAACATCTCCGTCTTTGCAAGCAATATAAGGATTCAAAGAGTATGAAGAAGCTGAGACGCGGTACTTGGCGATTCGTTCTTGGTGGCTTTCATCTGGAAGAGCTTCTGAAGACGCATTGCGCGAATTGGAATTGTGGCTTGCGTTTTGGCACTTCTGATATCGCCAATGGGATGGCTTTATGCAAATGGTATTTTAATCAGACCTTCATTTTTTCTACAATATCTTCTGCAGAAGTGTACTTTTCTTTCATTATCGTGTTTTGGAAGAAGTATTTGCATTTCGTTTTTTAAATACCCACAAGTTTCCTCAATGAAAATGATATTTTGATCACCGAAGGACGGGGGTCTATCGCCTCGGCGCCGAGGGGACACCTTGCCTCTTAGTAGAATTCTAAACTTTGTAGTGATAGGCCAATATCAGTAGTGTGGCTTTCATTTTCGGGTGGTCATTGCAATTTCATCTAAACTATACATTTCTTTCCTTCCAGGGGTTGAATCTTGAGGAGATGGCAGACATGCCATCATGCAATTTATCTGAAACTGTTCATAATAGATGGCTGCAGCAGTCCGGTAATCGTGGTAATGATCTGTTTGCTGCCACCTGTGATGATTGCACTCGAGCCTTCATGCAAATGACAAATTATCGAGCATTCCTTAATGGCACAACATCAAGGTCAGGACCATCAAAGGAAGAGTTGAAGTTACGAGGCGCTAGACGTAGTGGAGACCCAAAGAAGATTGCAGAGGCGTTGAATGATCTTCCAAGCCTAATTGATGTTGGAACACGTATTCCACATTTGGAAGGCGAAGAGGTGTTCGGGAGTAGCAAACGCAAGCTGGACGTCCCCATTGGTTCGGATGGTGATTCTCATCGTCCGGACAAGGTCAATTTCTTTCAGCCATGAGTGCAGAGACGGTCTACTGGTACATCCACGGTGCCACCCAATGAAGCAGACATGTTGGTTAATTCTGTGCATGTACCACATGTTACAACTGCAATGGAAAGTGATTGTGACACCTCGCAATGGCATATTGCAAGACTGTCCCATAAATCTAGCTGCAAATGTCATGCCCAACAGAAAGGTACAAACATCCGTTGCATTGCCAAAATTGCAAAGGGATCTAAAGGCACTCCAGCCCCAACGTATCATGGTCGGAAGAAATAGTATGGAGGAAACAAGGAGATCATGACGGACTTCTGGTTCTGTCCAGATGATATTGAACGATGTGTACGAGGCTCTAAGCATGCTTGGGGAATTGATTGGCCCCAAGTACCGGACGTCTGGCCTGTATTAAGTGACACCAGCTTGACCCGCCAAGAAACACTATTGTTGCAAGAAGCTGGCTTTCAACTCCAAGAGCGACCTCCTATGTCACCTCGACGTTTGTTCACAATGTCAAATGTTTTCAATGCGATCCTTTACGATGAACCTAGCCCATTGCATGCAGATACATATCCATCAACTCGAAGGAGCAAGGCGATTCGACGTATTGCAAATGCTCCCACTACAGAGCATCGCAATAAATGGGAGAGTGCTGGTAACATCAAAGGAGTGATCTTGGGGGTAACAATGCTCCCCTTCCCCGGACTTGAGCCATAATCTCCCTTCAATCTGGAATGGAGCCCATGCAAAAGGTTTATCGAATCACGCTTGGCATGTACTCAGAATGCACTTGTCCCGATTTTGTAGACATGGCCGTTTCAGCAATTGGTGGCCGCCATCAATACGTGAATTGCAAACATCTTTACTACTTATTTCGTTACTTCTGCAAAATGAATCCGGTAGATCATAAGTTTATACATTCTCCAAGCATCAGCTTCAATGAAGTGAAGCTCCTTCTCATTAGGGCTGGTATCATTAAGACTTCCACTGAGAATGTAGAGCATGCCTAGAAGAGCCAGAGGTGTTGAGTGATGGAAATGTGAGGCTGGATGACTGTAGGCAAAAATTAAATATAAAGCTTCAAAAGTATATATTTCTGTATGGACAAATATTGTATTTGCTGCCGCATCCAGTGCAGGCCTATTTTCAATCTCAATTTGAATTTATTGTGCTTCTATTTTTTGCCTTCATAATACATCCTATTTATTTTTGTAGACATAATCCCAGAAAAGAACCCTACAACAATTGTATATACGCACGGTTATAGGTCAACAATCCTAGTTTCTACGGTAATTGGTACATAGTCATTGGTCCACGGTTATAGGGTGGTATAGTTTAAAACCAAAAAAAAAAAAAAAAAATTCAAATTATTATCTATTTTTATAAATATTTCTGACATTTAAAAAAAGAATCATTTCAAAATTCACCGCTCGCATAATACCCGCTCACCGCTCATAGGCTCGTGCTCGCAGGCTCACAATCTAGCACCGCTGCACCGTCATCACTCAAAACTACATGCTCTTGATGTTGCATATGAACACCCTGATCAACACCGTGTGGTACGCCGTGAATCCTAGTTGTCCCCCCATACATATTATCGAAAAGTTCATACCAAGGAACCCATGTTGATGGTGGCGCTCCCGTTTATTCCTGCTTGAGCTTCTCTTTCTGATAAATGGACTTCATGGTGGCGTATTTATCTCTGGTTTGTTTCCACGTGCGTTGAGGCTCCTCTGGAAATTGTGCATTGAGCTCTTTGGTGAAGAATATCCAATTCGACTGCTTGAAGGCTTTTCTCTTGTACTCCCAATAAAAGTTTGCACACAAGTCAACCAAAAACCTCACAATGCTATCCTTTCATTCTCTCCTAGCATTTCATGTGCTATGAGAGCCTCTCTCCTGACTCCCTAAAGAACTGTCCCCTCCCTCATCATAAAACATCAACGAAAAAAAACCTCCCCTTGGCGGTTGCATGGTGTGCAATCCCAAACCCTATCACAATACACTGAAGATAAACAAACACGTAAACTCTACAATACCTCCCCCCCCAAAAAAAAATATATATTTTGCATTTAAAAAAAAGAGTAATGAGGAAAATGATGGAAAATGACCTTAATAAGGCCTTCAACTGCATGCAGTAACTCCCAGTCTCCCCAAAGCATTTACTTTTAAACTCCTAGTCTCCCCAAAGCATTTACTTTTTAACACCTAGTCTTTCCAAAGCATTTACTTTTTTAACTCCTACTCTCCCTCAATCACATGCGGGAACTCCAACTCTCCCAAAACCACATGAAATAACTTCCACTCTCCCCCAACCACATGCAGTAACTCAAACTGTCGAGGGAGGGAGACAGTGGCTAGGGAGAATTGACCCCCTCATTGTCCCAACCAAGGATAATTAAAAAAAAATTCTCCCTATTTTCAGCCTTGTTTAATGATAATCCTTAACCTCGGTTGGAGTCCAAATTGGAGTATGGTCACAAGTAGTTCCAAATAGAAGTATGGTCACATGTGTGATGGATTCTTAGTATTTTGGGACATTGGAACTTTGTTTCCAATATTGTATGGGATTTGATTTGATTTGATTTGATTTTGATTTGATTTGTTTCAAATTCCAATACTTTGAATAAAAGACATTTTTTTATATTTGATCATAGAAACATGTACGTATGCTTCTGAATCCAACAACTTCAACTATAATAATAAATTTCATCAAAAGATGGTACAGAAACCTATGCAAGGCTTACAAAAAACGATGAATTCATTCATCACTAGGATTTTCTAGAACCCACTATCTAAACAACTTTTGCCTAAGTATTTGTCCTTGGCGTTTTGATTGCTCTCCCTCCCTATATACGGGTAATCTCTCATTCCCAAATCCAACAAGTGGATCACGTTGCATGTGCAGAATTGGAACACTGGGTTCATGCTGGTGCAACATCTCACAATAGTTGTGTAACCAACAACAAGCTATTGTGACTCTAGCAACTCTGTCAACTCTAGAATTGAAGTTCTTCAAAATTCTCCATTGGTTCTTCAAAGTGCCAAACGCTTGTTCAATGACAACTCTTCTGGAATTCATAAAGTGGTCAAACCTTTTCTTTTGCAAGTCATTAGGTGCCTTCCAATTTTTCATCAAATAGGTTCAAATGGGATAGGCAAAATCACCTATTAAATAAGGAGTGCATTGAACGTCTTCCACCCAAATCTTTGGTTCTTGCAAAATATCTCATCCTCTTAAACTTTTGTATAAACTAGACACTTTGAATTGCCCCCCATCATGCACCCCTCCAAGTTGTCCCGCACATACATTCCAAAAAATCTTCCGTGAATTGCAAACCGCTTGCAAAACAATGGAATTGAATTTTTTCCTATTGTAAAAGTCAAAAGCAGCTAATGTGACTCTCTTATTTGGGCTCTCTGATAAGTATGTTTGTCCCATCTATTGCTCCACATATATTAGGTAAACCCGTGATTTCCTCAAAATCAGAAATAATGCTATGAAGACGGTTTCTAGTAGGAATTGAAATGCAATGGCTAAACAATTTGTTTTTATCCGTAAGTATGTCACAAAAAATATCCACATACTTCCTAATGGTTGAAGCTCCAATCTTGAAACAATCTGCCATGTGTTTGGCACTATGACCATGTGCAAATCTATAAAGAACACATGACAATATTTTATCGATTTCCATTTGTAGCCTCACTTGATTCACACACCTACTTCGTAAAAAAGGAGTAACCAAGTTCAACAAATTATCATATGCATCAAAACTCATCCTGTAAAATTGAATGTACTTGTTGTGGTGCATTACATCCGTTGATCTCCAAACTACCCTTTCAACGTAGTTCTAGTGTGTTGCTTGCCTGGGCTCCACCCAAAAGAGACAAGTAGGATAGGGTTTCTTGCGTGAAGCAAGCAACAACAACATTGACAAAAAATGGGAACTCATTAAATTTGCAGAATTAAAATCCAATACCTTCCAAGCCATTGATTTTGACGTAAAACAAATGTCCATCATAGGAAGCATACAAAATATCATCCATATGAGCACGAGTTTTGTAGAAATAAGAGGTTCCATATTCACTTAAGAAAGTCCTGCAAATTATTATAAGAATTATTAGTTACCAAAGAAATTAAAAAACATGCGTGAACCACGTGAATTCATTTGAAAACATAGAACTTCATCCTAAACCTCAAAACTTGAAACTAACAATGTAGAAAAAAATAAGAAAGAAAATAAAAATAAATAAAAAAATCAACTAAACTTCAAAGAAGTGCACCTGCAGCCTTCATAGCCACACAAAAAATAATAACCCCTCCAAAACCCTTTGCATTGCGCCGGGAGGGGGTAACTCCCACTTCACCCCGCATGCGGGAGGGGTAAGTGGGGTTCACTGCTGTTAAAATGATTTTAAACCCCCCGTACTGCCGGCCGGGGACCACTTTTCCCTCGCCGGTGGGGGCCCGATCTGAACGGTACAGGACCGCACAGAGCCCCCACGGCAGACATGTGGGAGGCCTGACAGACAGGGCCTCTCCTGCTTTCTTTTCCTTCATATTGGACTTCACGGACTTCCTCTGCGACGCAATCGTGAAATTTGCTTGAAGGCTATCCGTGTGCACTTGTACGCGGACTCAATGTCCCCCTTTGCAAACGAATTCGATGGACATTGCTTATCAAGAAAATCCCAAGTGCACTGCAATTGCCAAGATACAAAACTCCACTCCATTTCGGCAACTTTCCAAGGATCAATGCTCCTGCCCTTTGTTGCAATTCCACAGAGCTAATGCTGTTCTCGCCAACATGGAAAACCGGGAGCAAAGTAGTGGCAGCAGGCTTTCTGTAAAGGAAAGTATCAAATACCTGTGCGACTTGATCACAGGATTAGGAGTGACGGGCATGACTCCGGAGACTCTTCGGTTAGCCAAGTTCAACAAATTGGAATCACATCAATCCCTGCTGCGCACATTACATGACATTGTCACTCTCTCGAGCCCTAATAAAACCTCTCCTCAGACGAACCCGGCAATTGCTAAGTCCCAGAAGTTCCAGAAGCAGCAGGGTAAGGAATTGAAGCCGTTGGAGCGTATTGGGGAGGAATTATCAGATGAAGAGGCATTAGGGATTGTGAAATTTCATCTGGCGTTGTGGGGATACCCTCCGCACTCGCCTTTCTTCACGCTGCACGTTGACGCGCATGGCAGCAGCAGGTATTACTTGTTAGCACTCGGGTGGATGATTTCGCATTGTGGATTGATTGAGAGGGGATTAAAGCGCCGGTTGCAACCCTTGCTGGCTGCTCGAAGTGCCGCACCGTTACCCGATGATTACCCTCTCGACATGGCTGATAGTTCTGAGGCGGTGGTCAGGGCGAGAAATGCCGAACGGGCTGCCCGGGATTTTGTTAGAAGGATGGTCGTTGCGACCGATCGAGTGGAAGAGGAGGGCTTGCAAACGGAAATGCGAGTCGACCAGGTCTTGGTGTTGTATGGACAGGTAAGAATTCGGGATACGCAAATTCTTTCAGAGGGTTGCGAGTGTGGGAGACATCGCATTGACCGCACAATGCAAGTTTCAAATGGATGCGTCAATTGGAAATACTGTTCTATGAATTGAAACTTCCTGTAACTATCAAATTTCCACACAAAAATGGCTCAAGAATTATGTATATGTTGTGATTTGTGATGCGCGTAGTGATGAGCAACCAAAATTTTAATTGGAAACAAGGGCCTCTCTTCCACTGCACATCCACCATACATGGTTATTCTAAATTTGGTGGACATGCAAATTCTTTCAGAGGGTTGTGAGTTTAGTAGACATGCCATTGATTGCACACTCCAAGTTTCAGATCGATGGCTCTGTCAAATCAAAATAGTGTTCTATGAATTGAAACTTCTTACAAATATCTAGGATTATGTTGTAAGATGTGCACCAAAAAAATGGTTCAAGAATTGTGTACACCTTGTGATTTATGATGTATTTAGTGACGGACACCTAAAGTTTTATTACAACAAAGCCTCCCTTTCACAGTAAATCCACTGCACATTGTTATTCTCTCTTGCATTGAGAGTGAAAGTTGGTCATATGATATTTTCTTTTGCAATTCTACAATCAACGATTCCGTGGATAGAGTTTACAAGCAGAGAACCAACTTTCTTACAATGTGAACAAAAAGTCTTGCAATTAGTGTGGATAGGGTGTGTTTGGAGAAGCATACAGTCAGTGGCATGTCAACCCTACATGTGTGACCTTACTCTCGTAGCAAATTTGTTAGCATGAAGATCAGTTGAGCCGGACCCGCAGCAATTCAATTTAGGGTTTAGGGTTTTGTGAGATTGCTAGGTGACTGCAAGCCTGAACGCGATCGAGGCACTGCAGCAGAGCAAGGTGAAGAAATTGCACGAGTTGGAGCTAGCGCAGCTGGCGGCCGGAGTGAAACACCCGCACTCCCCTTACGAATTGCAACTGTTACAGCACCGGAAACAGTTGGACGTGCATTGTGAAGCAATAGCCGCAGCGAAAGCGATTGAAGAGGAGACCGAGTTATGCCGTAAGCACGAAGCTTTGTTTTGGCAGTGGATGGAGAGCGTTGCCCATGAAGAGCTCTCAAGGCCTTCGACCTTACAACACCTCGACCTTACCGGTGTCACAGAAGCAGAGCTTTTACCCGCAATTGAACACCTGAAACACACATTGGCAACTTGTGAGCAAAGGAATGAGACCATAGCATCCTCATCTTGTAGAAATAGTCCTACACCGAAAGATCCCGACATGATGATATCAGAGTCTTTCAAGCGAAATGTATCGATAGTGGATGCTTACCCTAGTGAAAAGAGTATGCGACCCAAGGAGGTTGCGGAAATCTTGTTGAGGCCGCCAGTTTTTGTGTACAGACCTAGAAAGAAACCGGACACAAGGACCATCAAAGCCACACTCAGAAATGAAGAAGGGAATGA
This sequence comes from Antitrichia curtipendula, assembly GCA_951230915.1. NCBI lineage: Eukaryota > Viridiplantae > Streptophyta > Bryopsida > Hypnales > Leucodontaceae > Antitrichia > Antitrichia curtipendula. The sequence continues at coordinate 6,008,866 of OX579635.1, forward strand.
TCCTCAAACTGCCTTGTTCAAGATGAAGAGGTTAGCTATAACAACCAAGGATTCGTGGATTTAAAACGACCAATTTGATTTGATCATCTTGTGAAAAAACAATAATGTGGATGGGGTCAAATTACATATCACTAGAATGAGTGAAGGACATTGCATGCATTGGAAAAAAAGGCAATAAAAAATTGAACGAAAGAAAGTCTTCACATGATCAACTCATAACTGTACAGACTCATGGAGGTGGATGAAATGGTGAGAGGGATTCTTGCCAGAACTCGAGCCGACAACAAGTGAGTTTTCTCTTTGACATTATCAGTCTGTCACTCGCTTTGTAATGAAACGGAGCTCCTTACCTGTTTTTTCAGGATATGTGTAAATTGTTGAATTTTTGGGTCTGATGGTATGATTGTCGCCTGAAAGTGCAGGAGTTTGTTAAATCTCATACCTATTGTGAAAGACTGAAGTGCAGTACCACATTGGTGAATGCTTCCTCTGACGTCGTTCGTGTTTACGGTTCTTATCTCGCATGTTGGGTGCGATTTTCCAGGGCTGTTATTATGGAGATTATGAAACCTATTGTGGAGGACGAGAGCTATGTGGTCGTTGGTCTCTGAGCTTATTACGAGCCCTTTCGACCTTCTTAAGCCGTGAGTATGTGCTCAAGTCTTGGACTCTCTTTGCGTCTGTGCTTTCTTTCACGGCTGCCATGAAATTATTTGCAATGATGATGGAGTATCCACGTTCACCGTTTAGAAATATGTCCATGCATGTAAACAGGATCAATAAATGTTGAATGCTCTTTTCTTACGCTAAATTTGTTGTGTTTCTGATGCTCGCTTCAGAGTACCTTCTGAGGCAGAACCCGGGGACCTCAACCAGAAGCAAGTCGCCAATGATCAGCAAAATCTTCTTCAACAGGAGTTTGAACACTTTTAATGGTGAATTAACTGACTTAAACTCTTAGAGAAGGTATTTGAGAGCTCACGTCAAATTTTCAAGCGAATATATTTGCATCAGGTGAATAAATGGGCACTGTTAAAAACAAATTTTCTTTTTCATTATTCATTCTGCACACCTGTAGGATCGTCTGGTTTTGCTAAAGAGTGTACCTGATGGACAGGGATCCGTGAAGGTGATGCATCGATAATTAATACGAAGGAAGAGTATGTGAAGTGGAGGAAGACCCGTGTCGATAGGAACATCTACTGATAGGTTCATATAACCTTGAAGCTGTCCTCTTGGCTCTTCGGATGGATCTGTTAAAATTGGGACGATACAGAGAAGATTACCATAGCCCTTGCGCAAGGATGACACGCACAAATCGAGGGATTGTCCAATAGTTTTTCATAATGTTTCGTTCATTTCCTACGCCATCTCTCTTTTTTTCCTTCGGTAATCTTCGAAAGCAGTATGCACAAACCTGTCGACAAACCAATAGCAGTCTCGACGCAGTGTACTTGCTAAGATCTTTTAACAGATGTTGCACAGATGCAACCTTTCTGGCTCTCTGGAATTACTTGTGGAAAAGGAATTTACACGAATACTGCTAACTGGCGGTATTGTTGAAGACCTTTGTAGATTGCAGGTCAGGGCATTAGTTGAAGTGTCTACGTCGAATAGATGTGCGTAAGTCGCCGTGTATTTTTTGTGTCCGTCGCTCTGTTAGTCGAGAAGTGTTTGCTGTTACGTAATATGCAATGCCATTTTTACTCCACTGCTCAAATTTTCATGTCAAACATACTGTTTCAACCAGTGGGATACTAGTGTCAAAGTTGGCAGTCGTGAAATTAATAGTTTCCCCCTGGGAATACAAAGTTGTTGTTATCATATTTTGTGCAATACTGTACAACTTGTGGTATGGCCTCGGGAGTGAGTGTGGTTTGCAGATCATTCCTATCACGCATGCTCGATCCGACGAGTGCCAGAGGCCGAGCCATGAACTTGTCCATTGCAAGACAAATTCCGCAACCGAGGTGAGAACCACTCTGGCAGGATTACACTACCGAGGCTTTGAGCGAGTCTGCCTACAACCGAGACCTGAATGACGAAGACCTTTATAATGAACTCACTTTGCAGGCAAATCCACTTCACGCAGTTTGTTTGGGCTCACAAGGTTGTTGCTTTCAGCTAGAGACAGTAACTATAATTTCTGAGGGAGCATTGAACTGTCCTGGGAAGGGGAAGGCACTTCATGATGCAGGTTTGCAATTTAGTTTTGACGTGAGCACCAAACAGCAGCTTGTTCAGGCACAGCAGTCCCCTTGTTCCACAACCGAGATTTGATGTGAATGGCTCAAACTAGCTGAATCCCACTACCGAGTCTTGAACGAACGACACGGGCTGAAACCTGAATCTCGCTGACTCAGGCCTTTATAATCCATATACAGAGTGATACCAGAGACAGAATTGCCAGAGAGTCTGGGCGTTGAGGTGTTTGATTCATGTGAGACTACTGAGAATTGGACGATGAAGTTCTGGGGATTGAATTGGACATTCGGATTGAAGCGCAAGAGGGAGGCCACTTCGGAAGCTACGCAGGGATGGGGGTTTACGAGGAAGAGTACGTGGTCGTGCGTAGGGGCTTGGAGCCCTGGGATCCTAGTGAGATTACTATTAACTGCGCCGACAAATTGGGTCTCGGTTTCGATCTCACCCGGATTGTGTTTGAGTTTGGCCTCTACGTGACTAAAGGAGGTAATGCTGTTTAATATTCTAGTTACTTACGTAGGCACCATGACCGTACCTGGAAGATTAATTCTAGAATAATGTTCAATGTATGCTGATGCTGATGCTTAATATTGAACTTACAATAGCATTATGTTCTTATGTATATTATGTTATGTTACGTTCATCAGCATTATGTTATGTTATGAATATTAAGCATCACTCATCAGCATTACGTTCAATGTAAGCTGATGAGTGATGCTTAATATTCATTTTGTTAGAGGGTTAGATGCTATGTGGGCAGTACTGATTTGGTTAGTTTCATGCCCTCTGGATGTGTGTGTACGTGTTTGATTATCTTCAGTTTATTTTCATCATCCAGGAATCGATCTTTGGAACAAGCGATCTACTCTGCAGACATACTATTCGGCATCTTGATTTGTTCGTAAGAGCTCAGACAGTTTCTCATAAAAGATTGTGTATGTACGTTGCTCTGATCTGCAGATATTTCAACAGATGGTCGCTGGTGTTTTGTAGTGCTTTGGGTGACACCTTTAGCTTGCCCTTCAACGGTGCATTGGCAGCTGCTGAAACAGCGTTTGGATGACGTCTGCCCGTCTGCATTAGCGCCTTGCTGGTTACCTCCAGTAGCTCCTGCAGTGCCCGAGTCAGAGAGAGTTCTGCTCCTGGGCATCTGCTCATCTGATCGGACGGGCCTCCATGGTATTTTCATACTGCATATTTGTGTCCTCTTGTTTTGGAGATATATTTAATTGCTATTTGGAGTATTTATTTGAATTATTGTCATGCAGAGCATTTTTTTTCAGTTTTTTCTTACAAGGCTAGTTAGACTTTATCCCTTCCAAACGAATGAAGTTGTTCTTACTAATTTCATATGCATGATTGGTTCTCCAGATGTTATACAGAAACTGTGGAAGATGGAGTTGACCATACACAAAGCCCAAGTAAATTCCAGTCCAAAAGGGAAAGCCATTGGCTTGTTTTCTGTCACAGACAACAGGTACTTACTGATACAACCATTGCTGATTGCGAATTGGTGGAACCTGGAGTTATCAATCTTCATGTAGTTAATGCGCGTTCTTGCTTCAGGAACAAGCTGCCGTGGTCGAAGGAGAGGGTAGCGGAAGTGAAAAGGAAAACGGAGGAATTTTTTGGAGATGCATATTCATTTTGCGAGACTAGTTCTGCTGGTTCTGAGTACGGGGGATTGGATTGCTTTCCCTTGCCTACCTCAGTGACCAAAGAGATATTCTGGGATTATCCTGCAACTTTTGAACAAGATGATACTCGAAGTGAGAAGGGTTTTGAAAGAAAAAGAAGCCTCTCCAATCGAGTTGTTGTTACTGTTGATAACAGCACGAGCCCTGCTCATAGCCTGCTTCAAATTTCCTGCAAGAGCCGGAAAGGCTTATTGTATGACTGCCTTCGGATTGTGAAGGACTTAAACCTGAAGGTCAGTGTTTTTGGAAGTTTCAGTCATTTAGTTTTCTTTAGGATCCTTGCCGTTGAAGATTGGAGTATGAATATGTTGTTCCAACTGTGTATCGAAACTCACTGTGTTAGAATTTCAAAATGAAGTTTTCATGCTGAAAGACTTGGTCTTTGTTGGGGTTATCTGATTTGTTTGTTCAGAATCGTGTTTCTTGTCATGTTTTATTTTTTCCGTAGAGGATCTTCCAACTGTGAGACTTTTGGAGCACGCCAATCACATTTGAAATAACAGCACGGTTCTTATGCTAATGTATGCAGGTGGCACATGGACGGATTCCCAATCCTCAGTTGGAGAAGGAGAACTCTGAGCTTTGTTTGTTTGTGGTGGATTCACATGGTCGGCAGATTACCGACGCACAAGAGCAGGTGGTTTTGGTGCAATGCATGGAAGAAGAAATCGGGAATCCTATTCGGATTAATGTGGAGACACGGGGGATAGACACGCAGTTGGTTGTGGCCACTCCTATTGAGAAGGGTGGGAGGGGTCGACCCCGGGTTTTACATGACGTAACCCAAGCTCTGAACATTCTAGACATCAGCGTTTTCAAGGTCATAAACCCTAAACCCTAAACCCTACCCCACCCCACCCCACCCCCAATTCCTAAAAGCCTTAAACCTCTAGATTTACCCAGTTTTTGCTCATCTCGATGTTTGATCCAGTTCTTGCTGGTATCATATCACTATTAATTTCTTGTTAACTTTTCCATCCATTGTCTTTTGTTTAACAACGTGCTCGCTAAGTAGTCCTATCAAACTCGGTGTACAGAACAGTGATTCTCTCTTGAATGACAAACATCAACTTTACTGCTCGCTTCTTACCAGTTCCCAGTTCTTGAACCAGGCATGATTTGTATTCTTATTTCATTGACTTGTCACGGGTGAATACTGTTTTTCACATGAATACTGGTCAAAAATTGTTTTTTTGTCTTTCACATGACGTGCCTGCCCTCCTTGAAACCGGTTGGTAAATGTCTTTCATTTGCTGTTTGAAGTGAGTACGAACTCCAAACCCTGTTTGCAGCATGATCATTAATGCATGCTTGAATATAATTCAACTGAAATTCTTATTGTTCAATTGCAGGCTGAAGTTGGGAGGCATGTATACAATGAGAAGCGTTGGGAGATCTACCAGTTCCTGCTTGTGAACAAAGATGAGCCTTCTTTGACGTGCAGCCGGGTGCGCAATCGTATTATGGACCGAGTTCGGCAAGAACTGTTGGGCTGAATGCAACATGAGTGATCATCTTCAAACCTAGACAAAACGACACTAGACACGTAACTACATGTGTGAAAGACTAGTCGAAGAACATACCTACCCTGCACTTGAAAGCAATCAAGGCATCCCATCAATTTTTTAATCCATTTGCACCTTTACATAACTTACAAAACTAAACTCTGGAGAGAAAAAATAATTAAACTAGTTTTTCATATTTGTTTCAGCCCATTTGATGCATAAAATCATCTACAAATATTTCTTGCAACGACCTTTCATAGGTGAATAATGTTGTGAAGTTTGCCTATGAAAGCAAAGACCGAAGGTTATCAAATAAAATGGATCATTTCTTGATTATTTTGTGTGTGCCCCATCCTTGTACTCACTCAGGTCAAGCTAATTGATTTCTTCTCTATTTTCATTTGTTCCAATCATATTAAAAGGGTTAAATTGATAGAATTCTACAACTTTCAAGTACACTCTTGACCCTCTTATAACGTCAACCTTAACTCCTTAACTCATGTTATAGTAGTCATATTGTGGATTTAACATGCTATTGTCACATTGAGGAGGCAATTGAAAGTGAAGTTTTAAATATTTAAAGTCATACACATGGCAATCACTAAGGCGACTACTACACATTCTTCTTACATTCTATGGGAGATATTAAATGCGGTACAACTAATATACAATTTGTTTGCTTCTCTATATTATCACATTTGTTTGCCTACTACTAAGCTCACATTAGTAAATGTGATAGTCACAATATTGAGTTTAGTTCTTAACTAGGGACATCCATTCCCAAAGAATCTTATGACAATGGAGTCACAAGTTACGACTTTTGAACTTGATAAGGAATATTCATTGAATTGGCAATTCCTCATTAGTTTTGCAAAGTGATGTGCACTATCATAGTGAGTACAATACAAAAATGTACACTAATCCTAATTTGGGGAGGCCAAGAATCATCCTTGATAGTTGTACACAATCATTAGCTAGTATTTGCAAGGAATCCAAGGAGCCATTTGAATACATGCCTTGAGTAGGTAAATTAGAAATGTACAATGAATTATCCTCTAGCACATTCAAGATGTACTGCAAAGCAATACTTTGGAAGTACATATGTGTCAGCTTTTTATAATACCAATTAATGGAGTGGGTCTTCAATGATGTACAACAACATGCAATAAAATATTGAATTCATTGTGGTTTATAAAAGTAGTATAGGAGGTTGTCAACTTGTTACAATACCAATGGACAGGGGTGGGTTTTAATCCCTACAAGCCTTAGGGTGTTTTGGAAGAAGAATTGAGTCCACAATTATTAATTTTTTGATGCATTGTCCAAAATATAAAAAAATATAAAAAATTGAATTCCAACCATATAGAAGTGTATTAAACAAGTAAGGCAATGTGTTGAAAAAATTTCAAGCCATTTGATTGTGTGTATTGAAAGATTATAATGTTTGAAGTATTTTATTCCTGGAAAGTAGAGTCAACAGACTTGGAGCCTTCTTAGAGTAAAATTTGTGCTCTACACAAAAATGAAAATTTTGACCATTTATAAGTATATAATGTTAGTATATTCATGAAAAATTTCAAGAGCAAATATGAAGTTTTAATAGCTTTTACTCTAAACCACCCTACAATGCAAATTAAGTGAATTAACAATACCAACAATCTGACACTAGTCAATTTTTGATGATTTCTTATGCAATAAGTAAAAAGTTAGGGATAAACATTTGGAATCACTACAAGAGAAAGGGGTGTTTTAAGTAGTGTCCTAGACATCACGTCTTTTAAGTAACGTCTTTTAAGTAAGTTTTTAAGTAAAATTTTACTAAAAAGATTGTTAATTCACTTAAAAAGACAATCTTTTTAGTAAAATTTTACTTAAAAACTTACTTAAAAGACGTGATGTCTAGGACACTACTTAAAACACTCCTTTCTCTTGTAGTGAATATGTGGGAAAATTTTCAAGAACTTTGACTTCACATTGATTGCAAGATAATAGAGCTTGAAGTTAAAAAAATATATTTTTCTTGAAACTACCCCAACATAGTTAATAAAGTTTGAATCCTCTCAGAATTAAATTTGGGTACTAAAATTTGTTTTTGTTTTTGACAATCATATGCCATATTTTATTAGCTGCATACATGCTAAATTTCAAAAGTTGATGAGTAGAATAACTTTTGATTAATTCAAGCACCCAATCGGAAAAAAAATCATAATTATTCCCACTAAAGGAGAACATATTCACACCTTGTGTCAAAATTTTGTAAACATATGACCAAAATTGACTTCATAGAAACCTACCAGGTTTTTTAATTGTCTGTTCAACAAACAATTGGCCTTTAGGGAATACATAATGCACAACAATATGTAATAAAATATACCAAAGTTATTGTGGCTCAAAATAGAAGCATAGGTGATTTTTGGAGTGATTTATGAAAACCAATGAAACAATTGAGTAGTATATGATTGTGGGTAGTTAGCTTTGGAATTCGTTTACTTTCAAATGGTAATTGCTTTTTGCTTCAAAGTTTTTTAAGATTGTAGTATACACAAGATAGTGCAATATTCATATTTGCTCATTTAGATTGAATCTAATATGTGGGTAGTTTGCTTTGGAATTTGTATACTTCCAAATGGTAATTACTTTTTGCTTCAAATTTTCTTAGTATTGTAGTCATAACATTGTTAACCAACACTAGCTAGGGGATTCTTCTTGCTCCAAAATGCGGAGCTCACTAGTATTGCAATACACACTGTAGCTAGCTATTGTAACCAATTTAGTTGCCAGATAGCATTTCCCACATTGCATTGTTGACTTTGTTCATCCAGCCAGTAGCTTGCTTCCCTTTTGTCAATACATTAACCTTTATGCGCCAATGGTATTGTTTTGATTTAAATTGAACTTCTTCCTAGGTAAGCAATGAAGAATTATCCTTGGACCAAAGAGGAAGGGATCAATAGCGTTAACATTGTTATGGTAACTATACACAAGATACTCCAACATTCTAATTTGTTCATTTGGATTTTGTCCACTCATTTTCAACCTATGATGTACAGAGTGAACCAAAACAAAACATAGACTCAATATTTGAAGTTGCTGCATTGTGAGGACAATCAATTGCTCTCTTTTGGATGAACTTACACTCTAGATAAATAATTAAAGTTTCATCCCATCCACATTTTGATCATTTCATCCATTGCATTGTTGAGATCTCTGTGAGAGCATAACATTCAGTAGAAGTGCCTCCCCTAAATATAATGATGTGGAATATAGCACATTATTTCATCTGAGGGATGAAATAATGTGAAATATTCCACACCAAATCAATAACTACTTATGCACGTGTGAAAATGTGTCAAAGAAATGAAGCGCAGAAGCTATCTTTGGATGCAACTGCAAACTAGGCCAACACCAACAAAACTCTCAAATTTCAAATATAACTTTCATGAAAATAGCATATAATTCTTTAAAATCAAAGGCTTCATCAATTATATCATTACTCAATGTTGTGAAAGCCAATCATGATTAGAGTTTAGAATAATTTAGATAAGCTCTTTACTTATATAAACATGGGGTGGTAGAAGGTGAAATAAACAATGTGGAATTTGTAAATTAAAATTAGTAGGAGCTCTACCGCTCATAGTCAAATTAAAGTAGGAATTGTGTTTAAAGTAGAGTTTCTTACCTCATTTAGACAAAATAGAATAACTTTTTTCAAAACCTTTGAACCAAAATAAGTTGGAAGATCAATCTAAATTTTATCTCGAAAAATCCGTTTGAGATTTCTAGCCTCTAATCAAAAGTTATGGACAAATTTTAGAGAGGGGTTAGATAGGACATTTTTTTTTTGACATTTTCAAACATCCTCTCTAATTTTTATCTCTAACTTTTTATTGGAGGCTTGAAACATCAAACGATTTTCTGGAGATGAAGCTTAGATAGATTTTCCATATTTTATTAGTTCAAAGTTTTTTGAAAAAGCTATTCTACTATGACTAAATGAGGTCTGAAATTCTACATCAAACAAAAATTTTACAATTTCACAGTGAGCGGTCAAGCTCTCATTTTCAAATGATCCCATATCCTTTGAAGATTTATGGTACATAATTGATTTTAATAAAAAAATGACATTTCAAACCTTCCTATCCATAATTGTCACTGAAGCAATTTCTTCATATGGCCATCAAAATTACTTTTTGTTGGAAAAGGTTCGAATGACATTGGGATTTTGATTCTAAAGGTTCTTAAGAGTTTGGGCAAATCATCTTAACATTTCTTTGTTGATTTGTTTGGCTGGTCTGAGATTTAGCAAAAAGAATAGTGTATACCATAAAATCTTCTGCCACGATCTTGGTATTAATGCTTATTTTAATTCCCCATGTGGATGTTTTTCATAGATGAGGCCACGAGAGCGGGAAAGGCAGCCTTTCTGAAGGATACTGAATGTTATGAGCTCGGGACTCCAAGTAACGAACGATACTTATCGGCTTGCTCCGCACTCAAATCTGTAGAGAATTATTCTGTCAGGTTTCCTATAAGCTATTTTCACTCCTTCGCCTCCACTCTTCCGTCTTTTAAGAAGACTAAAGCCCACTTTCCAGTTCCAAACTGGTGGTAGGCAATGCAGGAAGTTTTTACATTTTTTTTGGAAATTTGGAGGTATCGTACTTGGAAATGATTCAAGAGAAGAAACTTGATTTCCACGGAAACAGTACAACCTCTACAGACAGACATTCGAATGCATCTTTCAAGGAGTTTTTCGATCGGCAAGTGTTGAACGCGCTCTGAGTGCATGTGTCATCAGCATTATAAATTTCTCCAAGTTCAAGTCTCGATTCAAACTTCTCGATCGACAGAACTCACTGCCACACCATTGATGCGAACCGTTGGTCCTAGCTAGACTTTCGGACAATTACATTCAACTTAATTAGCTTCTAAAGTTTTTCAGTGTCGACGGTTTGCAGTTCGTGTCACTCAGTTTTAGCCTTTCTTTTCAAACTTTTCGATCGATTGAACTTGTCACAACTGATGCGAAGCTGGAGATTGTGATCTAACACTCACTCGTCTCCTTTGTTAATTAATATGCCCGCATCCATGGACATGGCACGCCCTCAAACGATTCTCATAATTGGCGGCGGCCTCGGCGGCCTGGCCTTCGCCCAGCTCCTCCGCCACTCCCCCTTCGCCTCCACCTACAATGTCCAGATCTTCGAGCGCGACTCCTCCCCCACGCACCGCGGCCAAGGCTACGTACTCGGCATCAACGAATCCGGCATGTCTCACCTCTCCCCCATCCCCCACATCACATCCGTCTTCGACGACATTCCACCCAAACCTTTCGCAATTGGCTTGGTCGACGAGAATCTAAATGTCATGTTAAAACTGAAGCATGGTCCTGGTCTCGTCAGCCGCTGGAAGCTCCGTTCTGCATTATCAGAAGGCTTGGCGGTTCAGTGGGGAAAGCGATTCGTCAAGTATGAGGAGTTTGAGACCCACGTGGTGGCGTATTTTGATGACGGGTCGGAAGCGCACGGGGATTTGCTGGTGGGAGCGGATGGGGCGAGGTCGAAGGTTAGGGAGCAACGGTGCCCTGCGCTGGGGATAAGGCCGTTGCCGATACTAAACGCGGTGGCAACTGTCGGTGTGACTGAGCGTGTCAAAGAAGAGATGCCGAGGATGTTGGAGTTAGCGGAGGGAGCTAATTTGAATCGAGCGCTCGCGAAGGAGGGGAACTCGGTGTTGTGGATGGAGATTGAGGCGTCTGGTGGGGAGAGGAGGATTCTTTGGAGTTACTCGTTTCCCGCGGCGACGCCGAATCACGAGTTGGCGAAGGATCCCGTGCAACTGAAAGAGGTGAGAAGGGACACAAGCTGAGGAAAGAGAGTGGAGCCCTAATTTATCCAGTTTATGGTGGCTTTGGAGAGTTGCAGCTTTACTTATAAAACTTATAAAATTGGGCACCGTATGGTTTAAGATACGTGGCTAATCTTGAGGTAACAAAGACTTGAAGAAGAAGATTGAGAGGCGCAGAGAGAATTCGTAACCCGACTCAAAAGATTCTGGGTTTGTAAATGGCTACGGGTTTAGTGAGGGCGGGGACAATCGTGAGGAGGAAACGGTCTGGAGGCGAGGCCTCAAGTCTTATCCATGCTGGACAAACCAGAATGAAGAACTTGGGTTTCCTTAACTGGGGGAATTGCAGGGCCCTCAAAATGGGATTGTGCCCATTGACAATTTTTCTCTCACCAAATTCCTACTCCTCTTGTAGCTTTTAGGAACATTTGCTATTTTGAAAGCACCTTCGTTTTCTATGACTCCCCTGATCGTACTGCTAATTTGCGAGACCTGTGTTCTGCAATCCTCAAACAAGACTTGAATTCGAAAGCACTCCTAGAGTGCTACTTTTTGGTGAGAAATTGGGTCTCAGGACAAAAAAGCGAGTCTCAAAGTTAAAAGTCTGGCAACCTGATAACCTCTGTTGCTGTACTGTGGTGAAATTTCAGGCGATGGATTCGCAAGCCACAATCTTCGGGAAAGAGCTGGCGAATCTCATACAGAGCACCTCAGCTGACGATTACATCCTCGAAGCGACGCACGCTCTCAGAGCCACGGTGGCCATGGACAAAAACCCACTGGGGAAGACGACGCGCGTGACATTACTAGGCGATGCCGCCCACACCATGACGACGCAACGCGGCCTCGGCGCCAACACTGCGTTTGCCGATGCGGCGGATTTGATGCGAGCGTTGACGCAGGTGGAAGCTCCGTGGCAGGCTCTGGCGGAATACGAGGAGGAAATGATCAAGCGTGGTTTCGAAGCGATCAAACAGTCCTTGCAAGGCTCCGAGATTTTCCACTTGGTGGGCGTGAAAAGTGTGATTCGGAATGTGATGATCCGAGCGCTTGGGTGGGTGCTCTGGGCGAAGCACCTTGTGCTCGGTTGAAAATTGCACAGCAGCAACTTTGAAACATGAAGCAGAGATTTAGAGTAAACTTGCCAATCAGTGCACAGACGAAATTCAAATCCTTCTCCAAAATATTACCATCTCTGAAACTTGGCACGATTATTGAATTCCATATTAACCCCTAAATGCCCAAGGCACCCAAATCTGGTGTGTGCAAAACTTTGAAGTTAAATAAAATCTAATCAAGTTGCTATTTTTGGTGTTTTATATTTTTGAAAAGTTCTTCTTGAAGTCTAATTTTAGCATGAAAAATCTGATCTTGAAAATAAATTATATTGATTTTTCTATTCAAGATTTTGTGCAAGGGTATCCATTGCAATCTTGACTTCTCGTAGTGTTGAGAGCTCTTGAAAATGAGCTTCAAATACACTAGATCTTGGAGAAAAAATCACATTCAAAATTTATTCAAAAAAATTGTAAAAGAGATTTTAAGAAGCCATAAATTGAATGGAGTTATACATGTTAGGCTCTTTAACCTCATAGTTTTTTGGTCACCAACTTCTTAGATTTGACTTGTGAAAAGAGGATTGAAAGACTTCACATCACTTTTGTAGTTTTAGCACCCTCATGGTCAAACATTATAATCTTTCACTCCATATGTGATATTGTTGTATTTTATTTTCCTATGAGATCTCTAACATGTCTAGTTTGAATTTGTACAGTTACAATTCCAAAAAAATAGAAATAATTTATCAAAATGTTGGCTTTTTGTTCAATTTAGAGCAAATTTCAAGATACTCAAACCAGGCCTTGGGCATTTAGGGGTTAAGATTCATTTTCAAAAAATAAAGCGCAAAAAAATTTTCTCTTGTAAATTCCATTCCAACTTGAAGGTAATAGGCCTAAAATCTTTCTTAAAAACACTTCTAACCCTTCACCACACAATGTGTAGCAACTGTTTGGAACTGTTTAGTAAATGTTGTATTTACTCTAGCATTAGTCTGTGAATCAACACTTGTTACTTTACACGATTTAAGGTTTATTCAACTAGCACACAAAAAATTGCCCAAGTTGCCAAAAAATTTAAGACAAGAATAACTTTTGATTCATGCACCCAATTTTTAAAAATGATATGTCTACTAAAGGAGTAACTACATGTTTACACCTTGTATCAAAATTTTGTGGACATCCGACCAATATTGACTTCATGAGAAATTGAGAATCTACTCGGACTTTCAAATGTCCATTCGACAAAAAATTGACCTTTAAGACTTGAATAATTGACCTTTAGAACTTGAACAATTAAGCTTTAGGACTTAAAAACTACCATTTGGTCAATGACAATTGAGTTGAATTGATTGATATTGGTTTCATGGTGTATCCCCTATACATAAGGTAAACCATCTCATTGTGGTCAAAATTTGAGACCATCCCATTGTGGTCAAAATATTAATGGTGGTGTACATTTGAGAACTCAAATGTACACCACCATTAACATTTTGACCACAATAGGACCTACTCAAATTCTGACCGCAATGAGATGGTTTACCTTATATGTAGTAGAGGGAAGGAAAATTTTGTAAAGAAGCATAGGGTCAAAAAAAATTTAGACACTTAAATTTTAAATGTAAGATGGCTTCACTTTAAAATCCACACGATTGAATTTACAAAAACCATAGAGTATTAGAAATATGTCTCTTGTAGCTTTCTTAATGTAAAAATATGATTATCTTAAATGCAATATTTAAGGTAAATAGCCCCCACATCAAATACCCTCTTTAACTTAGGTGTATACTTTAAATTACAAAAAGTAATCTCTCCGAGCATGTCTTACAGAGTACCCTGGAAGTCAGTTCCTTTTCTAGCCTATCAATGCTAAAGTTGCTAAACAAGAATCGGAAGGCTTGGATAAGAGTAGTCAACAAAACTAAATGCAAACCTCCTACTTAGAATCGGAGTTGAAAGTTGGCGACCACTTCGCCGTAGTAGTAGATCCATCTGACCCCAAAGCTGACGGTGCGAATTTCTTTGTGTTATTGTGTAGTAAGCCAATGTAGTGTACAATTGTACATTGTAGAATCAGAAACACTAACAGGCACTTGGAAAGGAACTGCGGAGAAGGGTGATGAGGTTGTAGAAGGTCTCTATTATAAATAGCTTATGTTCTTCTTCAGTCACTAGCTAGGAATTGCTCGTATCTACTCTCATCTAGTTTGTGCTAGTAAGTTCAGCATAAGGCAGACTAAGCACAAGCAAAAAAGGAAGCACCTATATTTTATCAACTTAGCAAAGATGCCTTGTCAAAGATTCAAGCTGTTCTCCATAGCAAACAACAGCTAGATCGAAGAGCTGGGATCAAAAGATGGAAGATAGTCAGGAGTCTGGGTTTGACGATACTGAATTCTCGAGTGGAGATTCCAATTAGTGAACAACGACTTTGAGTAATTATTTGGAACATTATTAGGATATCTACTTTTCTTAATATATAATTATTCTCTACTTCCATTTCCGCATTTTAATCTATTTGCTCAATATCTTGTGCTACTCCGTAAGTCTTTGTAGCATTGCAATTACTGGCAATCACCCGTAACGGGTGCACGTACCTTACCATCACTAAAACCCAAATCCAATTCACTCACGTGATCAGCTTTGACGAAGTTAGCAAGGAAAGTCACACCGGAGCACCCTAAGCTTATGACTGTTTTAACCAGAGCAAATAAATTCAACAAAAAAGAAGATGAATCCTTTCTAAACCTCCTCAGATCATGTGCTCAAACAAAACAACTAAAGACTCAAAACACTCCCACCTTTGAAAGTTGGATGGATTATGTATTAGATAACCGATGAGCCAAGCTAGCGACGAATAGGTTATCATACATAACCAGTTGTACATTTTTCAATCACAACCTTTGATCTTCATGTTTCAAGGGTGTAGGAAGCAAGTTGAAATGACAGGAGGTTAATATGAGTTGCAACTTGTAATGGCAATGGTGATGGGTTGCCAATGGGATAGTGCCACGTTAGCATTGAAAAGTCAACAACCAATTATGCTTCTACTTTGATCCAAGTTAGCTTTGCTCTTATTCTGAGGAGTTGATCATTAGACAAATGATTAATCTAATGCCACATTTAACTATTTTTGGACTTTTAGGTGAATTTTGGACAAAACATTAAAAAATCTCCAGATAATAACATCTGGAGATCCCCAGATGTTTGTATAGATCTTCAGATGTTTTGTAATGATCTCCCAATGTTTTACATAGATCTTTTGATGTTTTGCATTATTTCCAAATGACTATTTTTTTTTTCTATTATTAATTCTGGACCCTCTGAAAGTCCATAAATAGTTAAATGTGGCATTCTATCTTCAGTCATTCCTTCTGTAATTGAATCATGAAATATCAGCCGTTGCTGCTCAAAACATGGCGGCTGGATTTTTGGTTAATTTTGCAAATGGAATGAAGGGATGGAACAAGACATAGATCGTTATGTGTTTGTTTTTTTATCGATATGGGATACGTCACATTCAATAATCATTGTTTGGAATCAGTTGAAAGATTTTCTAATTCTTTGGTGTATATGCATCGTTTGTTCAACACCTCCGGAAGACCATAGGCAGACTCTGGACAGAACATTCAGATTTTGATTGCTATAAAACTTTTCACTATTTTAGGTATAAATAAATTGCTTAAAAAGTGATATACCTCTAAAACCTAAAATAGTTTTAGATTTAAGTTTAAAGCATTGAGTCAGGACTGCAAAGTACCAAAGTAGTGTCCAAGTTACAGTAACCAAATTATCCAAGTATTCATGTACTATGTAAGTACAGGAAGTGGTGGTATAATAACTATACACTAAATAGTGAAATTAGGTTGCCCCTTGCTAATTTCTTGACATTCTACACTATATAAATATGTATTGTTATTGTAGAAGGATGAAGTAATGGATAAACCATGTGCGTTGAATGAGTTGGTACATTGGATCATGCCTAGGTTTAGAGAGCCGCATGTACCTTTATGTGGACAAGCAATGAGTCATGAAGTAACTTTTCTGGGTAAAGCAAGCTAAGGGCCACTTCACACTAGGTGGCACAATCATGAGTCCATTAGTTTCCACGGCCTCTCAACTTGGTCGGCCATAGTGTGAAGCAGCCCTAATTGTTAAGGCAACCCAATTTTACTATTTTGTGTAGGTTTATAACTAGGTACAAGAAGTGGCATATCTTAGGTGTAGTAACCAATGCTAATGCACAAAGGGCATGCTCCAAAGCAATCATTAGTAGGAGAGGAGCACAACTGTCACCCAATATGTTACTTTCCATTAATCCATAAATTTTCTTTGTTGGAGTGATCATGTCATTCAGATATATATATATATAGATGTTAATCCTTAAAGAACATTTCCTATTTGGTCTTGGTCAAACTCATTAGCTTTCTACATTAAATTGTACATTTCAAAAATTTGATATTTTTCACATGTAGTAATATATGTCTAAAATTTAATCTCATTTTTTCATAATTAAAAGCATCACACTGATTTTATATGATTTTTTAAAGGAATTTCTTTGTAAAAATCATAGTGGTTACAAAAATGATTAAAATAGTCTAAAATTGCAAGAAAAATGGAAATAACATTGACAAACATTGACAAACATAGTATAATTGGTGTATTCCTTGAGCTCACACCAAGAGAGCGTTAATAGAAAAAGGTCAAAAGTGGTGTATTGGGAACTTTCAAGATGCTATCTTCAAAGTCAATGACACTAGTTTGTGAGTCTTAAAATGCAAGTTTAAGAGCTGAGAGCGTATGTTTTGTAAGCCCAAAGTGTCAACCGAAAAAAACTTGAAAATTTTGAGACCAACAAAGTGAAAAGTAGATACATTTCAAATTTTTATTATTCATGGTAAAATTTTGGCCCTATGACTGTGAGACCATGACAACATGTACACCGCATTTGGCTTGTTACATTGGCGGGTGATAATTTTAACCCACCTTGAGCCCCATTTTATTTCCTCTTATGAAAATATTTGTTCAGAATCAAGCTTTTGAAGGAATTCCAAGCAAAAACAAATATTTTGGACAAAGGGCTTGAAGTGACCCTCTAATGTAGCTGAAAAACATCTAATGGGATTTCTAGGGTAACAAAGTTGCAGAAAAAAAATTGAACATATATATTTTTTTTAACTTTTTAATTTTTGAGTCTCAAATTCCAAATTCTGCAAGGGTTCTTTTGGTATAGAGAGGGATTCCCATAGTGACAAAGTTGCGGAAAAAATAAAATAAAAATTCTACATTTTTAAAATTTTAATTTTCAAACTTCCAAACCTGCAAGGGATCTCTCGATACTGAGAGGGGTATTGGAGGCAATGATGCTAGTATGTGAACATGAAAATGCAAGCATGTGAACTCTGAGCATATATATAAGTAGATATACTACAATCATTGAAGGTGCTTATAATGTAAACATCTATAATATAGGTACGTATATAATTGTTACAGCATAATCATAGAAGGTTGCTATATTATAGACACCTATAATATAGATGTATATTCATCTAAGCTCATATACTTATGCTCCTAGGCTCACTTAATAGCAACCCAATTTGTAATTTCTTAAATTTTTCTAAGAGAGTCTCAAATCCTAGAGCCCAAAGGATTCTTTGGGTACCGAGAAGAGTTTATGTAGGTAATAAAGTTGCAAAAAAATTGAAAAAAAAATTGAATTTTTCTTAAAATATTTTTTCTAAGTTCCAAACTCTAAAACCCACAAAGGATCTTTTGGTATCGAGAAGAATTTATGGGTGTGACAAAGTTGTTGAAAAGAAATTGGAAAGAAAAAACAAAATTTAAGAGTCCCAAACTCCAAACCCCCCAAAGAAAATCTAGCTATCAAAGATTTTTTTTAAGGGTGATGGAGTCATGAAAAAAATAATAATAATAATAATAATAATAGAATTTTTTTTAAAGTTTTGAGACCCCTCAAGAGGTTGGTTGAGGATGACATGGTTGTGACACTAAGAAAAAAAAATTGAAAAAAAAATTGGTCCCAATTCCAAGACTTCCTAAGGGTGTACTAGCTGTAAAGATCATAAATTCCTAAATCATAGTCATAGTTCCAAAATCCAAACAACACACTAAATACCTCACAAATTTTGAGGCTCACAAGCTCTCAAAGTCTCAAGCTCTTGAGCTCATACTCCAAGGCTCACAAAATAGTACTCCTCTCTTCAAAGTCACAAAAATTATAATTTAGATCATATTGAAAACAATTCAAATGGCATACAAAGAAGATTATTTGAGCATTATTTTCTAAATTACGCATTAAAACATTTAAAATCAAGAGCTTTATGAATACTCAAATTTTGATGATTCTGAATTCTCCAATGGAGATTTTGATTATAGCAGCAACTTAGATTAACAATATGGAATATTTAAACATCATTTAAGCAAAGCCATTAGTGAAGCAACCATTTTATTGAATTCAAACATAGCTTTTAATGTAGTAGCAACTTTGTTGCTACCAAGCAAGTGCAACCATTTCCAGCAAGGAAATTCACTATGACTTTTAATTTTGTGAAAGTCTTCTGTATGACTAAGAACCATTCATTATTCTTAAATGCTAAAGAAGTTCCTTCTTTTAATTGATTTAACAATCTAGTATAACCCAATCTTATTTAGTATGGTAACACCTAATTTGAAATAATTTAGCCCCTAAAGTCTCAAGGCATTTATTCCATCAAAAATCCCTCAAAATTGCCGGCCCCCTGTAATCACTATCTCCTGGAACCTCACCATCTTCACCTATAGTACCACTGATGGATTCACCATCATCATTGGATGGTGCACTACCACTTTCGCTGGAGGCCTTGGAATTGCGGTTTTGTTGTGGTCGAGCTATAGAAGACAACGTCTGAAGAGGTCGTTGGCCCATTGCGTCCATAATGCCATCTGTATTGGGTCCTCCTGTTTGAACTTCTCTTAAAAATGGTTGGGAAGCCGCTTCTTCCCTCCTCAGCCTTCTACGCGTTTTACTACTCACACGTTCACTAGTAGTACCTTGTGGTCGTGGACGCTTCCCTCGATTATTCGCATGTATAGGTGGCCGCAATGAAGTCGTATTTCTAGTCGCACGTTGTGACACCATACCAGCCAGTCGTGTACCTATCGACGAAGTTGGTTCGTGTGGACGGACGTCGGATGGCCTTGATGAACTTTGGATTTGTAGATTTTTCAATATTGGCATTTGCCTTTGTGCAACCGAGACTCGATTTGGAGGGGCCATATGTACTTCTCCACCTTGAGGGGGCCTTTCTCTGCGGGTGGTCCTCATGGGCAATGACGGTGGTACTACTACATCTTCTTCACGTCCTCTTTGAACATCAACACCATCTCTTTCTATTGTGGCATCAACTTGTACATCCATAGGGTCTGGACTTAGTGGTCTCGGTGCCACAACGTCCTCATTTGTATTGCCCCCACTTGGCCCAGCATTCCACGTTTGTGGCATTCGTGGTGGACTTCCTTGATGTCCCTCGTAGTCATTGTTGTCATTATCCCCCTCTTCAAAGTCAAATACGGATGCATCAATTAGAAGACGCACTCTTCCCGCCCCACGAAATCTATCAAACGGTGGCTCATTGTCGTCATTGAAACTATCATCTGAATCGTCATCATTGGGATCAGAGAGAACCGAACCACGGTCTAGACCATCAGATTCATCTGTCATGGAATCCTCTGACATCATGTTTTCAGCGTACCACCTTGTCGGATTTGCTGCAGCCCTTTTTCTAAGAGTCTTGGAATTGGTATAAATGTAAACCAATTTCTCAGTACACTCTGATGTAAATCTATTGCGTGATTTGTTGTGGACAAATGAATACATGCTCCAATTGCGTTCACAGGACGATGCAGAACACACTTGCGCGAGGATCTTTCTAGCAATCGGTGCAAGTGTACGAGCACCGGCTCCGAGAAGGTCTCACCATTCGTGAGGCTGTAAATTCAAGGTGTTTATATCAGGAAGTCCACCGAAAATGCCTCGCCGATCTCTAAATGCTTGGTACTCAGACAAAGCTGAAGCAAATGCTTGATCTTCAACAGCCAATTTGCGCAAAACCCTCAATATGGCTTCTCTTGCCTCATCATCATCCATTAGTAAGACGTCGTCAAGTAAAAAGGGATTCAATAGAGCCCCAACGTAATGCAAATCTGTCCTGAGCATGTCCCAGCGCTTGTAGAAATCATCAGTGGCGGAAATTGCATACCTCCGCTCTAATGAAAATGGTGGATCCTCCAAAGATAAAACATGCTTTTCCACCTTTTTCATCACAAGCCATGCCTTGTCCAAGCACGGGTGCTTGCCATCAAACTCTCGAAGAGCAATCAACACGGGCTCCACTATGTGTACAAAGTTCAAACATTTCCTCCAAAATTCATCCGTTCGCACATATCGTCGCACATCGTTAGCTTTTCTTTTCTTTTGATTGGATGCCAATCTCCGCGTGTACTCATTCCACTGCGGATCATGGACTGTCGATTCTACCGCTTCCCTCACCTCCACCAAACGTTCGATCATGAGGAACATGGTTGCAAAGCGTGTTTGAACGGGATTTTTCAAAACGTGATTAGGAGAATGTCGTCGAAAGATTGCAAGTGGCATGTGATGCGTTCGAATGTATTTCACAATTGACTTGGCTTTCTTGACCATACTTGTAATCCAATCTTGTTTTCCCCAATCTTCAAGTAGAAGGTCAAATGCATGTGCTGAACACCCTTGAAAATATATGTGTGGAAATCTACGAAGTAACAGAGCGCCAACAGCCAATATGTTTGCTGCATTGTCTATACAAACTTGTACCACGTTCTGTGCCCCTACCTCATCAATGTAATCACCCATGCAATTAGCCACGTAAGTAGCATCTTTGCATTCGCCTGTTGTATCTATCGATCCAAGAAATACCTCTTCACTTGTACATGCCAATATGACATTCATCAATGGTCGATGTGTAACGTTGTCCCATCCATTAGAGCATATTGTAACGCCATACTTGTAGATTGGTGCCCTCGTCTTCTCTGCTACAATTGTTGCCACTTCGTCTTTTGTAGATTTTATGAGCTTTGTACGAAGTGCATGGTACGCTGGAGGTTTGTAGCGAACTCTCGATTCCAATGTTGATTTCACTGCATCCAGAAAAGCAGGATGCCTCACTACATTGAATGGTATATTGGCTTCGTAGAAAAACTTAGTCCACTTCTTGTCTAGTACTTGCTTGTTTGATGCGTTCATTTCTTCTTGTATAGACAGTTGCCTCATCGATCGACTGTGGGTCAAACTAGGGTTGGGCGCCTCCGATGATCGTACTTGAGAGCTTTGCCCCCCAGTGTTTTCTCCTCCATCGTTTGCCGAGATTGAAGCATCAGGTTTTTACTCACCACGTACTACACTTGATAGTATCGTTGATGGTGATGTCACTTCCACGTCGCATCCAGTTCCATCCAAAGTGTCTATAGGTATATGTCCTCTATAATTAAAAAACATTACCTTCACGACTGCATTGACTTTAGTGCACGCTCTCACTCCAAGGAGGGTGTCATTTCGTCTGTATCCCAAATGGAAAAGCAACCGATCCTTTCAATAGCTTAGCAAAGCTTCGCAGAACTTGCAAACAACTTTTCCATCTGGCCATAGTGTGTACCAAGGTTCCCATTGTGATCTTCCTCCACCCATTGCTCTTATCTGTCCTCCTCTACCTGCCCATGCATCAAAAAAAAGATTAGTATTCTGTTTGAAATGTGATGTGGAAACAACACTTGTTGCTCTCACAACAAGTGCCACCACAACACACTCTTCTTGGACTTCGCTCTACCGCAATGGTTGTACTCCAACCAAGTCAGTAAAGGCAAAATTAGCAAGGGAAAGTAAACTTGAATAGGCAAAAGTCCTTAATATACACCTTGAAGCCTTCCTTAAAAACCCTAAACCCTAAACCCAGCTAGACGAAGTGACGGCTGATGGGGTGGACTCTAAATCCGCAGCCCCGCCAACGAAACCGTCCAAGTGGCGACTGTCCCGTCCTGCGATATTCCGGTCCAGGGGACGGGACGGTTTCTCGTCTAGAGGACGGATTCGCGTCCAAGGGACGGATTACCGTCCTGGAGACGAGAATTCCGTCCAGAGATGGGCTCTCCGTCCAGGGGACGGCTTACCGTCCAGCGGACGGCCTCTTCGTCCACAGACGAGCTCTCCGTCCAAGAGACGGATGTCCATTCGGCGACGGAGTGACCGTCCAGGAGACAACTCGACGCCGTTGTAGAATGGACAGACTTCATCCGCGCTCCGGATGGTCCCGTCAGTATTGGCGACGGGCTGTGACGCGTCAGGACGCGTCAAGACAGACGCATCATGACATCCGGACGTGAAAAGCCCACTTCACGTCCGGATAGACAACCCTGGCCTCAAGTCTCCTTCTCTTTTTTTCTAACCTTTCTAAATTGGACTGGATGTCGTACCAGAGTGTTGTCTTTTTATACTAATTAACTCTTTTCCATTTTCCGTTGCTCATCAGAAAAAGACCTTGGCATCAGAACCTGTTGCGGCAGCCCGTGAGAATGAGCTTTGCCGACTGGAGGTAACATCTGCCACTCTGACAGTATTGTGCAGATATTCATCAACCGAGCAAGTGTACATGAGTGCAGAATTGGAATTTTTCATTGGATTTTTTTCGTTTTTTTTAATTACGTAGGCAAATAACTATTTTGCAGGTTAATAAGTTAAAGGTAGAAGTGGCTGCAAAAGAAGCCCTTGAGATGGAGAATTTGAAACACCTTGAGCTTATTGCCGAGCCAAAATTCCTATTAGAACAAGTACAATTTCTATGGTCGATTTTAGGTTGTACATTAGGTATTGCCAGGTCGAGAGCGGTAGACGGGTGCTAACAGATAGAGGAACATCGTTTGGATTTGTTTACAAAGTGCATGCTAGTTATGTTATGTGTGTCAGTTCAGTTGGGTTTGTGCCACCAATAGGTTGATCCTCACTGGACTGGATTGAAGTTCTTTTTTCTTTTTAGATGCAGGTGATGAAAGAGGCGTTTGAATCAGCGCAGGGTCTGATGAAGAAACTCCAAAGCAAAGAAGCTACTTTGGTTGGCGCTTAGGTAAAATTTCCATTCGATTGATGTTTTGCACAATAACCGTGTGGTGGAATTTAGCGCTTCAAACTCACTGGCGTGTGCTAATATGGGATCATGACGTTTTGTTACAAAACAATATGCAGCACCAGTGGTGCCAATCAAATCGGAGACGGAGGAGATGGCAATGTGGTGTCAAGCAGAATCCAAAACCGTCCTAACCAACGCCTCAAAGGACCCAGACGAAGAGTCAAGGACCAAGGATCTCGAATGAAGTCCTTTGTAGGTCTCAGAGAGTGAGTCACAATATCCATGATAACCTTGGTGAGAAACCTACTACGCATAAATGGACCGCTGAGGAGGATACTGCCCTCCACAAGGTTATGCTTGTATATGGGACTGACTGGTTTACGATTGCACTATTAGACCTAATTTTAAAGGATTTAGGGAGAGAAAAATGTAGACAGAGATCTACAACTAAAGAATTCAAGAAGTTTCAAAGTTGATCATAATTCCCATTTGCAAGTAGTATACAGTTAGGTCTACCTGAATTACAAGAATGTGGGTGTTGACATGGAGGTTGGGTGGCTAGAGTTTTAGGCCACTATTGTACTAATCAGGGTTGACAGATTTGAACATCCGGAGGCAAATCACGTCCAAAAATCGGACGTTCAAACGCAACGTCCGTAGTGGTCACTGTCTATCGGACGGCAACTAGTGCAAGGGCGGATGGGCCGTCAAGGCATCGGGTAGATAGCGGACAGAGTTGGGTGGCCAAGTGTCGAGCGGATAGGGAGTTAAGCGGACAGGTGTCGGGCATGAGCAATTGACCTTCTTTTCCAGCTCTTTTTTTGTGAGCATGATCTTTCTTGAGGACGCCCATAAACCACTCCAATTCTAATCGCGAACAATTGACCTTCTTCTCCAGCTTCTTCTTGTAAGCCTCTTCATTCTCAAAGACTTCTATAAAACACTCCAATTCTAATCGCAAACAATTGACCGTCTTCTCCAGCTCCTTCTTGTGAGCCCGTTCTTTCTCGAGGACTCACATAAACCACTCTAGTGTTAAGCCTATGAATCAAGGGAGGCGGCCTAAATATTTGATCATATAAAGGGATAATTCTTTCTCGAAAAGCACGAGGCTCGACTCGTGGAATTGACACACTATCCACAACTTGTGACATATCTTCAAGTAAAATGAAAGAAGAGAAATAGAGAAGAGAAATTCTGCAAATCCACTAATCAACCATCTGACTTTATCAAATCAAAAGAAGAAGACTCTCAAAACATCAATTGTACGAAAAGCCAAGACGTTGCCCAAATTTCTCACATCCACCGCTCTCTTTCTTCTCTAGCCACGAACAAACAACGCTCAAACAATTGAACGCTTGTAGCACTAAAAAGTGTCGGCCGCTTAAACTCTTCGCAGCTAAAATGTAGTCCCTCAACACTCCAACTAAAATCAAGTTCTAATACAACACAATTGCCTTCTCAAAACCTCCCAAAATGCCACTCACAAATACTTTAAGAAAGAGAATCCCTAATCGCCTTCCTGCAAATTACAATTTTGAGAACTTTTGGAAGTGCCGCCGCTTTCTCCGACAAGTGGCTCTTCCTTGCGGCCTACAATGTTCTCTCCGCAGTAAAGCCTAGCACTTCTGTACCAAGTAGCAACTATGGAAAAAGACGGCAATACCTTACCCATTGTCGTGTTTACTACCGTACCCATCATTGTGTTATATTCATTTATCAATGTAAACTCTTGTAATTGTTTTCAAAGATGAAGTTAGGCTACAGTGAACTAACACCCTTACTCGGCAACTTGATAAAACCCTTAAATTCATTTTATTATTTTTCACGTTTGATAAAATTTATAAATTTTGAATTCATATTTCCAATCAGAGGCTCCAAATTAGCTAGGAGAGGTGATCTACATAAATTAATCAAGCCCAAAATAGGATGTTTTTTTATTTAATTGCACCCCTAGAATGACTTGGAGTGGCCAAGCGAGGGAGTCAGTTCACCCCAACCAAAAGTCATACATCCAGTACAAGTCCAACATAATTTAAATTTAGTTGGAAAATTTTGAAATTATTGTAAATTTTTAAGAAAAAAAGGAAAAATTCTAACCAAATTTCAAATTGAAATTGAAAAACATTGAGAAGTGATAATAATAAATATGATCATGGTATAACAAAGTTTTAGTGTCATTCTAAAATTATACAATTTGCTAATTGTAATTAAAGAGTGCATACCCTAAGCTTGGGTCAAATTTGTTAAAATATAATTCAAAATTAAATAAAAATGGCATGTACTAAAATTTTCAAAAATAATAATGTGGTGTATTTGAACAAAGTCAAAAATATTTATGTAAATAATTTGAAATAAAAAATATAAAAAATAAAAAATAAAAAAATATATATGTCAAGGTAGTTGCTTTATAAATGTAAAAGATCAATAGAATACATAAGTTTACTAGGTTTAGTAATTCTTTCTCCTCGAAGAAAGATTGTGTTCATCGGAAGGGATTCAAATCTAACCAGTCTTGAAATTTAACTTTCTACTAGGAGGTAAGGTTATGAAATATTTCAAATCTTGTGAAATAAAATTTAAAAAATTCTAAACTCAGTTCATGAAAGGTAATTCAACCCAGAAAGAAATGATTTCATATGGGGTCTACTAAGTATGACCCCAATGTACAGTACTTGTTCATAAAATTTTGAAATTCATAATTTTTTTGATATTTCACATTCTAATAAAAATTGCACTAGATTATTTTCAATATTCCAGGGTGCTACTGCAAAGTATTTGGAGGCCTTTTATAGTTTTAAATGCAATGATTCTTATAACACTTGATGCCATGCAAAATTCATAACATTCATCTAGTGTGCACAAAGTTTTAAGTGTGAACAAATTGTTATTTTGTTCAAATTTTTCTTGCTTTAATTTATAAGTTTTAGTTCCTGTGGGATCTATATTGATCATTTGTAAATTGATCATCTGTAAAGATAATTGAGAATCAGTAAAGTCCTCAAAAATGATTTGAAACAATTATTTGACAAGGTAAATGACTACATTGAATATCATTCAAATCAAATTATGAAAATCTTTGTAAGGTCTTCAAGTAAGTTTTCAAATTTTTGGAATAAGTAATAGGACTTTCATATGTTTTTAATAGCCCATTTTGTGGTAGTATCACTCAAATGTACTACAGTTCAGTAATAGGTATTAGGTATATTGCAGCATTACGCAATTGGATTAATAAGACTTTGAATATTCTTAACTTAAAAAATTTCCACTAAATTTTTTGGTATTTAATATTTAAGTTTCATGAATGGAATTGAATTTAGAAAATAAAATTTTAAAGAAATACTTGATTTTCATTCTTTAAATTTTTTATCAAAATAGAAGCAAGTTTCTCATAGAAGGAAAAACTATATTGTTATTTCACTAATTACAAATTTGTTATATAAATACTCAAAATTATTAAATAACTTCCTATTTTTCATTTATTTTATAACTTAAAATTTAAAACTTAAAAATTGATGACAATTTTTAAATTTAGCTTTCTAATTTATTTTCAAAAAATTGTAACTTTAAAGGGTTGTAATTCCATTTTCTTCATGTATTGCTATGTTTAGGTATCTTAACGAAAAAAATCACTAAATCTAAATATGACAAGTTTATTTATAAAACATTCCAATGTTGGTCACATTATTCATTGTCTCTCAAAAATTTTAGTAGTAATTGTAAATATATATATATTTTTGAAATATTAAAATACAACAAATTGTGCAAGAAATTACTATAAATTTTTGAGAAAAAAATAGAAGAAAAGTCATTTTAAAAACAGAATATACTCAAAAGATATGAAATTTATAAAATAGATGTATTTTATTGCATAGAACATCATGGTATTTACCAAAGCTACACGTCACTCTAAAATTAGAAAATCAATGTATTTGATGTTTATAAGCTGAAAGTTCATATTGCTATAAAGTATTGAATTTTATGAATTGAAATTTTTCATATTTGTGGTGGAAACTACACTTGATTATATTCATTTCTTAATTTGGAACCAAATTCAAAAAACTTCATTTATATGGCTAAAATTCATATTTAGAAAAAAGAGCAAGAAATGTCCCTAATACATTACAAAGGTGATCCATGGATTGAGCATCTTCTTCTTCAGAATAGTCAACAACACCATAATGCGGGACTTTGCAATTCTATTCATTGAAAATGTTCTTAATCCCTCATCGCCGCAGGGGACGAAAAGTGTCCTCAAAGAAAATTCAAAGTGCTGTAACTTTTGCACCTGATGTCCGAATTCAATAAAATTTGTTGTTAAAGTTGCGCTCTATTTTCTAGTTTGTGTGGTACAATTTTCAGATCGATTTAAGTTGTATTGATTTGTTGGAAGTCAATCCAAGTTCACAGGTTCAATTTGAATTCACCAAAATGCATTTGAAGGTTGCAACTTCGGGGCTTGGATCTCCTTCATCCAATGTTTGTTTTCAATAAAAATTTGTTGGATTACGTTCCACTTGAAGTCTAGTTATTGTGGTAAAGTTTTCATGTCAATCCAAGTTATTTTGAATGCTTGGAAGCAATTCGAAGTTCAAAATCACGCCATTCTTGGACTACAATGAACTTCGGAGGCTTGTATCTTCTTCATATAGTTTGTGTTTTCAATAATGATTTTGAGAAAGTTGCGCATACTAGTCTAGTTTGTGTGGCTAAAATTCCATATCAATCCAAGAAGTTATGAGTGACTGAGAAGCATTTTAGTAGAAGGAGGTTCAGCCTCATATGTGTTTTTTGCAACTTTTCTTGCCTTTTTTTTTACATTTGCAAGCCATTTCGCAAACATATTGAGTCAATTGAATGATATTTTTTTTCACCAATGTGTTTTTATGTTGGTTTTGAATCACTTTATAGTTTCAATTTTTTTCATTTGAGTAGGTTTAGGAATCGAATTTCACCTCCAAGTGTGTTAGAAGGAAAATTTCAGCATCTTTTTTCAACACTAAAACATTATAATCTTGCAATCCATGCAGTCGAATGACTCCAAATTTTATCCACATCATCTACAACATGTTCACTACAAGATTGTATGCTTAAGATCTCTATAATTTAGTGACATTGAGATCTACTTGTTTTTGAACTACTGTTTTTGAACCCAAATGGGACTTTGGCGG
Source organism: Antitrichia curtipendula (assembly GCA_951230915.1). Taxonomy (NCBI): domain Eukaryota; kingdom Viridiplantae; phylum Streptophyta; class Bryopsida; order Hypnales; family Leucodontaceae; genus Antitrichia; species Antitrichia curtipendula. The sequence goes on from OX579635.1 coordinate 6,037,502, forward strand.
TGAGGGGTTAGCCTCTAAATGCTCAAGGCACTGGATTTTAGTGTCATCAAAACTTTCAAGTTAAATAAGACCTAACTAAGTTTTCTATTTTTAGTAGTTTAGAATTTTGACAAATTCTTTCTAAAGTTTAGTTGTAGAATCAAAAATCCAATTTTGAAAATGAATGATTATGATTTTTTTATTGAAGATTTTGTACAAGGGTACCCACTGCGATCTTCACTTTCTGTATTGTTGAGGGCTTTTGGAAATGAGACTTGAATACACTAGATATTGGAGAAAAAATCACACTAGAAATTCATTTAAGAACATTATAGAGTAGATTTTGAGAAGCTATAAATTGATTGGGATTATGCATGTTAAGCCCTTCAACCTCATATTTTCCTAGAGACCAACTTTTACATGACTTATCCAAATGGAATGAATCAAAGCTTCAAATATAAACAAAAATACGATCCTCAAGGGAAAAAAAATTTAAAATTTGATTTTAAGTTCTTGTGGATTTTTTTTTCTACTCGGTAACGTAAATTTTTGTTTATGGTGGAATAATTTTTGCTCCTGGGCATTGATTGAAATAAAAATTATATTTTCACAAAGCTAATCAATTTTTCTATCTTCTGAATAAGTTTCACTAAAAATTGGGGTCATAAGAACCTCTCCAAAATCTATTACAAGAGAAACAATGAAAACATATGATTGAACATTATTTATATACTAAAATGGTTGAAAAGATTGAGATCATGAATAAATCATTATAGAACAATTTAGTTTTGAAAATTCTTTGTGAGTGCAATTTTTATTTTCAAGACTGTTAACCTCTAAAGGACCAATATGCATTGTTTGGTAGCATAGAAATATTGAGCAAGTACGTGTGACTAGATATTTGCATATTTTATACTTAAATCTTAATAGAAAGTGGGGACAAGGAATATCTTTAATATGCACTAAATTTCATGACATTTGGAAATACAAGTTACAAGTTATGGCCTATATGTTATTTTCTTTTTTGTAAATGGGCGATTTGGGTAGATGAAAAGAAATCACTTTTTTCATTAAAAAAAAATGAAAATTGGTTTTCTAGAGTTATATATACGTGAAAGCTTTGAATCCTTCCGTTTTGATGAATGAGTCAAAAGTTATTAGGAATTCTAGTTTGAAGGCAATTTTAGGTTCTCCACACTAAAATAAACTTTGGAGTCCTTTATTTTACTCACTTTTCAATAATTTTTGAAAAAAATAAAATCATGGGATGTAAATTGTTTATTATAACATTTCAACCATTGAGATTAGCATTTTTCAATTTCATATCTAAATTCTTAAATTTTTTGTGTTTTGAATCATTCTCCACTTCTTTCTACTCATTGTTTTTTTCTTGTACATTGTACAATTCCAAATGATGTGAAAATTTTCAAGTAGGTAACCAACCTGACTTGGAAAATGAATTCAAAGAAGCAACACCATTTTGGATATTTTTTCATACAAATATGATTTTGGGAAGTGCAGTTGCCCATGTTTTCATAGGGCCAAGAGAAGGATTTTTGTGGCTTCAAATGCTAATATCTTGCAATATACATGATAGAAAATTTTGAAATGTTTTCCAAATAATCTCAAACCGGATTACTACAAGATCCTATGGTTACATGTGTTCAAATTTTTTTTCCTAAAATTTGGTGCTAGTACTAGAAGTGGAAGTTTTAGAGCGGTTTTGGTGAAAACATAGTCACGGTCTTCTAGGGGTTTATTGTGTGCTACATTCATGAAATATATTTTAAAATACATGCAAATTTCAATGACTAAGATATGGATGAATTGTATGCCTAATAAGTTATCAATATTGAAATCGAATGTCATGTGCATTCTTTTCAATTAAAATATATGATTGGACGAATTCATTTCTATTATATAGTGGCTATTTCATCCCATCCGCATGATGCACGTTCCATCCATTTGCATCCTCAAATGTTGAGTTCCAACTTCCTACGTATCTTCGTTGAACCTTCGTGTCAACTCTGGACAAATTTGCGGAGCATTTAAGTACATCGGAGATGTCACAGTGCACTTTAAACACTCGGAAGAGTTCGTACTCAATGTTCGTTGAAGTTTTCACATCCTTTATTTTCCGGGTAATATTTCTTTTCAAGCTATACTTTGTATTTATTTTACATCTTATGATTTGTTGGCATCAACTTCCTACGTATCTTCGTTGAACCTCCGTGTCAGCTCGGGAATCGGGACTCCAGGTAACGAACGACACTCATCGGCTTGCTCCCCACTCCAATCTGCAGAGAATGATTCTGTCAGGTTTCCTGTGAGCTTACACAGGTTTCCTATAGACTATGTTCACTCCTTCGCCTCCGCTCCTCCGTCTTTTAATATGTCTAAAGCCCACTTTCCAGTTCCAAACCGGTGGTAGGCAATGCGGGAAGTTTTTATATTTTTTTGGAAAACTGGAAATATCGTACTTGGAAATGATTCAAGAGAAGAAACTTGATTCCCACGGAAACAGTGCAACCTCTAGTACCTGTAGACAGACTTTCGAATGCATCTTTCAAGGAGTTTTTCGATCGGCAAGTGTTGAACGCGCTCTGGGTGCATGTGTCATCAGCTTTATAAATGTCTCCAAGTCCAAGTCTCGATTCAAACTTCAGTTCTCGATCGACTGAACTCACTGCCACAGTGCCACACAATTGATGCGAATCCTTGGTCGTAGCTAGACGTTCGGACAGGTACATTCAACTTCATTTGCTTCTATAGTTTATCAGTGTCGGTAGTTTGCAGTTCGTGTCACTCATCCAATTCTAAACATTCTTTTCAAACTTGTCGATCGATTGAACTTGTCACTACTGATACGAATTCTTGATCCTAGACTTTGGGACAATTACATTCCATTTGGCTTTTAGTTTTTCCAGCGTCGCCGGTTTGCAGTTCGAGACACGCAATTCTAGCTCTTCTTTTTTGTACTCTGGCAGGCTCTGTGCTCCTTTGTTTAATACGCACTCACCCATGGACATGGCACGCCCTCAAACGATTCTCATAATTGGCGGCGGCCTCGGCGGCCTGGCCTTCGCCCAGCTCCTGCGGCACTCCCCCTTTGCCTCCACCTACAATGTCCAGATCTTCGAGCGCGACTCCTCCCCCACGCACCGCGGTCAAGGCTACTTAATCGGCATCAACGAATCCGGCATGTCTCACCTCTCCCCCATCCCCCACATCACATCCGTCTTCGACGACATTCCACCCAAACCTTTCGCAGTCGGCTTGGTCGACGAGAATCTAAATGTCATGTTAAAACTGAAGCACGGTCCTGGTCCGGACGGGATCTTCGGTCTCGTCAACCGCTGGAAGCTCCGTTCTGCATTATCAGAAGGTTTGGCGGTTCAGTGGGGGAAGCGATTCGTCAAGTATGAGGAGTTTGAGACGCACGTGGTGGCGTATTTTGATGACGGGTCGGAAGTGCGCGGGGATTTGCTGGTGGGAGCGGATGGGGTGAAGTCGAAGGTTAGAGAGCAACGGTGCCCTGCGTTGGGGATAAAGCCGTTGCCGATACTGAACACGGCGGGAACTGTCGGTGTGACTGAGCGTGTTAAAGAAGAGATGCCGAGGATGTTGGAGTTAGCGGAGGGAGCTTACTTGAGTCGATCGTTCGCGAAGGACGGGAACTCGGTGTTGTGGATGGAGTTTGAGGCGCCTGGTGGGGAGAGGAGGATTCTTTGGAGTTACTCGTTTCCAGCGGCGACGTCGAACCACGAGTTGGCGAAGGATCCCGTGCAACTGAAAGAGGTGAGAAGGGACACAAGTTGGGGAAAGATAGTAGAACCCTAATTTATCCAGTTTATGGTAGCTAGGGGTTTAGTCAGGGCGAGGGCTGAAGTCTCGTCCATGCTGGACAAACCAGAATGGAGAACTGGGGTTTCCGTAAGGGAATCTCAAGGCCCCAAAACTGGGATCGTGCTCACTGATAATTTTTCTCTCACCAAATTCCTACTCCTCTTGTAGAGTTTAGGAACACTTGATATTTTGAAAGCACCTTCGTTCCCCTAATCGTGCTGTTAATTTGCGAGACCTGTGTTCTGCATTAAGTGGCAATTCTCAAAGTAGACTTGAATTCGAAAGCACTCCTAGAGTGCTACTTTTTGGTGAGAAATTGGGTCTCAGGAGAAAAAAGCGAGTCTCAAAGTTAAAAGTCTGGCAACCTGATAATCCCTGTTGCTGTACTGTGGTGAAATTTCAGGCGATAGATTCGCAAGCCACAATCTTCGGGAAAGAGCTGGCGAATCTCATACAGAGCACCTCAGCTGACGATTACATCCTCGAAGCGACGCACGCTCTCAGAGCCACGGTGGCCATGGACAAAAACCCACTGGGGAAGACGACGCGCGTGACATTACTAGGCGATGCCGCCCACACCATGACGACGCAACGCGGCCTCGGCGCCAACACTGCGTTTGCCGATGCGGCGGATTTGATGCGAGCGTTGACGCAGGTGGAAGCTCCGTGGCAGGCTCTGGCAGAATACGAGGAGAAAATGATCAAGCGTGGTTTCGGAGCGATCAAACAGTCCTTGCAAGGCTCCGAGACGATTCACTTGGTGGGCGTGAAAAGTGTGATTCGGAATGTGATGATCCGAGCGCTTGGTTGGGTGCTCTGGGCGAAGCACCTTGTGCTCGGTTGAAAATTGCACAGCAATAACTCTGTAATATCAAGCAGAGATCTAGCATTGCATTGATCAATCCGTGAATCAACACTTGTTACTGTACACGATTTAAGGTTTATTGCTGGCACACAACAAATGTCTGTACATTGTCTCACTTAGTTCTATTCACGTCAGTCATTTCTCTCTGTGCACTTCGGACAACTTACATGACATTAGGGAGACTGTTAGTAGTACGACTGAAAGTACTGCACAGTACTACTGCTACTCCAAAGCCAATTCATTATCATTGTCCTATCGAATGAGAGGAATCTCCTCTCAGTGATCTTCAATCCATGTCTCTTGAATATGGGTATAATCTACAAGCCCATCTTCGGAGAATAGAGTGCAGAAACGATGACACTTCGAAATTTTTTGCTGCTCAATAAACGGGAAGGTCCCTGCACATGCACTGGGATGGTCATAACAGTGCTGACGGAAGCTCAATCCTTGCCCTTGGCGCTGTTTGGAACAAGTTTCAGCGCTGTGAGAGCGTCCAGGAGTTGCGACCATCGCTTCTCCGGAGAGCCTGTCAGCCCTATCGACATCCGAACGAGACCTGCAGAAATGCCAGCCGAGTCTTGCTCCTCCTTGCTGAGCTCACTGCTGGTGCTGGACCCCGAGCACGACATGAGCGTGTCGTGATATCCAAGGCTGACGGCCATCAATCCGAACTTAGACACGTTTTGCAAGTGCCGCATAAGGTCGTTCGCTCTTTCCGTGGTTTTTAAATCCAGGCAAAGCATTCCCCCAAACCCGTAACCTTCGTTCAGAAGCTCCTCCATGAGATCATGTTGAGGATGCTCCTCCAAGCCTGGGTAAATCACGTCCATGCCCAGTCGTTTCAGTTTCCTGGAATAAAACATTGCCCGGTTACAATGCTCCTTCATGCGCAACTCCAAATGGGGAAGTCGCATGGCAAGATTGAATGCCACTTGAGGATTCATTGTTGGCCCAAGAAGCATGATCGCGCCTTGATGTAAGCCCATCATCGAGGAGATGAGGTCGGCCGGGCCGCAGACTGCCCCTGCTATGATGTCGCTGGAGCCACTGATGAATTTCGTCATGCTGTGAACAACCACGTCGGCGCCATGACGAACCGGAGATATGATGATCGGCGAGAATGTGTTGTCTACTACGACCTTCACGCCGTTCTCATGAGCTATGGCTGCAGGAACAAGTAATGAACATATCAAATGAAAAGGAAGATGATACTAAAATATTCAAGTTTGGGATCTGATCTGGTCTCCTACAATGACCCCAATTACTTAAAGCAGACTCATCTACTCATAAACTTGGCTACACTTAATAGTAGCAATTTGTGTAAGCTAAATGACAAAGGATATCGACCCCCGAACGGAAATGGGGTTGTTTATAATGCTCTACAACCTCCCTATCTGAAATTGAATTAGAAGTTCATACAGTGAAAACAATTTGTTCTCAAAAGGTTTAGCTTTTGTATCCAAAGACCTCTCCACAACTCTACACATCTCCAAAATATCACTCCTCCGTATGTTCAAATGCTTAAAGAGTTGAAAACGGTTTCCTCTAACTTAATCCAAAACTCTTGAAATGCAAAAGATATCAAACGAAGATAAGGAAACAACTTCCGGAATGAAAATTTTCAAATTGAGCCCAAAAACTACATACCTGCCAGGATTGGGATGTTCGCCACATTCAACTGCGGATTCGACACAGATTCGAAATACAACACCTTGGTAGAAGGCTTGATAGCGTCTCTAACAGAACGAAAATCTCCAACATCAACGAAAGAGGTGGTAATGTTGGACGTTCGTGGAAGAAAATGGGCCAAGAAAGCATACGTGCCGCCATATAAGCAATTTGAGGCCACAATGTGATCACCGGAGCTGCAGAGTTGCATTAGCACGCAGGATATTGCTGACATTCCACTGGCGGTGCAGTAGGCGGCTTGCGTTCCTTCCATTGCTGCCATTTGCCTTGACAAGTTCAGCACTGTCGGGTTGTAATGCCTACATGAAATTCCATTTTAAGAGTTAGCAAGCACTCAATCATTCTAAGCTGAAATTACATGGAAAAAAATGGTGTATGTATTTAAGTAGAAATTTAACTCACATGGTGAAGCAGCACTTCGCTTTAAAACTGTAACATCAAAACCAGAAAAAACAACTTACATGCTTGGCCACTCTTATGCTTTCACAATCCTTAAAATGTCTATAAATTGTTGCAAATGCAAGGATACACACAGTGTACAGATTCAGAGACGGAAGCATGCACACCTGCTATAGATGTAGAAATCTCTGTCTGGACCAAGCTTCCCTTCAAACAACTTGCTCATGGTCTCCGGTTCCATCACTGTGAAAGTGGTGGAAGCTTCAATAGACATGTTGACGCCACCATGTTCACCAAACTCGCGACGCATAGTCGCCAAACCTTGAACGGGATCCATCCATTTCCTCAGCACCTCGCTGTTTATCTTTACGTCCTCGTCCGCCTCCTCCCGCATGCGTTTCTGCCCAATGATCCCGTTCACTCCCGACTTCGCATTTATGCTGTCCATGACTACGGAGGTCCTAGCGCGACAATGAATTGAAGAAGACAAGCCAGCAATAGATAGAAACTAAAGACTATGCGAGCATAATCACGAACTTCTGCTCGATATGGCCGCTATGGTCATCCCTGTACAACAACAGCACATGTGTATGGTTCAGTCTCAAAGAGGAAAAGAAAGAGAGTTTAGGACGGAGCTGACAATAAACTTCAGGGGAAATTTGCGCAGGCACAAACACAGCAAAAGCTGTATGAAAAGACAGGGAGAAAATCTGAGATTGCGTGTTTGTCAACAATGTAGCCCTTTCAGCAGAAAATTAAGCAGGAGAAACGTGCAAGGTTCCCAACAATCCTACCCACCAACCCCTTTCAAATCGAAAGCTCCAGATACTACAGCACCCACATCACACATCAGATCTGTCACTTTCCTATGGCGGCTATGGTACCCCGCGTGGCTGGCGTACCGATTCCAAAGGTGGGTTCGTGCAATCAATCAAACACAGAAAGCAGCAGAATCCTGTCAAAAGATAGATTGTTTTTAATTTGTGCCACACTTTTCTGTTGATCGTAAACTGGAGCTAAAAGTGACAGGCAACGCACAGGAAGATTACAAAACGACCACAACAAGAGCACAACACGATCACAAAAAGATGGCAAGAGAAGGAGACCTCCCATATTTCAACGAAACATTGGTGGTGAAACCAAAATCGCATCAAGAATTAATGGCAGAAATAAATTACTGTCAGTAGTCTGGGAACGACCATTAACGACCAACGGAAAAGGATAGCCAGGAAAGACATGTGTACCAACCCTCCGGCAATTCCAAGAAACGGGTCCATGACACAAATGCCTACATCTCTATCCTCAATCTCACCATCACACCCTTCACGCATCCCTGATAGACCCCAACACGCTCCGAAATCACTTCTACACTTTCTAAACTCATGTCTCACAACTTATCCCCAATGCCAGGCCTAAAGAAATTACACCCGAAATAGTGACGCGACCTTCCCGAGGACCTCAACACCCTCACAAGCCTGCAACCCCGCTAGCTCAACAAAATTAAACAATCCACTCGATCCACTCGCGCCGCTCCCACCAATATCCAACATGCAAACCATCAAACTCAACACCAAGAAACAATTCTTCTCAAAGAAAAAAACACAAGAAATTTCACACGACTGAAACGGCCCTCCCTCAACCACCACCACCACCACCACCTCCTTTCACTCCAATTCCACCACCACCTTTGGCAACAACCAAGACACCACCTCCAAGCGAATAATAAATCAATCACCCGCTCCGATCCAGTTCCAGACACCCCCAAAAAAAACAATCAATGAGCACGACTCTCAGAGCGAGTTCCACCTTGAATTGCACCGCGATCATTTGCATCCCCCCCTTCCCTTCCAGAAGAAAACAGAGCGCGTGAGGATCGGAGCCAAACGCAAACGGAGCTCAACAAACGGTGGTTACGATCGATGAAGGCGATGATGTGCATGCAATAGCAAGTCTGGAGCAATTACCGAGCCGCAGCAAAATGAAGAATTGAAGCTACAAAAAGAATGTCTCCGCCAGCCGCCTTCTACAGCAAAACGCTGTACTATCAATATCACCTGAAAAGGGACAACCCGCCTGCCCTCCAAATATTAAAAATAAAAGCCAACCCTGGACCCCTCATAAAACACTTTTTCTTTTTAACACCCTCCAAATATATCCAAATATATGTTATACGCTGACATGGATATGCATATGGGTACGGCGGAAAAATACAGTACAAAGATATTGACACTCGAGTATTAATATGACGTATGGGTATGTGGTATGTATATATGGACATATAGATATGGCATGCAGTCATGTATTTGTTATCACACGTGCCTTTAGAATATATATACATATATGATATGGGGATAACGGTAAATGTATATAGAATTCTTATTTTTGATGGAGGTAATAAAAATTAAATAAAAATATTTTGACTATCCACTAAACAAGAAATGTCCCATAGAGCCTCTAATGAGACCATTAGGAAAAGTCTAACCCTTACAAAGGGTTGCTAACTATTCATTTTTGGCACCCCGTGGTGCAAATATAGGAAAAGTAAAAAGAAATATTTTTTTATTAATAAAATAGTAAAATAATAAAAAATAGTAAAAACAATAGTCAATTTGACATGGCACAGACGGGAGGGGGGAACTGTCATTTTTTCTCTTATTCTTCCATTGCCATCCAAAACTCGTCTTTGAGGCCTAAAATATTCCCAATGCTTTTTCACATTTTTCTTGGTGGGTCTAATGAAAAATGAATATGATAGAATTTTTATTCTTATTTCTGGGGGAGAATAAATAAAACTATTTTGATTAATCACTCAAAAGAGCACTCAATAGAGCCTCTAATAAGACTTATGTTACATTTTTTTGGTGGATTTGACTAATAAAAAATAAATATAGAATTTTTATTTTATTTTTTCATTGTAGGGATAATGAAAAGCAAATAAAATTGTTTTGACTATTCACTCAAAAGTCAAAAGAGACACCCTATAGAGCCTCTTATTGTATGTGTAGGTCAATTTTAGAAATAAGTAGGGACAATTTGGATTGTGTCTAAAATTTTAAAAATTGCACAACTATTTTTGAAAATCTGAAAAAATTTCATTGTTGCTAATAATAAATATCCAAAAATTATTCTTGAATTTTTTTAGGAAAAACAACACATTTACGCACAAATAGAAAAAATCAATCAAAAATGAGGAGTGTCTAAAAATTAGAAAAAGCAAAATTAGAAATATTAAAAAATTAAAAAAAAGTTGCTGAACTGTTGAATTCTAAAAACTAAATTATTTTGGCAACAAGGTGCTAAGACTAACCTATGTCTACAGTACTAATAAGCCTTCTTTTAGGTTTTTCTTGGTGGAACTAATGAAATATGAATATAGAATTCTTAATCTATTTATTTTTATGGAATAATGAAAAGTACTTCTTCCATCCAAACATGATCTTTCAATGGGTCTTAATTTTGTTATCTTGAAATGATCTTCATGTTGCACTTTGTAACATTGCAAATCAATCAAATTTGACTTTTGATTGTTGTTTGGAAAATAACAAAACAACTTTGAGTAGTAGTTCTCCTTCCATCTATGCAATCATCAATTGAATGACCAATGAAATGATTGAAGGAGGCAATCAACACTATTTGTTCTTTATCTTTTGCATCTCTTTAAGCGTTGCCCAATTGAAGGGGATGAAGCTCTAGAGGCGGAACAAAGATTTATATATGGTCTTGGGCTATATTAACTACATACAAAATGACAACCTTACGCTCAGCAATTGAGTGCCCACTAGTGCTTCTTGAAAATGTCCCCCAAATTCCACTTTTTTGTATTCCAAAATTTCACTTTGAAAGGCTACAAAACACAAAATTTCTAGGACAATAGGGTGCATCAAAACTCTACTTACAAACAAACAAGTTCTTAAAATGTTATTTTCAACCTTGATTTGGAACATTTTGTCCAGTAGAAAGATCATTTTAGGATGGAGTAAATAAAAATATTTTGAAATCCATTCAAAAGTGACAACCGCCATAGAGACTCTAAGGTTGGTAATTCCAAACCATCACTTTTTGCTATTTTCCTTACTACTATTACAAGTCAAATTTTCATTGATTTTCTTGTTGGCAAGTGAAATGATGCACTAGAAATCACACCAAAGAACATGACATTTTGGATCTTGCATTTGCAAGAAGTTATGAAGGATTCAAAAAAAAAATTTAGATGTTCTTAAATCATTTTTTCAACACAAAGTAAACTTGCCAATCATTGAAAACAAAATTCAAATCTCCCTGCACATAAATAGAGTTACTTGCATATTTTTAAATGGGCATGATTATTAAATGTCATGTTGAAATTTACCTTTGGAAAACATAATAATGCATAACAATTTCATCCATACTACAAATTTTATCGCAGTTTAAAAGCAAAGAAGCTAAAATCTAGTAAAAAAATTCTTGCAACCCTTCACTACACAATGTGCAATATGCGGTCATTGGACGGTGATAAAAAATTTGTTCCCACCACAATCAAATTGGTAGTGGAATTGTGTGGTTATTGTTCAATAATAATAGAATGAATGTTGTCCAATTTTTGGATATGTGCAGTAAATGGCAAGTTTACTCTACATACATATTGATTTTGGAGATGTACACACGATGCTTTAACCCTTAAATGTTGAGGAAGACATTTGACATTCAATGGAAGATAAAGAATCCTTCTAGTAGGATGGAAGTACAACTATTCATCCTTAAAATTTTGTTGTGAAAAGGGGAGGTCTTCTACAATAGTTTGACTTCATATGAATACTTTTGCAATTTTTTAAGAGTGATGTACATGGTAACCAAAGGGATGATTTCCATAGGCACCAATTTGTCTTTAAAAAAAATGATTTTAAAGAAGTTTTTTCAACTGCCTAGATTGCCCGCCAACCAATGAAAATGACATATCATGCAATAACTTTTTATCTCTGTACTTAAGAGTTATGAAAGTTGTTGTGCCTTAAAGCTACTCCTTAGGCACATCTTGTGTGAAAATTTCAAAGAAAAAAACTAAAAATTCCATTCGTAGTGGGCTGCCCAAAATCACAATGTTGTCAAAAAACGGTGTTTGATCCTTTAGGGATTAAGGGTTAAGACAGTGTGCAAATATGGGTCTTATTGTTAATAGTACTAAATATAGGACAATGCCGCAGAGGAGGACATTGCCTAGTGTAAACTACTGCAAGAAATCAACGAAATTGGATGAAAAGTTGGGATGAAAATTTGTTGTTGGATGTAAAATCCGTAATACCCAATTACAAGGACAAACCCACAAAATCAGACATTACGGTACAGACGTAAAATTCAGTAGCAGAAGCCAAGTCAGCCTTCCCTCTGATAGCATGGTGCCGAATATTCGGCATCATTTCATCTGCTGGATGATATGGTGCCGAATATTCGGCACCATTAGTAGCTAATGAACATGCGTCGAAATTTGTCAGAGTGGCAGGGTGGCTACTGCAAACTTGGGGTAAAAAAAATACTAATTTTAATTCTAACAGTGCATAAAATCTACAGACTCGGAGTACTATAAATTCAATTATTGTCAATTCAAATAGTACATGAAATATGAGTTTTATACAAAATAGCTGAGACTCGGAGTACTATAAATTCAAGTATTGTCAATTCAAATAGTACATGAAATATGAGTTTTATACAAAATAGCTGTCAAATCATTGAGCCAATGAATTTCAACATTCAAAATTCCTTGCAATGCTTCTTAAGATAAATGTGTTTTGTAACTTAGAATGTAAAGACAACTATTTATATACCTATGGGGTGGTAGGAGGTAAAATAAACAATGTGGGATATGTAAATTAGAATTTGTATTTTCTCAACCGCTCATAGTGTAATCAAATTAAAGCAACAATTGTGATTGAAGTAGATTTTCAGACCTCATTTAGGTATAGTATAAAAACTTTAAAAAAAAACTGAAAAAAGTTGTGAAATGAAGTTAAGATTTATCTCCAAAAATTCTTTTGGGATTTTGATCCTCCAATCAAAAATTATGGATAAATTTTAGATAGGGGTTGAAAGGGAATTTGTTTTTGACATTTTCAAACATCCTCTCTGAAATTTGTCCAAAACTTTTGATTGGAGAATCATAATCTCAAATGGATTTTTGGAGATGAAATTTATCTTAATTTACCAACTTTTCATAGTTCAACTTTTTTTGAATTTTTTTATTATACTATTCCTAAATGAGGTCTGAAATTATACTTCAATCACAATTCCTACTTTTGATTTTAACTATGAGTGGTTGAGAAACTACAAATTCTAAATTAATATATCCCACACGGATTGTTCTAACTCCTACCACCACATAGAAGCTTCTCCACATAAGGAGCTTATCTTGACATTCAACAAATGAAAAGTAAATTATTGTAATGGTCACATAAAAGACTGCTTTGGTATGCTAATCATGATTCTAGCTTAGATTTTAGGCAAACCAATTTTTTTTGTAAATCATATTTTATTATTTGTATATTCAATCTCGAAATTATAGAAAGGAAATGGAGTGTGCCATGAATCTAATGCCACACTCCCTGTACTGCAACTTAGATTAATGAGGCGTGGATGAACATCGTGGATGAGGCCTCTAGGGAGGGAAAGGCAGCCTCCCTGAAGGCTACTGAATGTTATGGAACCTATCCGTGAAATGAACGGCTATTTTCTTGCAAGTGGTTTACGTATAGGGCAATGCCCGAGGAGGAGGGCATTTCGGGAAATAAAGGGCCGATGAAGAGGGCGGAGCCCGACGAGGAAACCCTTTATTTCCCGAAATGCCCGAGGATGAGAGGCCATTGTCCGACGTAAATCACGAGCAGAACTGGATGAATATCGGGGATGAGAAATCAAATTCGGATGAGGAATCCGTAATGCTCGATTATGCAGGAAATCCCGCGCAATCGGGCATTACGCTACACAAGCCTCCCAGGAAATGAACGGGCGATTTCCTGGGAGTGGTTTACGTATAGGGCAATGCCCAAAGAGGAGGGAATTTCGCCAAAAAAGGACAGACGAGGAGGGCGGAGCCCGACGAGGAGGCCCTTCTATTTGGCGAAATTCCCGACGATGAGGGGCATCGTCCGGCGTAAACGACCGGTGGGCAACGAATTTTCGTTGGATGAGATCGCGAATTGGATGAAAAATCCGTAATCCCCGATTACGCGGTTTTGCCCGCGTAATCGGGCATTACGGCTCAAAATTTGTCCGCCTTTTGAACGGGACGAATCCCAGCGGTGGTTTACGACCTCTGTAATAAGTTTCTATTATTATTTTCTTGGTGCGTCAGTCTGAGTGTACGGGGACTCTCTGGATTCGAGTCACGGGAGTGCCCGGCCATGTCGCCATGACGGTGGTTCTCGACTACTCGGGGAGCAGCTGATTAGTAAGTAGTAAGCTTAACTACAGTAGTGAGTTCGTGCCAGCGTGTCTTGCTGACTTGGCGTCGCTGGGGTTCCACATCGATCTGAGGTGGACGTCTCGCTGGGGAGCATGTGGCTTGACTGGGATCGATCTGACTGGGCGACGAATGCAAAGTGCCACGTGGGATAAGAGGGGGAGTCGGCCTGTCATAGTGTCATGGTACTGTAATCATAAAGGGGAGCCTTTTCCACGTTCCCTAACATGCATTGATGGTCTTGTACTGTACATGACTGAGGTTGACTTGCCTTATGACAGGCAGAATGACTGTCTCGCCCTGTTGGCTTTCATTTGTTGAAAAAGTTTTCATGTGAATTGTCCATCTGTTTTAGAAAAAATTAAATTAAAGAGCATTTTTCCCATGTAAAGAAGACAAATGGGGAGAGGTACTGAATTTTATTGGCACAGACCATGGTAGAAGTACCTATTTTCAATAGCTCCTGTAATAGCTTCAAAGGAGTTGACAACACTTGGATGTACTTTTCATTGAAAAAGATTCTCTGTTTGTATCTTCTTGTTCACTCAACTCTCTTCCATCATTGATTAGGGAGAAGTGCCAAAGCTAACTATAATAGGTGAGTCTACCAGACCAGAATGGGTCCGAATGAAAAATCCACATTCATATTGAATTATTTTTTAATTTTTTAATTTTTGCACTCTTCTTCATTCTTGTGCATTTTTTGCACATATTGAGTTCGATTTCTTAAAGAACTTTCCATATCCTACAAGCTGAAATGCTTAATCCCTAAAGGTTAGAGACTATGTTTTCACAAAAAAAAAAGCTCCCAAATTGCCATTTTTAGTACAAGTACCAAACTTTTGACAAAAAAATGTTTTTGGACACATGTAACCATAGGACCTTGTAGTACATTGGTTTGACAAGATGTGGAAATAAATTCAGAAATTTCCACAATGTGGATTGCAAGTTGAATTGACAAAAATCCTTCCCTTGTTCCTACGAAAAATCGGGCAGCTGCACTTCACAAGGTCACATTCATATAAAAAAATGTCCAAAATGGTGGTTACTCTTTGGATTCATTCTTCAAGGCAAGTTGGCTACGTGCTTGAATTTTTTAGATCATTTGGAATTGTACAACATATAGGAAGAAATTAGTAAGTAAAAAGAAGTAACATATGATTCAAAATATTAAATTGTTAACCATTTGTTTATGGAATTGAAAAATGCCAATCCCAATGGTTGTAATGTTGTAATAAACAATGTACACCTTGGTTTTTTATTTTTTTCAAAAATATTGAAAATTGAGTTAAATAAAGGACTTCAAAGTTTATTTTAGAGTAGAGATTTCATAACTACCTGCAAACTATCTACAACTTAAACTCCTCATAACTTTCATCTCATTGATAAAAATAAAATAATTAAAAGCTTTCCATGTATATAGAAATCTAAAGAATCAATTTTTAATTTTAATTTTTAAAATAAGTGATTTTAAAATAAGCTTTTTGTTGCTTGTGGAGCAATGAAAACTACATATCATACAATAACTTTTTGACCATGTAGTCAAAGTGTATGAAAATTGTTGGGCCTTAAAGCTAACCCTTAGGCACTTGTTGTGTAAAAATTTCAAAGAAAAAAAAATTCCATTTGTAGTGAACTGCCCAAAATTGCTATGTTGCCAAAAAATGTACTTTGGTCCTTTAGGGGTTAAATTATCATAAATGGATACCTCTACCGGCTTATGACATCAATTCTAGTCTCTAAATCCAAGTTTTGAAATCCTACCTATAACTGCATTTACACTCCACAATGTAGTGAGGGTTTGGTTAGAATAGGGATGTGGGGTTGAATTGATCAATAAATTAATATTGTTGTTTATACATAAGAGAGCCATCTAATTACACCATTCTTGTTTTTTTGACAAAGTGTGAACTAGTTATGAATTTTTAAAATGTAATGCCTAATTGGCCATTTGGCCTTAAAGAGGCTCTAAATTGTCCCCAAATCACCTCCAAAGTGTATCCATAATGATCATCTTACTCACCTAAAGTAGTCACAATATTTTTTGACATGACCACAACAAGAGAAAGTTTCAAAAAATCACGTCTTGTGATGAATTTATACTTCTTGAGCTTAGTTGTAAATCTATATTGCTATGCTTACCAATTCTCTTTCTCTTTTATTTTCTTCAAATTATGTTGTTATTTAGTACTATTGTAATATACTTCTATTGTAAACATTAAAGATTTTAAAGTATATACTCTATATGATATGAATTTTCTCATTTTTCCCTTCACAAAACTCAAAATGATTTAAAATCTTTACAATTAAGGGATTAAATTTTTATGACTTCCAGAATGCAAGTGATTTCATCTATAAAAAATAAAATAAAATAAAATATTTTTCATTAAATTATAGTGACCAATTGAGACCTAAGAAGTAAAATTTATTGGAGCTTCTCATTTTGTCTGATTTGGTTCAATATGGATTGTTCAATTATATGTTTCAAGCACGTTGGATTTTGGGCACACACAACTTAAAAATCATCCGTAGAGCATGTCCACCCTTATTTGCCAAACTTGGTGTGCTCAAATTTTCCATCTAATTTTGAAATGCCCTCAATTTCTTTGTCCTTCATCCTTGCTCACCAAGTACAAACTATAAATAGTTGAGTGACTTGTCCACTCATCAAGTAAAATAAAGGATAAAGCAACTAAACTTAAGAATGAATAGTGATTTCGAGGGCCATTTTTTGATATGCTAGGAAGTAGTTGCAAGAAACACTTGTCCTATTCTTTGTACCCTTGCCCTTGGATGGCTACTTTTTGGCTCATAACTTTTGCATACTTTATTCGGTTGGCGTGAAATTCGGAGTGAAGGTAGTTACAAAATTTTCGAACATTTTATAATTTTTTGAATATTTTTAAAATTAGTTTACTATTTTAAAGCTGCCCCCGATTGGGTGTCTACCTTGGGCATTTCGGTGTGTGTGTGGTTTAGTCCTATTTTCGACCCAAAAATGCAAATTGGAAGCCACAAATTGGACATGAGGGAGGTTTAAAGTCCTTACAAGGATTGTCAAGGAGATTTTGTGAAAAAAAGAATACTAGAGTTGCTCATAGGGGCTCAATGTGACCATCCTTTGCACAAAAGTTCTAGAGAGGGAAAAAAATTTCCTAAGGAAATTTTTGGTGCAATGAGAGGCTTTCATTGTCAATAAAAATGGCTTTTGGGAGGAGAGTTTAAAAAAAAAATCATTTTTTAAAAATGAAAAGGAACACAGACCTTTTTTCTATTATTTTCTGGCATTTTCGGACGATAGTCCCTTCGGTAATACCCCGCAACAATACACAGTACTACTAAGTATTTGTAAGTGCTTCGCAGCGGGACCTCATTCTTGTACGCCGCCCCACTTTAATGTGCTTACTGTTGTACCCGCCACCTGTCGAAATCACAACCCGATTGAAATTTGAAACTAATGATAGAGATTGACGCTACAACGCGTCAGTGCAGTACTTGTAATATCAATAGTATTGCCAGTCTTCTGCCTTGAAAATGTGTTTTTGGCCAAGAACCATGAAGTGTTTCTTGCAACTACCTTAGGCTTTAGTTATTACGAATGATTATTGTGAAGGGCTTATAGGGTGAAGTCTGTAGTACCCCAACCAACCTAATGCGAAGGTCCAGCCAGGGGTGAATGTAATAAAAAGGACCCCCTATTACTTGTGTTTGATAAATTTATTTTCTACATGTCTCCTAGCTAATTTGGGACCTTTGATTGCAAATATGAACTCAAATTTTGAAAATTTTATCATGCATGATAAATAAATAGTTATCTCATTTTTTCAAGGGATAAAATCCAATGGCAAAACAGTGGTTGCATTAGGCTTGTTGGGGTAAGGTAACTACACCTAAAAACACAAGCTACCTAAGAGTGCAAGCTACCTAAAATTGCACACTACAAATTCTTGCCTAAAAAATACTCCCACTGTTCATGAGAGTCTATGATTGCTTTTAAGAACACCTAGTTTTAGCACTTTCAAAATTTGTAGTTTATTCATAGAGTGTCTAAAAAATGCATTCTAAGAAAATCTAAAATCTCCTTTTTACTACAAAAAGGACCCTACAAAAACATTTCAATAGAAATAATAGAAATCATGTTGAATTGCTTATTTGTGCAATTTTAGGTATAGCTACCTTAGTATAGACACAACCAACTCGTAGTACTTTTCATCCACAATTTGAAGAGTGTGTGGATCCCTACTAGCTAGCACATAAGGGTGGCCATGCTCTTAGGGTGGCCTATGGCCTATGCTCTTAGCAAGCGGAAGTGAAGAGTTTCAAGCCTAATTATTTTGTGGAATAAACTAACGTAAGTTCCATTGAATCCAATCCCAAGAAAGATTCTCCTTCCACCTCCCGTTCTTTGTGAGCTGTCATTCCCATACACAGTAAGTACCAGTGTTTCAAACCTTTACGGAACTGAAGAGTGAGATCTAGCTAATTAACGAACCCCAACTGAACCGCCAATTGAAAGATCTCGCTTGTCTGCCTATCTTGACAAATTCAGCGGCCACAAATTGCCGTCTGGTCACACTCAACTGCAAGGTAGCTAAGCTTATGGATCGATGTGCACCGCTTGGTGTGTTTTCGGTTACTCTCAAATTATTAGGCGTGAATTATCCAAATGAATCCGGTCCAAACGGGGATCTAAATTCATCCTTTTACTTACGAACTCAATCATACAAAAAGCGGGGGAGAAAAAACCTAGCCTATGGTCTTACTAGGCCTCCAGACAGCCAGACAGTACGCCTCTACTACTTTACATAACTTGCAGTGTGCTTTCTTCATCAAAGTGCACCTTCAGGTGAAGAAGCCGGCGATCATGCAATCCCATCGAAAAGCGGAGATCAGCTTCATTTCCTGGAAGTGCCGGCACGAGAACTGTGTCTGATCGATCTTTTCCGGGTGGGAAGGAACTTCTGATTTCAGGCGGAAATCCCGAAGTGGGATTAGCATTCCATTCACATGTGATTTGATTGATAGATTGCTTCTATCTGATCGATCATGTGTTTTTGTTGTCTTCTGAAGTTGTTTCAACAAAACAACAAAACAAACAAAACGTTGTACATGGATTTCAATGAAACTTGTGTGCCCTGTGTCGTTGCCTCAGCCAAAACAAAAGTAAACATAATTTTCTAATTTCTAATTTTAAAATCCAATTTAAAAAAAAAATTCAATATCTTTTCTGCCATGAATTCAAGTGTCATGAAACAAAGCCTGTGCATCCCTCCTCGTCAAGGGCTTTCCGACAATACCAAGAATGCAACCATGGAATGTGCGGTCCAGAGTGGTTGCAGAAAAGACCGATCGTTTTTGGTAGCGTTTTGCCAAAACTGCAGTTTCTATGCTCAATGTTATGAGTAAGGTAGTATGCTTTTAAAGTGCCACTGACCTTAAACTGCAGTTTCTATGCTCAATGTTATGAGTAAGGTAGTATGCTTTTAAAGTGCCACTGACCTTAAACTGCCATCTATACCCTGTGTACATCTCCAGAATCAATTCTGTACCTATGTGGAAGAAACACTTTCAGAACCAAACTTTGTTCCTTAATAACTTTTGCATACAATATCCAAATGTCCCATTCTTTGGTGCGCTGGAACCTCCTTTCACTTGCCAACAAGAGCATATGAAAATTTGACCAATTTAATAATTGTAACTAGGCTCAGTAGCAAAAAGTGGCGGTTTGGGGGGTACCCACCTTACTATGAAATAGAATAATCTTAGTCTTTAATATGAATAATTGACCACTAGTAATACCGTTGCGAGTACTATAAATACTTGTAAGTATTGGAAGTATACTTCTCCCTCTATTCCACTAAAACCTGCAAAAACCTTCTCCATGAAGGATTAATTATATTTTTAGTCTTTGTCCTAGTGGTACATACATTCAAGAATTAGCAACCCATCCCTTAGATCTATGCAAAATCTCTAGCTTAGGCGCCATCATTTAGGCACCCAAAATCTATGCAAAAAATATCATATTCAAGCATTGATCAAAAATGTTGCTAGCTCATGATTCCTGATAATTTAAAGGTTGGTAGCAACAATGAGATTGTAGAATTATATGCTCCTAATCTAAATACCGCAACAAAGAAATTTGACCCTTTTCATAAACAAATGTGTACAGTGCACATGTAGTCACCAAATCCATCGTCAACACAACTATTTAAAGAAGCAACAAATACAAGGTGCTTCATATGAGCAAAGCAAAGCTTGTTAGGAGAGGAATGCTCCTTGATTGCTTGCGTTCCTCCCACAAGGTCATTCTATACGGCCAACGCATATTCAACAGTCTAAATTAGTAAATGGAGCTTTTAGTGGAATACATAAATTGTGACTCATTTGGAGGTTTTTAGTGAGATAGAGGGAGTATTTGAAAATAAAGACAGTTTGTCACCAAAAAAAAAGATACAACTAGATATAAATTGATAATAATTACAAAAGCATGAACAACAACAAAAAAAAATTGTCCATTTGTAAAGACTTGATAGTAGCCACATTTCACTAAAAAATGGAAGTCAAAATCATCTTCAATGTTCAAAAGTGCGTCTGCAAAGGAGTCCTGTTTGTACAAATATGGAAACCATAAAATAATATATTTTTAATTTTCTTTGGGAGGCACATGTCTCTCTACTGTAAAAATAGACCACAAAAACTTCAGCTCTAGATCATTAATTTTGTAAACACCCTAGTACTAAAAATTCTAAGCTGCAAAGTGTGATAAATTAGAAAAATTGAATTTCAAACATGATTTAAAAGAAATCTAAATATCAGGAATATGGTTATAGTCAAGTTAACCATCTCCAATAAAAAAAATATAAGTTCATTGGATTCTAGTGTCAAAAGTTCTAGCAGAAAACAACTTTGTCACTTTGAATGTGATGCAAAATATGACTAGTCTTTCTTGCAATTATCCTCTTAGGAGATCTCAACATAACAAACAAAACAAACAACAATCTAACTTAATGGATGGATTCTTGAACATTGGAAGGACACTATCTATTACAGAAAATCTCAGGCCTCCGGAGGGTCGCTCCAGAGTAGTTGAAAGGACTGTTTTTTCCTTATAGTCGCTCACCTTGCACTGTGGCGTCAGATGACTGTTAGTGGTTCAAAATTCAAGTAAAAGATATTAAATAATTAGGATTCAAATATTGTTATGCACATTAACTCTAATTATTGCAAGCTTTGTACTCTAAACAAATTTTAGAGAAAAAAACAAGTGTTGAAATCAATCCAACAACATCTACCATCAATAGCATTCTAATGGCAATATTAGGCACAATTCATTGACAGATGGTCTAAGTGAAGGATGAAGTGGTTGATTTTATAGAGAAATCAATTGTCTAAGGTGAATCTTTAAAGGGTATGGGATATTTTGAAGAGAGATCACTCATTGTAAAATGCAAAAATTGTGTTCAAAGTCAAATTTCAAATCCCATTTAGGCATAATAGATTAGTTTTTTTCAAAAATCTTTGAACTCGATAAAGTTGAAGAGTCAGTCTAGTTTTCATCTCCAAAAATCTGTTTGAGGTTTAGAGATTCCAACAAAAATTTAAGACAAAAATCTAAAAGGAGTTAGATGGAAAATTTTCTTTGACATTTAAACATCCTCTTTGAATTTTGTCCATAACTTCTTATTAGAGTTTCTAAACCTCAAAATTCTTTTTCGGAGATGAAAACTATAGTGATTCTACAACTTTTTTTAGTTCAAAGATTTTTGAAAAAAATTATTCTACTATGCCTAAATGGGGTTTAAAATTTGACTTTGAATACAACTTCTAATTTTCACTTAACTATGAGCAGTTGTGCTCCTATTAATCCTAATTTACATATCCTACATGGATTGTTTTACCTACTACTACCCTACTTGTATAAATATCTTCCCTTCTCAACTTTATACACACTATATTAAGTGATTTACAAAGATATTTCATAATCCTCAGTGTTTTTAGTTTTCTTCTCAATTAGCTTCAAAATCCACTTCATTTTGGTTAATTTGATTAATTTGTTAGTTGATCACCTTGTATGCTTATGTGGGTGAATATTAAACATACCTCTGCTACAGTCTTATTAACATCCTTTGTGAAATTTTGACGTCCTTTGCAAAATTCATACAATCTAACTATGCGCTATGGCTATATGCCGACTCTTAAGTAATATACCGATTTGGTCACTCTGGAGCGGCCCTCCTAAGGCTTGTGATTTTCTCTAATGCTTGGTGATAGGTACTCACTCAAATATGTGATTTAATTTTTGGACCAATAGGTGTATTTTATATTTATTTGTATCTGCAATGTTGTTTTAGGATTAACCCTTTAATATTGCTTCCATGAATATGGATGTTCATCCTTGAAATTTTGTGCAAAAAAGGAAAAGCTTGCACAATAGTTTGACCTCCAAAAGAAGTACTTACCCTTAAAAATTGTAAAAATGATATAATTCCTATTATTAAATTGTCAAAAGTTGTTTGGAATAATATTTAAATTTTATTTGGAATAATTTTGAAAATTGAAAGAAGATTCTAGATTATCTTATCTTGTATTTTTTTGTATATTGTATGAAAGAACTATAAATCTTCAAAGAATTGAATTCAAGTGTACCCAATGCTTATTGTAAGTTTTCATGTTCAAAGCATTTATGTTTGGGGCAACAATCTAAAAAGGATAGTTCAATTAACATGGGCAAAATTATTTAATTAGAGCTCCATCGCATGACCACACAAATACCAGGCCATGGTATATTTTTCCACATCCAAACTAAATTCTACAATCTATCTAAAATATAATTATTTTCTCCATTCAAATTATATTTTCCACAATATGATCAATCACATTGGTCATTTCAAATTCACATTCATCTATAAAGGACTAATTGTTTAGCATCTAAAATAGAAATAAACTTAGAACACCTTCTAATGTAGAACATTTAAATTATAGTTCCGTAGAGGTTATTTTGTAGCCACATCACTTTGTATATCATGAATAAATAAATGAAAATGTATATATAATGATAATGACAAGTACACCTAATTTGACAACATTCATTACAAAAAGTTTGAGCCCCAAAGAGGGCCATTAGTTTCCCAACAACAAAGATGCTAGCCAAAAAAATGAAAAAAAAAAAAGTTTAATTTTTTTTAATTTAAAAATTCAGCAAATTGTAGTCCCTAGATGGTGCGGGACAATTTCAAGAAATTATTTTTAAAGCATTTAAAAATGGTAAAATATTTTGCAACATACATGTATTACATCAAATTGTGATTATTTTATTATTTTATTATTTTAAAAAATAAAATTTATTTATTTATTTATTATTATTAAAATAATTAGGCCAATACTATGCTTGTTCACAACTTGGGAACCTTTTTTTAACAACCTTTTCAAGACTTGAAATTTTTCCTAATGAAGTTGATGATATAGATAGATAGATGATTTACAGTTATATCAAGGATAAGAGAGCAATATTAAAGAAATCTTCTTACTATATAAGAATCTTCTATTAAAAAAAGGTTTTAAGAACCTATCTAATGTCACCTACGCAAGTAGTTTGACCTCATTGCAATTTCATATTATCACCAATGTGATAGGAATGAATTCATATTAGCCTTTAAAGATCATTTCAATGCTAGCAAGCCATTAGCTAGGAAATTATTTTCTTAAGAAAATGTTGAAAGAAAAAGATTGGTACATAATAACTAGGTGACCAAAAATTGGTTGGACAAGTATAAGAAAATCTTTTTGAACATGCAAATACACTCCATCTTCACCACTTACAAACAATGTATAATTCCAATTTGATTGCCAAAAATTCTCAAAAGTTATCTATTACAAATTTCTATTATCAAATTGTCTAAATTGTTGTTGGGTCTTGTTGGGTCTTTAAGAAGATTATCTTGGCATGCATTTTTTGGACACCATAAACTATAGATTTTCAAAATGCTCAGAATATATGTGTCCAAAATCCATCCTAAGCTCTCATTAGAATAGCCATGGAATAGTCACACCTTCTTCACCAAACACTTGAAAAATGGAAGATAGAACTATGGCAACTTAGGGCTAGCTTCATGTTGGCCCTCCACCACAGAATATTCTTAACTTGCTATATCTTGCACATTCTCAATCTTTACCTTTAGAGGTGAAGATTGGAAGTGCACAATATATAGCAAGCTCAAAATATTCCTTTGTGCTTTGCAGTTTCACCGTAGTACTACCAATTTTAGTTCCTCCTTATGTCAACATTTTCTGCAAGAACTCCAACTTGTGGCTCATTGGCTCCATGAACAAAAGAAACTTACATCCAAGTAAACCTTCTCCGTTATTTCATTCTCCAATTGTCAACACATCTTTCAAGGGTGTCACACCTTCACCCACTACAGCTTCCCATTGGCTCCTCCAAATCCGCACCAACTTTTAATTCTTCATTATCCATGTGCTTGGTGAAGGTGTGACTATCCCTAGTGTAAACTTTAGGCAAGAAATTGTAGCTTTTAGAAATTGGTCACAATTTATGTACAATTGCCTTAGATCAAGTTTTTAAGGGCCAAAGTTCAAATGTAAAATGCTGATTGCTATCTATCCAAACTCAAGTTAAGCCATCATAATATAGGTAGAACCTCTCAATCAATACTCTTTATTCTATAAGCCAATAAACCTCTGCCCAAATTCACGTTAGGCCATCAGAATACATGTAGAACCTCTCTAAGTCAATACTCTATAAGCCAATAAACCTCTATCAGGAAACATTGATTGCCAGTCCCGGCTTGAGCCACATACAAACATCATGACTACAAATGTCCCTCCCTAATGTAATAACCTCTCTAATGTTATCTGTCAGACTGGTCCTAGACCTACTGCTTTAGAGAGGTTCTACCTGTACTCCCATTCAAAATTGCACAATACATATCTGGTATATCCTTCACCATGTCAGCAGTTCACCGCTATCCTAAAGTTTCGTTACCGCTACAGACAAAAGTTAACAGGTAGAAAGGTATGCAGAAAATGGGAAATCTGTAAAGAATTTACAGCAACTAAACGCCCTGCTAGAAATAGAAAGATGATTAAAAAAAAAATGATTTCAGGGTCGCTATGAAAATTTTGAAGAACATGCTCCAACTCAGGCTATTGCATGTCTTCGATTAAACGCTACAATTCCTCACCAAGAATGGACATACCAGAGATGTCGAAGAGTGATAGAGGATCCCTATAGATCTAATTCAGACCTATTCTTTAAACAAACCCACGTTGGTTCTTCTTACTATAAATTAGTGCCACAGATTCCCTACATCCTCACTAAAAGAAAAACACCAGACTCTGCTACAGTCATGCTGAAACTTACAGATGCCTGGTTTTAGTGAAGCAGTGGCAATTTGTCGATGATAGCACCATGATATCCGCTTTCATGTAGGCACCACCTTGTGCGATCATAGAGTCTCAAGGCTCTCTTCAAATCTACCAAAACCAAACAAACGCTTATCATGCTTGCTATGAATGCACGTAATCTACAACTAAAGCAGCTTTTACAATACAGCATCTACACCCAAAAAATGCAACCCTAAAATCTTTGGAAACGGGAAAGCATTGATTACCAAAATGAAATTTGAATCGGTTTGAAGTCATCTCCGATTGAACTTCGGTCCTTCATCACTGCTGCATGCTACGGTATCCAAAAAAAGACATTCTCTGGTGCATCAGAATCATCTTTCATTTGCTAACAAGTACATGTAAAGTTTGGCATATATAAAAATTTGAAGAGTCTGATAATAGGAACTATGCTGACCGCTAAAAAGAGGTGATTTTAGGTGTCCTATCTTAATCATGCCGCCCGTGTACAAGTGAGTTTAAATATGTTCACTGGCTCTTAACTCTGTCCTCCAGGGTCAAACCCCACTTGTTGGAGAAGTACCCGTTTTTGCAATGAAGTCTAAGTCATGTCCCTTTAAGATGAAAATAAGAATATGCACACTGTAACTAAAGATGTAACAATAAATCTCATAAAATAAAATCATAATAAATTCACAGTAAACTTACAGTAGGAGTCTTCATCTGAAACTTCCAAACGCAGTGAAGTGTGGATTCCTCTTCGATGTCGTCTGGCAAATATTGATCGACTCGTTCTGAGACTCGGGATGTACACCAAGGGCGTCAAATGGACAACCCAATGGCGTCAACTGTACACAAGATCACCAACGTCGAACCTGAGTTGCAGATGAAGGCGAGGAAGAAGGCATGGGCACCCACTCTAATCACTCTAACCTTTAGGGTTTAACTCTTGGTTCTCAAATCGGTTAAATCCGGCAACACATCCACAACATCAGGCGTGAGCACCACTCTCTGGTGCACTCCTCCTACAAAACTACACTGCTTCGTCGTCGTATTCACCGCCGCGACTTCTTGTGCAAACGTGCACTCGGTCCCAGGTAACGCATCGAACACCACCTCCCCCACCTTGAACTTCACTGCGCCACTTTCGTAAACCAAAAGCTTCCCCATCGCCCCTCCTCTCCCCAAATCCTCCAGTCTCGCCGACGACCTCGAGGGTTTCTTCTTCTCCTTCCCATTGGAATTCAAAGAGAGCGGCAATCCCTTCGGAAACTGGAAAAAGAACAGCGCATCCTCATCCTTGGGCTCAGTTAAGCCAAGCTCTTCCGCAGCCTCAAGCCCGTCCTCATTCTCATCCTCGATCTCGTCCTCTTCCCCAAACTCCTCCTCGTCCAAACGACGAGTATCAACACCAACAACAGGCTTCCGCAGCGGCAACGTCACAGGAAAATACTTCTCCTGGTCGAAAACCTCGAGGGCTTTGCGTTCCCCTTTCTTGGGTTGTACGTCAAGAAAGGCCTCCTCGTGCATAAATTCCTGCTTCTCCACTACTCGACTCCCCCTTTCACTGTGACGAACTCCTAGTGGACGCGAAATTTCACCGACACCCCTACCGACACCCCTGTTCTTGACTGTAGTGGAAGGGGAGGCGCCCCCACTGAACCCAAAGGCGACCTTGGACGTCCGGTGGTGTAGATGATGCTCCCCATGGCGCCCATCACTATTCTGCCCCTGCTGCTGCTGTTGCAAGAGACGCTGAAGCTCCTTGGGAATAGTCGTTCCGAGTGTGGGTTCCACTAGGGGAAGCTCATCACTCTTGAGGGAAGCGGAGGACAGTTTCTTCAAGCGCCGTGTGGGCAGCTTCGGCTCAAATTTCGTCTTCCTCACACCGCCGTGAGTGTAGGCCTCGGTGGAAGACGCATGTGTGGATTGTTGCAACTTCTTGCCGTTCTCGGCGTCCGCGGGGTCGACCATGGTGCAAGCTCTCTTGCAAGCTCTGCCAAACCCCAAGGAGCGCAAGAATTCTTTCTACCCTCTAAGGAAAATCATCTACAGTACAGGAAATTTACAGGTTTGAGAGAGGATTGTGAAGCTGCGGAAGAATAATATGTTGGTCGATGGCGCGGCGGTGGTGCGATGATGTGTACCGGTATCCCGCAAAGTGGGAGAAGTTTCTGACAGCGATCGACGTCGGAGTCGGAGACACACGGGTATCGGGGGTGTCGAGCTTCAGTCACATACTCACATCAAGCCTAATGATTGGAAAACCCGGCGGCTAGTTCAAAGTTAAGTGAGCCGGTGGAATCATTGGTGAAAACATCAGCCAAAAACCAGTGAAAAAAAAATCTATAAAACAATTATTTGGAGTAAAAAATGGAAAAAATAACAAGCCTTTGTATTTCAAAAACTTGTTCAATCTACGGGATTTTAACCTTTAGCCCTTTCAATGGATTGGTGACCGTGGAAATCATCTCTTTAATCCCTAAAGCCCCTGAGGCCTTTTCTCCATCAAAACACACTCAAAACTGTCATTTCTATTGCAAAGAGCAAAAAATCATAAAAAAAAATTTTTTGCATATCTAACCGTAGGATCTTATACTAGACTAGTACAAGAATGTATGCAAGAAATTTCAAAAACTTTGACCAAATAGATTGCAAGATATTTGCATTCAAAGTGAAGAAAACAAGTTTTTTTGCACCTTGCTTGACTAGATTTTTGGGCTTTAAACCTATTTAACTTAAATTTTTTGTATTGCTGATTTTGATTTTCTAAGTTTATATGTTGAATACTTCAGTTGAGAATCTAGGAAAAAAAATTCAAGAAAAAAATACTAAATTTTCACTAAAAAAATACTAAATTTTCATTAAAAAATTGTTAAGTAGAAGTAGGTTCAAGATTGAAGGAATAACTAAATCGTTAATAGCTCTAAGACAAAATTGAAATACCATAATTCCAACGGTGAGATTGTTCTAGCAAGCAAATTCAACCTTGTCTAACAATTTTTTTCTGAAAATTGTAAAAATTGCATTAAAAAATGAATCCTAAAAGTTAATTTTTCAAGAAGATGCTTAGATTGCCCGAAAAACTAAGAATGTCCATAACTTTTTCATTATTAGTCCAAATAGAATGAATCAAAGCTTCAAATGTACACAAAAAGACATAGATTTTGGAAAAAATATTTAAGAAATTTATTTTGACTTTTTGTGAACTTTTTGTGTTGCCCGCCGAACTCTATTTCTGGCATAACTTTTTCTCCCAGGCACCATTTGAAATAAAAATTATATATCCACAAAGCTCACGCAGAACCGCACAACCTCAAAAATCCCAAAAAAATTCTCTACAAATTGAGGTCACAGGAACCTACCTGGACCCAA